>JAYESD010000001.1:246337096-246722096 GCA_036927565.1 Tuctoria greenei | reverse complement strand
AAATTTTATCGTTTTACTTGGCGCGCCACATTTGAGATTTTGACAATTCAATTTTCACTACTCGTGCCTCCAATTTCAGTCCCGCCTATTATTGTAACCCTATTTCAGCCACGATGAGTATAAATGGAAACACTGGCCTCCATTTCCGACACACCACTGCCCTGCCCTTCCAGTGATCTCGAAGTACTCCAAATGTGTTGTCTCACTATCCTGTGTTCCATACTTGTATTCCTAAGAAATTCCCGTGTTTTCATTTCCCACGGTTTTTACAATTTTTCCCCCATGGATCTCGCAGTGACGCATCGAAGCTCTTGGTGTTGACTCCTGGGTACAACGCCGAGCGACCAAGTTTGATGGGCTCTACCGAACCTCTTCGTCGTCGACACCTTTCTGCGACATCACATCCCGGACTCCAGTTTTGTGCTAGGTAAAAACATCCTGATATACAAAGATTAAATAAATTAACAAAGAAGAAATGTGGTATTCTGTTTCACGAATTTAGTTATATATATATATATATACACACACTACATCTGTCCCTAAATAAATGTTGCTCTGACAGCTTATTACGGTAGTGTATTTCTAGTTAAATTCCTGGCCAGAAACGACAAATACTAAAAACCAGAGGTAGTAGTATGTAATTTCTGGATTTAGAAGTAAATGACGCACGGGTTATCTGATCAACCACTCCAAATGTTGTACTCTCATTCCTGTTTTACAAATTTGTATTCCTAAGATTTTTAGTTCCCATGGTTTTCACTTTTTTCTTTCTTGCGGCTTTCTCGGATCGTACGTTTTTTTTCTATTCTTTGTTTTCTAATTCCTCTATTAGTAACAAATACTGCAATTTATAGAAAGCACACCGTCCGATCCAAAATCTACGCCGGTCATGTAATCTGACGTTATCATTGTTATTTGGAATGACTAATTACAATGCTCTTTACATTAGGAACAAGACATCAAATCGTGATGTCGTCTACAAGCATTCATGGTGGCCAACAAGCACCTGGTATAACTATAAATGTGTTTACTATCAAAATTAAACAAATTTAGACAACATTAAATCGTTTGCATGGTACGCAGAGAATATTGCAGCACATGATGTTCAGGAACCCCGATGTTCTTCACTCCCTGGTACTACTACGATGCATGAACCAACAGCAGGTATAGATATACAAACCAGAAATACTCCTTCCGCCCCAGCAAAATTTTACTTTTGGAGCTTAAAAAATGTTCCACTCCAACTCTATCCTCGGTAGTAGCTTCCAACTACCCATATCACATCACATTACTACCTGCCTCTCTACCGTGTCATTTGTTTTGGCAGAGCGTGTTATTTTTTACTCTACTCCTTTGGCATTGAATTTGGAGCATTTTGAGAGACTACGTTATGTCCTTTAGATGTATTGATGATGGGTGTATCATGGTCATTTGCATTCTTTCCTAGGCTATACTAATTGTTTTAGCATGCCTTGCAATTCCACTTTCTTATTAGTACTTAGTCTTTATAGTTAACAGTTCATCAGCCTGTGTGATGGCGTGATTTTTTTATGCCTCCACGCTGTGCTCTCTCGCCACCGGCCACTCCGGCCGGCACCGGCGCCCACGCCCACGCCCTGCTGCTGGTCACTTCAGTGCCCTCCCCGATGTGTCTCCCTCGCCCATCGCCACGTCCCATCCTTCGTGTGCCATGATTACCCCGCCGCCCGCAAATCCCTGGCCATTACTCGCCCTGCCACCAATCCTCCTCATTAGTTTCAGCGAGACCGAACCCTCAATTTGTTGATATCGCAAGCTGGCACTATGCAGTACTGCACCTGCAGTAGCCGCCACTGACAAGTATACCCAATGTCTCATGGGCCCACATGTCAGTGGAAACTAATGCAGGTGTAGTGTTGCAGAGGATTTCAATCTCACAAGCTGCCTGCCTTATCTGTCTAGCATTCGCCACCTGCTATCGCTGGTGTTCATTGCTTGCCCTGCAACTAATAATTCTCTTTGAGACGCGCTCCTGCTGATGTCAGTCAGACCGAACCGGCAAACCCTATCTTTGTCTAGTCTAGCGTTGCTAGCTGCATGCCCCCTCATAGTCTTGCCTGCTTCGCTCATGGACTTAAAATCCTCTTCAGTACTACTAGTGCGTACCACCACTGACATGTGTACCTGAAGGCTCATTTTAGGGTATGAACAGCAACAAAGAAGTCAATAATATAACCCCCCATCAAAATAGGTGTCGTTAGGACAGTCCTAACTACTGTAGTAGTTCATTTTTAATTCATTTGTGGGCAACAATTAATATAAACCAGGAGGGAGTACTACAAAACAAAATGGTGCTGGCACGACGCGGTCCTCCCACGCTCGTATTTGCCGCACTCTTCCTGAAGATGGTATGAACATGAGACTTTTCTTCTTTTCACACTATTTGTACATGATACTAAACTTGTTCAGGCGGTAATTTGCTTTAATCATTTACCATTTGAATCAATGTAACAAAAGGAAGGAAGCTAGGAAGAAGTGTGGCTAAAGGACTTAAGGTTGCCAGAATACGCTATGCATCCCAAGTTAGTAGAACGCAACATGTGAAGCTACCAATCCAGTTCTCCGCTAGGTTGGGTGCTGCGGTTGGTATTAATCAGCGGCACTTTGTCGATGATGTGGTTATGTTTACAAAAAGACATGCATCCCTCACCGGTGCAACGAAGTGGGCAGAGGTTGGTCATAGTAACAAGAGAGATATAGTACGAGACATTCTGGTTAGTGTTGTCACACACCCACACAAGTATTTTTTTTCTTGCAATCTCCATTTTGTACGTTTACAGCAGCTTGTTATACAATGTACAAGATTCTTGGGACATGGAGGACACACCGGAGAGCGCAAGAAAATTTTTGAAAATTGCTGGTGAGCGCTACAAGGGGTGGCGCTCGACTTTGCTTGCCACCTGTAAGAGTTATTCTACTGATGAAGAACGTATACGAAACCAGCTTGCTGATGTAACGATGCCCGAGTGGTTACACCTAATAGAATATTTTGGGTCTGAGCGATTCAAGGTCAGCTAACTTTTTAATAGCTTCACATCATACAAAAAATATTTCATTTACTTTCATTCGTGGAATTAATTCTTAAAATTATTGCAGTCAATAAGCCGGACCAATTCTCAAAATCGAAGAAGACAAAAGGCGTGTCACTTGCTTGGCTCCAAATCCTACGCCCAACTTAGCTACGAGAAGGTATGAAAAATAAATCATGCTTTTATTTTGCACTGCAAACAATATGTATACCGACATGTTGAAGTTTACTTGTATTTTATGTAGCAAGACCCAGAGATCGGAGAAGAACCCGATGACATACAACTGTGGGAGGCAAGCCATTTGTTGAACGGTAACTGGACAAACAAGCTGACAGAAGTTGTACATGTGAGTAACACTTCAAACAATCCCCAACTAAATAAATATTTGCAAATTACCTGTGACTTTTCTTTTCGTATATAGATCCAGGCACGTGCCCAAGTGGACGACATGGAAGCTGAGCAGGGAGTCCCAATTCCAAATGAGGAGAGAAACCACTTCTTCCAGCGTTGTTATGGATCCTCAATGGGTTGTGCAGGATCACAAGTTCGGGGGCGTGGTTATATGGCTAACCCAACTGGTCCCGAACGTGAACGTATGCGTATCCAGATGTCTGAACACCTCAACGACCAAGTTCGAAACTTAGAAGTTAGAAATGCAAGCCTCAATGAAATAGTGCAGGACTTGGAAGGAAGAAATGATAGCTTAAACACCCAGATGGACTACATAAACAAGAAGAATGAAGAGTTAATCGTTGAAGTCTAGAACTTACAAGGTCAGATAGCAGCTGATCGTGAACAGACAGCTAAGGACATGCAGAACATGCGTGCCTCATTGGCTGAAATGCACAAAATGATGATGGCGACCACTCCACAGAAGGTCCAACAAATAAGGAACCGCCAAAAGCCACCTGCTCAAGAATTAGTCCCGGTCATCTTAGGAAAACTCTTAGCATGCAAACATGTCGCTTAAGTAATCCTTGAGTGTTGTTATGCGTGTTGTAAAATTGATGGATGTTTATTGTTAAACTCGTGATTCTATTTCCACTAATTTTCAAACCTGTTGCATTCGGGTTCTACTGCCGCTAATTATAAAACATGGCATTACGAATTTCTTGTCACGAATGATAAATTGTTGCAATAGAAAGCTATTTCCAATACAGATGATAAAATGTGGCAATGGAATGAAAAAATGTTGCAGTATAAACATTTGGCAACGACTCAAGAACATTGCATTAACACACTATTGCCACAGATTAGAAATCGTTGCAATACCAAACTATTCGCCATGAATGCGAAATCATTGCGGTACCATAATAGTTCCAATGGATCTGAAATTGTTGCAATACAGTACTATTCACCACGTTTGTGGACTCGTTGCAATACCCAACTATTCGCCACGGATACGAAATCGTTGCAGTACCAGACTAGTTCTCACGGATTTGAAATCGTTGCAATACGGTACTATTCGCCATGTTTGTTGACTCGTTGCACTAACCTACTATTTGCCACAGATGTTAAACCTTTGCAGTATCATACTATTTGCCACGGATGTGAAATCGTTGCAATATCGTGATATTCGTTGCAATATGGTGAATTGTCGCTACACCATAACTCGTTGCAATACTGAAGTATGTGCCACGAATGTGAAAATCGTTGCAATCACGTACTATTACCATGAACGCGAAATCATTGCAATACAATGCTATTCGTTGCAATACATTAAATCATTGCAATACGGTAAATCGTTGCAGTAACATACTATTTGCCACGAATGTGAAATCGTTATAATACCGTACTATTGCCACGCCTGCGAAATCGTTGAAATACAATGCTATTCATTGCAATACGTTTCATTGCAATACGCTAAATCGTTGCAATAACATACTATTTGCCACCAATGTGAAATCGTTACAATACCGTACTATTGCCACGCCTGTGAAATCGTTGCAACCACATACAATTACCACGAATGTGAAATCATTGCAATACCATGCTGTTTGTTGCAATACGTTAAATCGTCGCAATACGCTAAATCATTGTAACAATATACTATTTGCCACGAATATGAAATCGTTGCAATACCAAACTATTTGCTACGATCGTGAACCTGTTGCAATACTGTACAATTTGTTGCGATATGTTAAATCGTCGTAATACATAAAACCGTTGCAATAGCGTCCTATTTGCTACCGATGTAAAATCGTTGCAATAGCGTTCTATTCGCCACGAATGCCAAGGCGTCACAAATAACCTATCGCCGCGGGAATTATTACGACGATTCGTAAAAACTATCGCCACGCTCTTTTTCGTTGCAACAACGACCTATTGCGACGAAAAACAACCTGTTGCGGAGAATTTTTTCGTTGTGATAAACCGGAATCCTTGCAGTGTAGTATGGCGAGTCGCAACTTAGGAAGGTGACAAAGTAATTTTAACAAACTTCTCATTCGAAACATACTTGTTATACATGGGAACCATACTTCTGATACATATGAAACATACTTCTGATACATGTGAAACATATTTCGCTAATTCCCTACTACTTGTGATGCGGACAGTTGCAAGACATGTTATTGCAAATGCCGTTTTCATCCTTATCATTCATCTGACTTGTAACAGGATAAAGTTCCATTTGTTGAAGTTCTATTTCAGCTAGTTCACCCACTAAATCTTGATTGCGATGTTGTACATGTTTAATGTACTCTCGAGTAGCCTTAATAGGTGGTGGATCAATCCAGAATGTATATCCACAGTTTTCATCATCATAGTAAGCCTAAAACCAAAAGTATTATCATCAAAACTACATATATGAAATATGTTTTGAAAATGATATTTTGTACTTACTCCACCAACAGGACAACGGAAGAAATGATGACCGATGTCGTCTCCTTCGTCCATCATTTGGACAATACAATCCAGGTCACAACGACACTTAGGCCACTCTTGTTTGATGCCATCGTATGGTCGTAGTGGATTAAACGGGCTAAAGTTACTCTTACTAAGAAGCGGGAACTCATCTAATGGTGGTTTATACCAAGTTGGACCTCCCATAAAGTAATTTTCAGACACTGCTCTAAAGTTTCTACCTCCTCGCGTAGCACGACTTGTACTCGCCATTGTTTCACCTCCACGCCTACTTCGACCTCTACTCGTCATTGTTGGTGTGAAGAACACAAGGATGCACGAGTAGTCATATTTATATAGGGCGATGAGTGCAAGGTCGTTCTTCTCTTGTACGAGATTCGCCTGCAATGTCGTTATTCTCTTCTATGAGATTCGCCTGACAATTATGTATTAATGTTGTGGATAAGATTCGTCTGACACGATAAAGTGCCATGTCATTCTTTTCATGTACTAGATTCGCCTGACATGTATTTGTTGATGTCGTGGATAAAATTTGCCTAACACGATAAAGTGCATTGTCACGATGAAAGATATAGTGCATAAAGAAAACATAACATAGTTCTTCTACAATATAACACACACATACATGGGTACACGTTACTAACGTCTACCACGCTTGTTGTCGAACCTACGCGCTGCATTCACATGAGCCCGAAAGATATAGTGCATAAAGAAAACATAACATAGTTCTTCTACAATATAACACACACATACATGGGTACACGTTACTAACGTCTACCACGCTTGTTGTCAAACCTACGCGCTGCATTCACATGAGCCTGATCGTAAGACACGCGCGAAGGAGCTGCCCTCCTCCGTCTACAATATAACACACACCTACATGGGTACACGTTACTAACGTCTACAACGCTTGTTGTCGAACCTACGCGCTGCATTCACATGAGCCCGATCATAAGACACGCGCGAAGGAGCTGCCCTCCTCTGTCGCTGCTGAACAGGCGCATGTGTCTCGAACTGCTGTGAAGGCTGAGTCAGAATGGGAGCACCATCCAACTGCGATGCAGGAACTATGTCCTGCTGCGGCACGACCACCAGGTAGTCGTTGATTTGGAAAGGTGAAGCTGGAGGACTGTCGTGGTGCGTCTGCGAGCCAAAAATCATAGTATCAAAGTCTGTTATGCCCTCTCCTGCATTGGCATAAAATATATAGTTAGCAAGTTCATTGTGTCCATTATGTATTTAAGTAACATAATCGTTGCACGTCATACATGCGCCCATGTGTGGCACATGCGTGGACGGGCCAGCCAGGCCTGAAGAAGGAACCCAATAAGGTATCTGTGCCGACGGGTCTAGAAAATCCCAACCAGGTACCTGTGTGGACGGGCCTGGAGCCCAAGCTGCTGGTACCTGTGTGGATGGGCCTGGAGCCCAAGCTGCTGGTACCTGTGTGGACGAGCCTGGGGGCCAAGCAGCAGGTACTTGTGTGGATGGGCCTGGAGCCCAAGCTGCTGGTACCTTTGTGGATGGGTCTGAAGCCCAAGCAGGCACCTGTGTGGATGGGCCTGGGACCCAAGCAGGTACGTGCGTGGACGGGCCTGCAACCGAAGTAGGTACCTGTGTGGAGGTCCCTGCAGAAGATATATGAACATAAATATTAGTTTCGTGCAAATATGTCAAGTTTACTAATAATTATGTACTTGCTGTGCTGGGATGCCTAACGTTACGTGCGATCGGAACTGTAGTGTCTTGTGCACATGATTGTGCACAAGAAGCCAACTTCAGCCCCTCTTTCGCGTGGCTGTATATCCTTTGCAGCATGTGCACCATCTCTAACGAACTCATCGGTATCCCTTGCCTCAGTCGTTGTAGTCCAGCAGGGGACTCCGCAAGAAATTGTCGGAACCAATTCATCTTCACAAGTGCGAAGTGATCGGCCATACAACAATTAATTAGTAATATTTAATGAAAATAACATATTAAATCATTGCAAATGCACTTCAAATAATTCGATCTTACCTCCATTGAAGAAGCTTCATCTCTATGATGCGGATACGTATCTGTCACCGAGGGTACGTGCGTCTGTCGCTTGACTGCTGTGTGTGCAAGAACAACTCATGTCCGAGGAAGGTACTACTGTAAGTACTCCTCGTAAACGTCCTGTTAGAACGGTCGTGTCTCCTGAACAACCTCGTGTAAGGCAGCCGTCCACTGTAGGAGCCATGGATGCATGCACTGCAACCAAAGTCCCGGCGGGGAGGTACCCTTATGACAATACATGTAGGACAAATAAATACATTAATATTTCAGAAATATTAATGTATTCAAGAGTTATTAGGGGAATACTTACGTATGCACTGCAGAAGGCACAACAAAATGTGGAAGTACTGGAATTGCCTGGTGTAGGCCATACCTAGCACCATTTGTGTCGTATAACAAAGACCACTTCTCTTTCGGTTCGCGCCGAATCCAACTAGAGAAGCTTCGGCTAGATGAACTTACAGATGGAACATATACTTCATTAGGATTGTCTCTGCTTGTGGACGCCTCTGCTTGTGTCGTAGTCAATTCATCTAGACGTTGCCATAGAGCAATAAACTTCCTCTCTTGATTTTGACTACACAACATCTTGAACAAATTCATAAGTTGTCTGTTCTTGAAGTGACTGAAAAAGTTGGCGCCTAAATGCCTCATGCAATATCTTGATTAAATGTCTGTCCAATAAGGTTGTTGCCTACGCTTGGAGGAACCATGTTTCAAATCAGATATTGCTCTAAGCAGTCCAGCATGACGATCGTGTATCAGACAAACATCAGGCCATTCTTGCACTACAACCATCTTTACCCAACTAAGAAACCAATACTAGCTCTCAGTGTTCTCAATTTGGACAAAAGCAAAAGCTACAGGCAACACCTGTTGGTTCCCATCAACTACAATAGCTGTTAGAATTTGACCTTTGTACTTTCCAGTTAAAAAAGTACCATCAATGTAGAGGATAGGCCTGCAATGTCTGAATGCAGCAATACATTGACCTAATGAAAATAATGCACGATGGATAAACAAATTCTCAGGCATATGTCTGTTTGGCACATCCATAATGTCATAATAAGTACCAACATTCCTCTCCTGGATGGTCTGCAATAACTTCGGAAGATTTTCATAAGAAGCTTCAAATGAACCAAATCTTTGCTCAATCACCTTCTGTTTTGCCTTCCATGCTTTGGAGTAACTTATAGTGTACTTGAACGTAGGCCTAGAGGGGGGGTGAATAGGCCTTTTGAATTTTTGTCGGATCCTGCAACACTCAATAACAAGTTCAATAACAGAGAAATCGGACTAGTCCGGTAACGTGCGGACTAGTCCGGTGTTCACGTACTAAGTTGATCAAGATTAATCGATTAGATTGATTCTTCAATGTGTGCAGCGGAATTATAGAATAAAACAACAGTTCAACAATTGTATATTGAATTGTGTCACAATTAAGGCTTGTGTTCTACAATTTATTGTAAATTGACCAATGTGTATCAAACCCTAGAGTAAGTAGATCAATTTGAGTGATGAACACAAAAAGGACAAGACACACGATTTATCCCGTGGTTCGGCTACCACGAAGGCAACCTACGTTCACGTTGAGGAGTCCACAAAGGACCGGGTCTTCTCCAACCCTACCCTCGTCGGATCGCCATGAAGGACAATCCTCTTCCACTAATCACAAAGGGGTGAATAACCAAATTCAAGGGGCGTTCTCACACGTTGAGAGCTCCCTTAGATTACAAATCACAATGCCACCAAAAACACACTCAGAAATTACAATTGAAACGCAAGAGTGTGTTAGAGATTCAAACCAAGAGCTCAATGATGTGTGCCAAGTGTCTCTCCAATGATCTAGAAGTGATCCTCAAAGGATTGATCGATTTTGCACTTAATTTCGTGGAGAGAGGTGGTTTCTGAGTCTCTTGGGAGGTGTGACGGTGCTAGGGTTCGAGAGAGTGTAAAATTGGGTCGTGCACCTCTATTTATATGGGGTTTCTAGAAGTGACCGTTAGGGTTCAGAAAGATCGGACTAGTCCGTGGTGGTCACCGGACTATTCTGGTGTGCCGTGTGTAGCAAACCCTAAGTATCCCGAAATATCAGACTAGTCCGGTCGAAAACGGACTTGTCCGATTTCACTACTGGAAATCTTCGGACTAGTCCGATAGCCATCGGACTTGTCCGGATATATGAAACCCTAAGTGTGTTGGATGACAAGTTCGCACTTGGAGGACTTGTCCGATTTAGATCAGTGGGTATTTCGGACTAGTCCGTGTAAACATCGGACGTGTCCGAAGTGGATCAGAATGAATATCGGACTAGTCCGGTTAACAACGGACTTGTCCGATTTTGTGTGACTTGTGAAGTGTGTTGAGGACTAGTCTGCCCTGTGGAGGACTAGTCTAACTCAAGTTAGAAAGATATTGGACTAGTCCGACAGATATCGGACTTGTCCGATCTGGTCCAGAAACGATATTGGACTAGTCCGGTTGACATCAGACTAGTCCGGTCCTGTGTAACTTTGTGCAATATGTGTGTGTGCTTAAATATGATTGAGCTCTTGGGTGTGTTTCCTTAACACACTCCATACACAATGATCTACTATTTCTTTTCCTTGAGCTCAAGTTCACTTTGCTCCTCATTATCCCTTCTTTTTGATATTTTGCTCATTTTTCATTATTGGCCTGCATTCATCTCAACAAAAAGGTTAGGATCCCAATTGCTTGTCATAAATCATCCAAAACCCACAAGGGGGTCCTAGATGCACTTTCAATCTCTCCCTTTTTAGTGATTGATGACAACCAATTGAGATTTCACAAAATATGACAGAAAGAGATGAGAATTTCATAAAGTATGCACATATGACTCAAAAATACATCAAGCAGTAAGAGACATATCCATATGTGCATTCTTTATGGTGGGATGCATAACTAAGTGCATTGAAACATTGAGAATGACATAATTTACATTTATGAATCAATACAAAGTACATATGTCATTTCAGGAGCAAAATTGCAGATTTCAACACATATTTGCAAATTAATTAAGCATTTCAACACAGAACCATAGTTAACATGTAAACAGCGTTAAGGTATTACAATCACAAAGAAAGATAAAGAGAACTCTCTCCTTGCACCCTACCACAGCTAAAGCTAAGACTCCCCCTCAATCTCTCCCCCTTTGGCATCAAGACACCAAAAAGAAGGAGAGGAGGGTCCTAGGGTCTTCACTCTTCACTGTCGGTCCTCTCGTCGTCGTCTTCGTCTTCATCATCATCAGCTTGACGAGGAGGGGAAGGAGGAGGGACGGAGTCGCTGGAGCCCCCAATGCCAAAGTAGGCAAGCTCGGAGGGGTTCAGAGGCCCGAGCTCGGTGAAGTCCGGGTCGGACTCCTCAGAAATCACTGGAGACCCAATGGGGTCGATCTCCAGCTTCTGGCAGATTTGCTTCATATTGGCATTTATATACTTCATGTCCTCCTTTCTTCTCTTGTTGAGCTTGTGGACCTTTACTTCGGTCTTTTTGCAGGAGGAGAATATGGCGGTCAGGTACTTGAGGATCCCACTTGCTGATCCTCTCTGAGGGGCTTCCCTAGAGGTAGGGACAGCCCTAGCATCGCTTCTTGATCTTGCCGGTGCCTCAGGACTGGAGGCCGGCGAGGGAGCAGCCTGGACACTCACTGTTGAGGCTTCTGAGGCCTCAAAGGAGTGTGCTCCACATCCTTCACGAACTCAATGCCTGTGACTTTCTCAATCATATACATGAGGTAGGGAGCATAGCCACAAGACCTGTTAGGCGTGCAGGATATGTTGACCATATCGTTCCAAATGTATTCCGCCACATCAAATGGACGGTCCCTGCTTATGACTCTCATTAGGGTTCAGAGGTAACCCTGCACGCTTCCAGCATCTCCATCTTTAGGAGCAATAGTCTTCCTCAACACTCTGTTGAGGACCATAAAGAATGGTTTCATGTACTTTGTAGAGGGAGGGACATACTTTGAGTTCGGCTCATATAGGAATTTCATCCTATCCTTCTCCATGACACCTATGTTGTGGATGATCAGCCTGTCATGTCCAGAGGTGTCCAGATGGAGCATATTAGCAAAGTCCTCTTGAGTGATACTATATTTAGATCCGTGTGTCATCCAAGTAACACTCTCTTCATCCTCACTTGAGAAGTGGAAAGTTGCGAAGAACTGTGCGATCACCTCATCATTCCAGTTATGCCTGAAGGCAAAGAGATCCTTCAGGCCATGCCTCTCAACTGTTGCAATGACTTCATCAAAGGCTGAGCACTTCTTCTTCTCAAGGTGTGCCCAGTCAATCCACTGACTGCACACCACCGGTGTCTTCATCGGGAGATACACTGACTTGTAGAAGTCTGCATGGAAGTTGCACCAAAACCTTCCATCGACAGCTTGCTTTGGCCTGCCATACCAGTCAATGCTTCTGTACTTGGCTGCAGAATCACTGCCCTTGCCGTTGAACTTCTCCTCAGTAGGGTCCCGGACCCCTTCCCTGGGAGCATGGAGCTTCAAGGGCCCGACTGGCCCCGTTGCTATCCCCTTGCCCTTTCCCTTGGCTTGGCGGGCACTTGCCGAGCTAGGGCCACCACCAGCCTTAGAGGTTGGCACCTTGGAGGCCGGCTTCTTTGCTAGCACTTTCCTCCGAACCTGAGGAGGGGAAGGAGCAGGCTCGGAGGGTCTTTCTTGGCGCTTCTTGCCAAGACCCGTCGAGGACCGAGGTGCCACCTCGTGGTCCAACTCGGCCTCAAAGTCGGAAATTTCGTTGTTTGAGCTCGACATGATTTGAGAATGATTTTGCAAGAGTGATGGTAAGTGAGACAAGGCATAAGTATGAAAAGATAGCAATGAATTGCATTCAGGAGTTGAAAAATTAGGTTTTCAGTTCAGAAACATTGGACTTGTCCAGTGCACATGCACGGACTAGTCCGGTGGACCGGACTTGTCCGTGCATGGACCGGACTAGTCTGTTGTTCATCCTCAAAAACCTAACAGATTGGTCAATGAATGATTCCTAATGCAAATCTAGTCTAGCATACACGTAGTACATCAAATAAGCATGTATCTAGTAAAGGATGCTAGGCTATACGATCAACAATGGAGAAAAACAAGATTTCTAGGGTTTTGAAGAAATTTACCGAAGAAATCGATGGACGCTTGAAGATTTGGGGGTTGGAGGCCGGACAAGTCCGCTAGCTTCAATCCCCAAGAGGTCAAGCTTGATCTCCGCCCAAATGAGGACTTTTTCGACGGAGGGAGGAGAGAATCGCTTTGGTGGCTCGAGCGCAAGAGAGAGGAAAGCGTGAGAAAAAGTGGGGATGAGAAGATTAGGGTTTGGTGGCGGCTAGGGTTATGGACACGAAAAATCGGACAAGTCCGGTCATGACCGTACTAATCCGAAGTCATCCAGAGAGCTATATCAGACTAGTCTGTGGTCTATCAGACTAGTCCGGCCTAACCGGCACTCTGCAGACTAGTCTGCAAGAGCGGACTAGTCCGGGTAACCACGGACTAGTCCGTGGTGACCAAGAGAATTTGCATAGCCCATTCATATATATTTGAAGGTTTAATATAGAATAGGAGGGGCAAGACAAATCAATTAATCTTGATGAATTTGACCAGCAAGCATACAACAATCACACAATTATCATAACTCATCAAGATCTAATAATTAACATAGTTTTTCGAGAAAGAAAATGAAGGGGGATGATTTTCACAATTTAGTCAAAATTTTGAAGAGGTCATACAGGTATGCAACTTTTCAAGCCACACCCCGAGAATCAAGGATATTTAGTTCATTTTGGAGTTCACAAAAACGCTTTTCATCAAGTGGCTTGGTGAATATGTCGACCAATTGTTTTTGGGTGTTGACATGTGAGATGGTAATGTGCCCTTTCATGGAATGGTCTCTCAAGAAATGATGTCTTATGTCTATGTGTTTAGTTCTAGAGTGCTCAACTGGATTGTGGGCTATTTTAATGGCACTCTCATTATCACAAAGGAGAGGAATACGGTTCATATTGTAACCGTAATCCCTTAGAGTTTGTCGCATCCAAAGGAGTTGTGCACAACAACTCCCGGCTGCAACATACTCCACTTCGGCTGTGGATAAAGCAATGGAATTTTGTTTCTTGGATGACCAGGAAACTAAGGATCTCCCTAGGAATTGACATGTGCCGGAGGTGTTTTTTCTATCGACTTTGCACCCTGCATAATCTGCATCGGAATAACCAATGAGATTGAATTTTGAGCCTTTTGGGTACCAAAGACCAAGGTTGGGTGTATGAACTAAATATCTCAAGATTCTTTTTACGGCTGTCAAGTGACATTCCTTAGGGTTGGCTTGAAATCGTGCACACAGACATACACTCAATATAATATCTGGCCTAGATGCACATAAGTAAAGTAGAGATCCAATCATGGAGCGATATACCTTTTGATCGACACTAGGTCCATCTTCATTGAGGTCCAAGTGGCCATTCGTTACCATGGGGGTCTTTATGGGCTTTGCCTTGTCCATGCCCTTGTCCATGCCAAACATCTTGAGTATGTCCTGCGTGTACTTGGTTTGGCTTATGAACGTTCCTTCCCTTTGTTGCCGCACTTGGAATCCCAAAAAGTATTTTAATTCTCCCATCATTGACATTTCAAACCCGTCTGTCATGATTTTGCTAAATTCCTCACAAAAAGATTGATTAGTTAATCCAAAAATTATATCGTCAACGTAAATTTGACAAATAAAAAGATCATTATCTAAGTTCTTTGTAAATAGTGTATAATCTACTTTGCCAATTTGAAAACCATTCTCAATTAAGAAATCTCTAAGACACTCATACCAAGCTCTAGGAGCTTGTTTGAGGCCATAGAGAGCCTTACGCAATTTATATACGTGGTCGGGGAACTCTTCGTCTTCAAATCCGGGAGGTTGCTCCACGTACACCTCTTCCTTGATCGGTCCGTTGAGGAAGGCACTTTTCACGTCCATTTGATACAGCTTGAAATCATGGTGAGTAGCATATGCAAGTAATATTCTAATAGATTCAAGCCTAGCTACTGAGCAAAAGTCTCATCGAAATCCAAACCTTCAACTTGTGAGTACCCTTTGGCCACAAGTCGCGCCTTGTTTCTTGTTACCACTCCGTGTTCGTCTTGTTTGTTGCGGAAGACCCACTTGGTGCCCACTATGTTTGCATTGGGTCTTGCCACAAGTTCCCACACCTCGTTCCTCTTGAAGTTGTTCAATTCTTCTTGCATTGCCACCACCCAGTCCGGATCCTTCAATGCATCCTCAATCCTGTGTGGTTCCAAAAAGGAGACAAACAAGTAATGCTCACAAAAGTTAGCTATGCGAGATCTAGTGGTTACTCCCTTTTGGATGTCACCGATGATGTTGTCGATTGGGTGATCCCGTTGAATTCATTGGTGTACTCTTGGGTGGGGCACTTGGGGAGTTGTGTCTTCATGATCGTTTTCTTCTCCCCCTGAGTGGTTGCCCTCGTTGACTTGTTGATCATCTTCATACTCTCGTGCTTGTGTTGAAGCTCCCCCTTGATTGTTGGTCTCCTCTTGTGGTTCATTTTCCTCATTTATGTGTGAAGGTGACTCTTGTGGTCGAACTTCACCTAGAGCCATTCTTTTCAATGCTAGACAAGGAGCTTCTTCTTTACCTAATTCACATGGATCAACTTGCTCCTTTTGGGAGCCGTTAGTCTCATCGAACACTACGTCACGTGCTACTTCAACAAGTCCGGAGGCCTTGTTGAAAACACGATAGGCGTAGGTGTTCGAATCGTAACCGAGCAAGAAACCTTCATCGGACTTTGGAGCGAACTTTGAAGTCCTGGGCTTCTTGTTTAGGATATAACATGGAGAACCGAAAACTCGAAAGTAAGAAATGTTTGGTTTGGTACCAGTGAGTAGCTCATAGGGAGTTTTCTTGAGTAGTCGATGAAGATAAAGCCAATTTGTGGCGTGGCAAGCGGTGTTAATCGCTTCCGCCCAAAATCAATCTGAAGTCTTGTATTCATCGAGCATTGTTCTTGCCATCTCTATGAGTGTTCGGTTCTTCCTTTCGGCAACTCCATTTTGTTGTGGTGAATATGGCACTGAAAATTCGTGCTTGATGCCCTCTTCATCAAGGTACTCCTCCACTTGTGTGTTCTTAAACTCCGTGCCATTGTCGCTTCGAATACTCTTGATTGACAATGAAAACTCGTTTTGAGCTCGCTTGAAGAATTTCTTGAGTGTTCCTTGTGTTTCTGACTTATCATGCAAAAAGAAAACCCAAGTGAAGCGAGAAAAATCATCAATGATAACCAAACCATATTGTTACCGCCGATGCTTATGTAAGCAACTGGACCAAACAGGTCCATGTGAAGGAGTTCGAGCGGTCTTGTTGTAGTCATAATGTTCTTTGCGGGATGATGTGCTCCAACTTGCTTCCCGGCTTGGCACGCGCTACAAGGCCTGTCTTTCTCAAAAAAAAAAATCTTTCAAACCTCGGATGTGATTGCCCTTGAGGAGTTTTTGAAGATTCCTCATACCAACATGCGCTAGCCGTCTATGCCACAGCCAACCCATGTTGGTTTTTGCAATCAAGCATGTGTCGAGTTCGGCTTTATCCTTGTTGAAGTCAACAAGGTAAATCTTTCCCTTCAACATACCCTTGAATGCAACGGAACCATCACTCCTCCTTGAGATGGTCACACCCTCGTTAGTGAACAAGCAATTATAACCTTTGTCACATAGTTGAGATATGGACAGCAGGTTATAATCTAAAGATTCAACATGTAAAACATGAGAAAGAGTGTGTTCAGAGGATATTGCAATTTTACCGGTACTGAGCACCTTTCCTTGACTATTATCCCCGAAGTAGATGCCTTCATTTGGGTCCTCGTTTTCTTCATATTCCATGAACATCCTCCTTTCTCCGATCATGTGGTTGGTGCATCCACTGTCTAGCACCCATTTGGATCCACCGGAGGAATAGGCCTGCAAAAACAAATTATGCTTTGGTTTTAGGTACCCAAGCTTGCTTGGGTCCTTGGAGGTTAGTTATAATACATTTGGGCACCCACACATGGGATTTTGTGTTCCCATGGCGTGGCCCAACATAATAAGCACAAATCTTACCAAGATTGTTTCTCATTAATACATAAGAGGCATCAAAAGTTTTAAATAGAAGCTGCTGTTGTTTATGAATCGGACTAGTCTGGGTGGCCGGACTTGTCCGGACACCGACCGGACTAGTCCGGTATTCATGCGAGTTCAGTTTCTTATTCTTCAACTTATCAGTTTGAGAGGATCTTCCCTTCACAAAGGAGATCCTTCCCCCGTTGTTCTTATGACTTCCAGCATTTTGCTTTTCATCATAAGAGTAACCAATGCCATATTTGACATTTGGAGGTCTTTGGACCAAGTATGCACTACGTGCATAGCTGATCTTCTCCTTGTCAAATATTGCATACTGGGTAGGATTTTTATCCTTTGTGGAGGTTGACTTCTCCTTCAAACTGGTGTTGATTTTACTACATGTGCACATATGAACAAGATCAGTTTTAGTGGGTTGAGAAGGTGAACTTGAAGAGGAGGAAGGTTCACTTAGCTTGAGTGACTCAACTTGCACTTCAAGGATTTTGTTAACCTTGATCGGGTCAGCAAGTTGGTCCTTGATTGCAACATTTGAGTCGGTTAATTCCAAGCAAGTTTTCTTGCTTGAAGCTAGCTCAAGCTCTAGTGAACCGTTTTTCTCTTTTTCAAGCTCTAGGAGTTTGTCAAGTTTGACATACTTCTCCTTTTGGTAGATAATCATGTCCTCTTGACGATCAATTAACCTCTCCTTCTCAACAAGTTGGTCAAGTAAAAATCTCATTTTAGCAGCAGTTTTCCTATCTAGTCCATTTAGCATGTCCTCATCATCACTATCTAGTTCATCATCACTAGAGTAGGAATGCATGGAAGGGGTTTTGATGTTTACCTTGCGTTTACCTTCCTTTGCCATGAGACAAGTGCCATTTCCCTTCTTTGCACCGAGTGTGGGGAAGAGTGTGGATTTCTTGGATGTGCTTTCTATGGCTATGCTAGCCATCTCTTCTTCATCGGATGATGAGGACTCATCGTTTGAATCCCACTCCTTCCCAACGTGTGCTTGTTCGGCTTGTTTCAGCTTCTTGAAGAACTTCTTAGGTTGAGGCTTGGTTTCTTTAGTTTTCTTCTTGTTGTCCTCATACGGGCAATCGACTATAAAGTGGTTATACTCACCACAATTATAGCACGCCCGCCTCATCTTTGGCTTCGTCCTTTCCTTGTACTTTCCTTCACTTGATTTTGTTCCTTGTCTCTTCTTCATTATTCTCTTGAACTTTTTCACGAACAAAATCATATCCTCTTCATCCAGCTCACTACTCTCGTCATCACTGTCCTCCTCTAGTTGTGCTTCTCTTGTTTCTTTGGATAGAGGCTTGAGAGTAGATTTTAGGGCAACTCCTTTCTTCTTGGCCGAGGTGAGATCGTCAATTTCTTTGACGTGCTTGGCTTGTTTCTCCATCATTTCAAAGTTGATAATTTTACCAAGCAATTCATCCGGAGTCATCCTTTTGTAACCGGGGCTTTCTCTGATCATTGAGCATAGCGTGACATTGCGAGGCATAAAAGCTCTAAGGATGAGCTTTACCACCTCGTGGTCATTCCACTTCTTGCTCCCATATGATCAAACCTTGTTGACAAGTGTCTTCAATCGATTGTACATATTTTGGGGTGACTCATCTTCTTCAATTGCGAATCTTCCTAGTTCCCCTTCGATCATTTCAATTTTTGCCTCACGCACATGCCGGTCACCTTCATGTGCTATTTGTAGTGTATCCCATATCTCCTTAGCAATTTCGAGTCCATCCACCTTGGTGAACTCGTCTCGGCTGAGAGAGGAGGTGATTACGGCTGCGGCTTGAGCGTTTCTATGGATGGCTTGCTCTTGACTTGGGGTGAGCTCTTCGTTGTCATCCGGAATATCTATCCCTGTACATACAACATGCCATAAACTTGGGTTGAGGGAAATCAAATGCATCTTCATATTCTGCCTCCACATGGAGTAATCACTCCCATCGAAGTGTGGGGCCTTTCCAAGTGGGATAGATAAGTAGTGATTGTTATTGGAATTTAGACGATCATAATTAAAAGGATATCGGGAGTAGTCGGTGTGACTACTCCCCTTCTTCTTCTCTTTAACTTTCGCTTTCCCTTTTGAATGTGCCTTCTTTCTGAGGAGCGCCTTTAGCTCCAGCGTCTCTTCATCGTCGTCCTCGAAGTCTTGAATAGCTTCGAGGTACTTCTCCAGTTTTTGGTTCTTGTCATTGTTGACTTCCTCTTAGTTGTTGATTTTGTGGACGTCCTTCATGTCCGACATGATCTCTTCAAGTGGTTAAACTATTTCTTGAAGAACCTGGCTCTGATACCAATTAAATGTAGGCCTATAGGGGGGTGAATAGGCCTTTTGAATTTTTTTCAGATCCTACAACACTCAACAACAAGTTCAATAACAGAGAAAACGGACTAGTCCGGTAACGTGCGGATTAGTCCTGTCGGTACCCTAAAAACCATACACCCCCTGAGGTTACAAAGATCTCAAGGGAAGGACATCTACTCAAATTGAAGACCCACGGGGGCCCACTCGCCAGACGTGACCGGACCCGCTTCTCCAACATGGTTAACCTCTAGGTTGCCACGTGTACTGACAGACCAGAGTTATTACCCACAAGGGTGAAGCTCCGGGCTAGGTACTGAAACGGCACCTCCGGAGGTAACCCCTGACCGAGAGAAGCTCCAGACCTGACACGTGCCAGGCCACCCCGGAGCTTCCCGCTTCTCCCAAGCAAGCTCCGGAGCTGCCACGTGTCCACACGTCGGAGCTAGCTGCTTAAAACCCCCGGGAGACGTTGTAATGGCTCCGGATCTCCAAAGGACAGCCGCAGACTTCAAGACCCGATTAATTACCATTAATTCCACGTTAATGATAATTAATCGGACGATCTTAACACCTGTAACGGCACTGTCGGAGCCGTTACAGGGTTATTAACAACAATTAATCTCGTGTATCAATACTAATAATCGCCAGGGCCACATGTCGGGCCAGGCTGTCTTGTAACGGTTTGTCCTTATGTTATAAAAGGACAAACCGACGATACATGGAGGGAGGACTCTCAGACACTCAAGCTTACAAGTTAATACAACACACGCACATCCGTGGAGTAGGGTATTACGCTCAGGCGGCCCGAACCACGTAAACTACTGTGTCACTCGTGTCCAATCGCATTTCACTTTCTTAGATCTCCGCGCGCCCAAACCGAACCTCAAACTCCTTCAAACACTTTCATAGTGTCAGGGGATCTGCCGACTCCAACAGTCGACAGTTGGCGCGCCAGGTAGGGGTGCCTGAGATCTTCAAGAATGGTGAATTCTGCGGCTGGATCATCCAACGGGCAACCTGCTGCTCAGGCTGTCGGAGGCAATCCCTCCAACATGCAACCACCGGCAGGAGCCTCAGTTCCAGCGGGAGTCACACTCCCACCACCACCATCTTCTCCGGCAAGACATGCCGGACGACATGATGGTGCACCGGCGTCACATTCTGCGCCGGCAAGTCGTGACAACCCAGAACACGCGCTCCATGCAGCGCGTGCTCTCCTTCAGCGACCACCACCTCCGGACGCATCTCAAGGTGCCATGGAGCAATGGAGAGCTGATATTGAGCATTTGGTCGCAGCAGCGGCCGAACGCCTTAACAACCAGGGTCCACCTCCTTCAGGGCGGGCCCCGTCGCAGCGGCGAACGTTGTCCGGAAGACTTGGTCCACATGTCTCCAACAACCGGAGGAGAGCTGCGTCACAGCAAGTGACGTCGTTGCCTTCTGGAGCACGACGTGCCCATACTGCATCTCGGCTTTCGACACACGACCTCCGGGCGGAGCTTGATCGCCGATACCGCCAACAGGACGGTCGTGTCCACATCGAGCGAGCTCGAGAAAGACGAGATGCTCAAGACCTTTCTACTCTGGAAGGAGTAGGAGGAGGCTGTTCCGCCCTAGCCATGCACCTGCGCATGGTTAGATGGCCACAGAAGTTCCGGCCACACTTACCGGAAAAATTCGACGGGACTGTTAATCCCGTGGAATTTCTACAGATATACTCCACTGCGATTCTAGCAGCTGGAGGAAACGAGGCCGTAATGGCCAATTACTTTCCAGTGGCCTTAACTGGGACCGCCAGGTCCTGGTTTATGAGCCTTCCACCCAACTCTATTGACAGTTGGGAGGAGCTGTGCCGTCAGTTCACTGCCAATTTCGGGAGTTCATACACCCGTCCGGGCACTGAACTGGACCTTTTTGCGGTCGTGCAAAAAGGAGGAGAGTCTTTGCGGTCATTCATCCAGAGATTCTCTCAGGTACGTAACACAATCCCTTCTATCTCAAGCGCTTCTGTCATTGTGGCATTCAGACAGGGTGTACGAGACAAGAAGATGTTGGAGAAACTGGCGATCAAAGAGATCACCAGCGTCACGGAGCTCTTCAGCCTGGCTGATAAATGTGCCAGAGCTGCGGAGGGCCGTGAAATGCACTCCAAACCAGCCCTGGAGGATCATAAAAAATCCTCCAAAGAAGAAGCCGCTACCTCCGGGAGTGGCAAGAAGAAAAAGAAGACCAACGGCAAGAAGAAGTCGTCGGCCGGCACATCCAACGTTGCAGCCGCTGCAACTCCTGGTGGCCGGGGGCCACGCCCCGAGAAGCGACCTCGACCGTCTTCCGAAGACGGTGGCAAATCCAAGATGTGGTGCCCCATTCACAAAACGGGCAGCCACAGACTGGAGGACTGCCGGGAGGTCCAAAACCTTGCCGAGCGCTACCACAAGCGCCGGGAAGGGTCTCCCTTCCGACAGAGGGAGGGAAAACAAAAGGTCGATGAAGCTCCGGCTGAAGAGGAGTTGGGGTTTCAGGACCCCAAAAAAGTCTTGAAAGCCGTCTACACCTCCGTCGACGATGATTCCGATGTCTCCGACAACGAGCGTCGAAAAACCATGAACACCATCTTTGGTGGATCATGGGACATCACCTCTCGTCGTGTCATCAAGACTATGCGATGGGATATGGCTGCTGTAGCTCCTACAGCTAGACCGGAGCCACAGCGAAAGTGGATGGACACACCCATCACTTTTGATGCTTCGGACTGTCCTCAAAGCATGGTCGGAGCTGGCCAGCTACCCTTGATGGTATCTCCCACCATCAACAACATCCAGCTCCATCATGTTCTGGTAGATGGAGGTTCGGGGCTTAATCTCATTAGCTTCGAAGCTTTCACTAAGCTTCAGCTCCGACCTTCGGACCTCCAGCCCTCTCGACCTTTCTCCGGAGTAGGTTCGGGGGCCATAACACCACTCGGTGCTATTACTCTCCCTGTTACCTTCGGGACCCGGGAGAAGTATCGCACCGAAAAGTTGATCTTCGACGTCGCTCAGATCAACTTACCATTCAACGCCATTTTGGGTAGACCTGCCTTGTACAAATTCATGGCAGCTGCTCATTATGGATACCTGGTGTTGAAGATGCCAACACCAGTAGGCGTTCTCCGGATCCGTGGAGATCGCACTGCCGGAGTAACTGCTCTGGAGGAACTTCACGCACTCACCACAGCGCAAGAAGAGGACTCCAGACAGAAGCAAGCTCCACAACCTCCGAGCATTCGTCAACGAGGCTCGACCTCTGCACCTCGTGTGCAGCCAAGCGGCGACACCGACATTCCCGTCAAAGTCGTCCAAATTGGTTCCGATGTCACCCAAACTACCCGCATATCGGGTGGCTTGAACGACAAATAGGAACTCGCGCTCATCACTTTCCTCCGGGCTAACGTTGACGTGTTTGCCTGGCAACCGTCACAAATGTCTGGGATCCCCAGGGAAGTGATTGAGCACAATCTGAAGATTTACCCCGACGCTCGGCCTGTGCACCAGAAGCCTCGGAAGCAATCTGTAGAGCGACAAAACTTCATCCGACAAGAAGTGAAGAAGTTGCTCGAAGCCGGATTCATCCGAGAAGTCTACCATCCAAAATGGCTGGCAAACCCAGTCGTTGTGCCTAAGGCCGGCGGGAAACTTCGGATGTGCATCGACTACACCACACTGAATAAGGCATGTCCAAAAGATCCATTCCCACTACCTAGAATAGACCAGATAGTGGATTCCACCTCCGGGTGTGAGTTGCTGTGTTTTCTAGACGCATATTCAGGATATCATCAAATCCGGATGTCTAGAGAAGATGAAGAACATACTTCATTCATCACAGTGGATGGATTGTATTGTTACACAGCCATGCCTTTTGGTCTCAAGAATGCAGCTTCAACTTTTGTACGAGCTATGTACAAAACTTTCGAAGAACTCATCAGAGACATAGTGGAAGTGTACGTCGATGACATCGTGGTTAAAGTCAAAAACAAGGAGTCCCTCTTGGACACCTTGCAGGCTATCTTCGACAAGCTGCGGGCCACCCGCACGAAGCTAAACCCAGACAAGTGCGTCTTCGGGATTAGTTCCGGAAAGCTTCTTGGTTTCCTGGTAAGTCACCGGGGCATAGAGGCTAATCCGGCGAAGATAAAAGCCATCGAAGACATGCGGCCACCAACCCGCATCAAAGACGTCCAAAAATTAACTGGATGTCTAGCAGCCCTCAGTCGGTTCATTTCAAGACTGGCGGAAAGGGAACTTCCCTTCTTCAAGTTACTGAGGAAGTCCGGACCATTCCAATGGTCTGAAGAAGCAGAGAAGGCATTCCAGGAGCTGAAACAGTTCCTCACCACTCTACCAGTCTTGGTAGCTCCGAACCCTGGTGAGCCTTTATTGCTTTATATTTCAGCAGCTGACGAAGTCGTCAGTATGGTTCTGGTTGCGGAAAGACCGGAACTACCCAATACTCAGGAATCCAGATCCCTTCGGGAGGATCCGGAGGTTCCTGAAAGTGGGTCTGGGTCCCAGCTCCCAGACTTGAACCCACAAGAAGCCACTTCAGAGGACCCGGATCCTTCCGATAGGATCCAGGTCATTCCTGAAGAAGCTCCGGGTTCCTCTACCCAGAACCCGGAAGTCCCCGAAGATAGTCTGGACCCCTCCGACAGGGTCCGGATCAATGGAGAGGAAGCTCCGGACCCCTTCGGGAGGGTCCGGACCATTCAACGCCCGGTATACTTCATTAGTGAAGTGTTACATGATGCCAAGACTCGATACCTAGAGGTGCATAAGCTGCTCTACGCAGTTCTTATTGCCTCAAGGAAGCTTCGACACTATTTCCAAGCTCACAAAGTCTCGGTGGTAACCTCATATCCACTTCGAGCGATCCTGCATAATCCCAATTCAACTGGGAATATAGCAAAGTGGGCAGCGGAACTGGCTGAATTCGACCTTGAATTCATTCCAAGACAAGCAATCAAGAGTCAAGCGTTGGCAGATTTCGTGGCAGAATGGACTCCCTCTCCATTAAACCCTGGGGGCCCCAGCGAGCAGAAGACGGAACCACAAGTTCCGGCCTTCACTAAGCCTCACTGGACCCTTTACTTCGACGGCTCCATGCAGAAGCAGGGAGCCGGAGCTGGAATCCTTCTCCTCGCACCAACCGGGGAGAAGGTGAAATACATGGTGCACCTTGACTTCAAGGCAACCAACAACATGGCGGAGTACGAAGCACTCATATATGGATTAAAGGTGGCACTATCATATGGTGTCAAGCAGTTACTGGTCAAAGGAGATTCACAACTTGTCATCAAACAGGTGAAGGGTGAATGCTCCTGCAATAATCTCCAGCTGGCTGCTTATCTCCTTGAAATCCAGAGGCTTCAGAAGGACTTTGAAGTCCTAGACCTTCACCATGTCCAGCGTGCTCACAACGCTGAAGCTGACGAACTCTCGACCAAGGCGTCAACCGGAGCTCCGGCTCCAGACTGAACCTTTGTCCGGAGGTTGTCAAAACCCACAGTTCAGCCTGCCGAGCTGAACGAAGGGGGCGAGATCAGCATCCCGAATCTGACGGTCCCGATGGCCCTGTTACCATGGCAGCCATCAAGGGTCGTAGGTGCTGCCGGAAGCTCCGAGCAACCCAGCACGCAAGACTCGAATGCTCAAGTCAGTTCCGATGCATGGATCTCGGAGATCCGGAACTACTTGAAAGACAACATCCTTCCTAACGATGATGTATCCGCTGACCGGGTAGTCAGATTGGCTAAAAGATACACGTTGGTAGAAGGGGATCTCTACCGGCGCGGTGCCAACGGCATCCTAATGCGGTGCATCACAAGGGAAGAAGGCTGCGAGCTCCTCGCAGAAATCCATGGAGGTGAGTGTGGGAACCACGCGTCTTCCCGCACGCTGGTCGGAAAAGCCTTTCGGCACGGCTTCTACTGGCCTACAGCGCTCCAGGATGCTACTGAGCTAGTGAAGAAATGCAAAGCATGCCAATTTCATGCAAAGCAAATTCATACACCTGCTCAGCCCTTACAAGTGATACCTCCTACATGGCCTTTTGCTGTGTGGGGGATGGACATCTTGGGACCCTTCCCAAGAGCCGTCGGAGGTTACAAGTTCCTGTACGTCGCCATCGACAAGTTCACCAAGTGGCCGGAAGCTACTCCTGTTGTGACGATCAACAAACAATCTGCAATCAATTTTCTACAATCTATCGTGAGCAGATTCGGAGTCCCAAACAAGATCATCACTGATAATGGGACTCAGTTCACAAGCTCCGCATTTCAAGGATATTGCGAAGACCTCGGTATACAAGTTTGCTACGCTTCCGTAGCTCATCCTGCCAGCAATGGGCAAGCCGAGAGAGCAAACGCAGAGATCCTTAAAGGACTAAAAACGCGCACTTATGAGCGTTTGAAAAAGCGCGGAGCTAATTGGATCGAAGAGCTTCCGCCCACTCTATGGGCTAACAGGACTTCTCCAAGTCGGGCAACCGGAGAAACACCCTTCTTCCTGGTGTACGGAGCTGAAGCGATCCTTCCTCCGGAAATCACCTTGGGTTCCCTCCGAGTCCGGACCTTCGACGAAGCCGCGCAGGACCAGCTCCGGCGTGAAGACCTAGACCTCCTCGAGGAGGGAAGGTGCCAAGCAGCTGTTCGGAATGCCCGATACCGCCAAGCTTTACGGCGCTATCATCAGCGGCATGTACGCAACCGACAGCTCGAGGAAGGCGATCTGGTGCTACGGAGAATACTATCCAGAGAAGGGCAAAACAAACTTTCCCCCGGCTGGGAAGGGCCCTTCCGAGTGATCAAAGTATCCCGTCCCGGAAGCGTTCGCTTGGCTGCCGAGGATGGGACACCTCTCCCAAATCCTTGGAACATCGAGCACCTCCGTAAGTTCTACACTTAATTCCACGGAGGTGAGTCTTAAGTAACTTGAAGTGTATGTTATAGAGTCATTGTACAGAGTCGGGTAGTTCCTCCGGGAGAGCAGCCGGACCTTTCCTAAAAGGTTTGGAAAGCTCATGCAACACTTGATACAGTCTCCGGACTAGAAGTGTAGCTAATTACCCTGGGTTAAACGAGAAACCGAACACACTTAGCCTGGTTCCGTACCCTAAGAGTGTACTTGTTTCCCCTGTACCCCGGACCTATAATGAAAGACATCTTCATGTGAAATAGACTCCACGTGCATTCATTTTTGCATAAGGCTCGACATTTTTATTTTTCTCTTTCTTGTCTATAACAGAAACGTGCATTTCTTAAGAAGTTCTAGTTTAACCGGTTTATGTACAATTTGAGTAGAATTGTCAGATTTTTTAGATTTAAATATCGTCTGTGGTCAACTCGCCTGAAAGCCGCCAAGCCATTCTAGGGCCGGAGTGCGCTATCGACTTAGCCTGGTCAAGCACCCTAAGTACGCCACTCTACCTACATCCCGGCAGGCCAAAGTAAGGTGGGTCCATGGACAATTGGATTTAAAAGAAAAGACAATTCATCCAATTGTACTAAAAATCGTGTTCAACTTGAAATTCTCTTAAGAACCGTAAGCCGCGACGAAGTTATAGATTAGGAACGAATTTTACTGTTTTTCTTGGCTTAAGTGTGCAGGAAAAATAAACCCGATATTGATGGAGAAAAACCGGAGTCAACCAAGCTCCGACTCCCACCGGCGTTAACTTAAAGATGGTGAGAAGACTCTATCACTAGAGTCTGTTGCCAGCAAGCCAGGCGTGGCAAGGGTCATTGCCGGAGCTACTAAGCTCCGACACCTTGAAGTATTAATTATCGACACTCAACGTGTTGGTAGAAGCTATTGCCGGAGCTACTAAGCTCCGACGATGGGCAATGCCGGAGCTCCTAAGCTCCGACGACTTCAAGGGACCTTCACTATCGAAAACTTCGGACCTAAACTACACGAGTTCGAAGCAAATCTGTCTTCAACAAAACTCAACATCCTTTTGGTACATGTCCACAATCAAATTGTGCACATCTACCAGGGGGCCAAGTGAAGACAAAGATGTTGAAGACAAAAAATGAAATTCACGAAAAAATGGGGATTTCATTTCATTTGAAGACCAGAGATTACATCTGGGGACAAAGGATTACAAAATTGAGGAAGAAGAGAAGATACAAATAAAGGCTAAGAAAGATAGTCCTAGACCCTATGGAAGAACTCGGCGACCTTCTGGGCGACCTCCGACACGCTGCCTCGGGTAGCTTCGCCCTCTCCTTCGACGGGACCTTCAAGCACCGGGTCCAGAGAGAATCGATGGTTCCGGCTAGTGTAACACGTCAACACATACTCTGTGACGTTTCTAGCCAGGGATTGCCCCTCGACCTCAAGCTGGTCCGCAATGACGTCGCCCACCCTGGAGAGCTTGCCACCCGCAGCGTTCAACGCCTGCAATGCAAGGTCCGGCTCCGGCTCCGGATCATCCGGAAGCACGGGGCTGAAACCCATAGGCGCCAGCGCGTCGTCGGCCTTGCTCAGGAACTCCCAAATTTGCAGGGAGTCCGTCTTCCTCAGGCCCTTCATCTCTTCTAAGGATCTCCGGACCGCCGCCAGCTCCGAATTCTCGCGGGAAAGGCGCTCAACTTCTTTGGCGTTTTGCTGAATCTTCGCAGCAACCCGCTTTTCGAGTCTTCCGAGCTCCTCCTCCCGGAGGTGGATCTTGTTCCGGCGGTCGACCAGGTCTTTCTCCCTAGCCTCTATTTTCTTCTCCCGGGCGATGAGAGCACACTCATACTCGTAGAGTTCCTGCCCTCGCACCCAGGTCTTCTCCTCCTCCTCGAGGCAGCGCTCTTCCAATTTTTTAGCGCGCTCCTCGATACCTTTGTCCGCCAGAGCTGTCTTCTCGGCGAGCTCTTCTTCACGTCGCAAGACGTCATCCCGTAGCTCCAAGAGTTTTTGCTCCTCATCCTCGAGCCGCTTTTCCCTTCCCTCAAGTGCCTCTCGGCGCTTGATGAGTGCGGTACTGATGGCTTCGAGTTGATCGAACCGAGCGTTGGCCGCATCATTGGCAGCCTTAGCTTGGTCATGGTACTCCCGGGATTGGGCGTCGAGGTTGTGAGTCATGCTCTCCCTCTCGTCCAGCATCTCACCCCAGAGCTCCAGGCGGACCTTCTCCCGCCTGATCCATTCCTTGTCCTCAGCAATCCTCGACTGCGCCAGCTTGGTCTCGAATTGGAGTCTATTACGCCACCTCCTAAGGGTTTGGCGCTCCTCTTCAAGAACCTTGCTGTCGTGGAAGAAGGCTAGTTGGACTTGGCGCAGACTGGAGCAAGCGTTGTCGATGGACATCGACAGCGAGATGGGCTCCGGACCTTCTGGGGTCTCCTCCGCTGGTTCCAGCGGGTCTTCATTTACAAAAATAGGGTCCCACTCTGCGAGAGCGGAACCCTGAGCTTCCAAGGCACTAGGGCCCTCCTCCAGGATGGCCTCAGTCGCCACCGAAGAAGGTCCCGCCACCAAATCTTCATTCGCCCCCTCAGGCTGGGGGCCGGCGACTTCGTTCAGGCACTCTGGCTCCGCCACGGGTACCATTAACGTCGTCGCCTCCAATGGCTCCGGCCGGGACGCTTCTCCTGAGGAAGGCTCAAGCCCCCTCGCCTCTTCAACCACCGGCTCTACAGCCGGCGCTCCAATAACTACCGGCTCTGCGACCGGAGCTTCAGAAGTAACCGGCTCAATTGCCGGAACCACTTCAACTTCCGGCTCGCACGCCGGGGCTTCAGCTACCTCCGGCTCGACCGCCGGGGCTTCAGCACTTTCCGGCTCTGAAGCCGGGACCGCTACTTCCTCCGGCTCGACAGCCGGAGCATCTACTTCTGCAGCACAAGGGCCCGGAGCTTCAACCTCCGGAGCGGGTGCCGCTGGCGCATCTTCAATCCCGTGGTCCGGCGCTACCACGGGATCTTCTGGGGACGAGTCGAGGTCCATGACCACGACAGCCGGCGCCGGAGCTGTCGCAGCCTCCGCCTGGGGCGGCACCGGGGCTGAAGCAGAAACCCTCGCAGCCTCAGACACTGTGGCTGAGGGCAGAGCTTCACTCCCCTTCTTGGGAACGCTGCAGATGAAGAATAAAGAAATTGAGCAAACAGATGCTATAATTAAAAGTTAATTGAGGTAAGCAAGAAAAATTACCTTGGGAGACTCACGCACCAGCTTGCGCGGAACCTCTTTCCCGGATGTTCCGGGCTGGCCACGGTCGGCGTAGGAGCTCCGGGAGGACTCCCAGGACTTGCCGTAGCCGCGGGCGTTTCCCGGGTCGGAGCTCTCCTAGATCGGGAGGAACTCCTAGACCTGGAGGCCCTCACCGCTTCTCGAACCGGAGTGGCCTGTCCAGAGCTGGCACCTCCGAAGGGACCTATCACGGGGACAGCCGCACTCCGAGAGGATCCCACCGCCGGAACCTTAGCGCTCTGAAAAGACCCCACCACGGGGACAGACGCTACAGCAGCGGAGGATCTTCCTTCTGGAGGACGGGGAACTGGCGGGGAAGTAGCAAGCCCGACGGACCTTCCGTCAGCATGTCGCAGCTTCCTCTTCCGGCTCTCCGGCTCCTCCGCCAGCTCCTTGCCCTTGCCGGTGACCTCAGCTCTTAGCTGAAAGACAGGGGCGGAGCCGCCTTCCGACAACCCGGGGATCGCCAACCGGGCGGTCGATCTTCTCTCGACGACGCCAAGGTCGTCAAGCGCGGGCATCTTCCGCCGGAGCTCCCTGCTGAATTCAACTTCCTCATTCAGGGGGAGGAAAGCCGGTGGCGGAGTCAAGTACTCTCCGCCTACATCGATGCCGTGCTGGAATTTCTTGAGGTGAAACTCCAAGGACTTCCCCACCATGTTGGACTTCAACCCGGTCTCAACCCGGTCTTCGTCCATCTCGCTGTTGAGGGCCCAGTCGAGCTTCTCCCTCCTCTTCAGCGGCGCCCACCTGTTGGACAGGAAGTTGCAGAACACCGCCTGGGGAGTCAATCCTCCCTCCACACATTGGCGGATCCTGGACAGGACGGGGTCGAAAGCTGCCGCCAGCACCGGAACTTCGCTCCACACCGACGTGTCAATGCCGGGCAGACCGTCTGGCAGCTCCAACCGCTCGTGCTCTTCCACCCGGACGACTACCCAATCTTTCTTCCAGTCATCCCACTTCCCGGAAGGGAACGACCGGAGGTACTTGAACGGGCACTTCTTGCGCTTCACAAAGTAGTAGAAGCCAAGGTACTCGTCACTTCGGCCGGTGGTTTGGACGGTGAAGAAGGTGCGGAAAAGCTCGATGCAGGGAGGGATGCCCACCCACATCTCGCAGAAGTGGACAAAGATGGACACAAGGAGGAGGGAGTGAGGGCCAAGGTGGTATAGCTGCAGACCATAGAAGTCCAGCAGCATCAAGAAGAAGGAGGAAAACGGTGGGATCAGCCCCACCATGGCGTATGATGAAAAGTACACCATTTCGCCGGAGTGCTCCTTTTTAAAGGGAAGCTCCCCGCCGGCGCGGATTGAACGGTTGAAGAAGTCCGACGACCACCCCATGAGGGCTCAGACCTTCTTCAGATCGCTCTCCGTCTTCAAACGACTCTCATGCAGACCCAACTCCATCGCAGCACAGCTAGGCGAGAGAAGGGAAGCAAAGCACGAGTTGGGAGTTTGAGCGCAAGAACAGATGGAAAGCGTAAAGAACTCCCGACGGTGCGCTTTCCTTCTTAAGTAAGCCCTCGCAACGCTTGGATGGAAACTGCAGGAGAGTCAAGCATACTACTCAAGAATTCAACCCAGCCGATGACAAGAGGGCCCGGGACCACCCCGACGATCAAGTCGAGGCTTTTACCCAGGCGAACAGTTGTCATCACGAGGCGGGAAACCCAAAGGCGGCGGACTGACAAGGCGCGCGGAACCGATACGGTTTTCGTATCGGGAACCGACGACCTTCAATTGCGAGAGATCCGCACGTCAAAGATCTTATCTGCCGCCTGAGGTGCACCACGCGTTGGGACTCAACCATAAAGCCCCGCCAAAGGCACCTCCGAAGACTCTTGAAGACCCAGTTCAAGAGTCGCAAGTGTGGACCCACCTCCGGCGGAATGACTTCATCCCGTTGGCCTTCCCCGGAGGTAGGTCCAGGGGGCCACTGTCGGTACCCTAAAAACCATACACCCCCTGAGGTTACAAAGATCTCAAGGGAAGGACATCTACTCAAATTGAAGACCCACGGGGGCCCACTCGCCAGACGTGACCGGACCCGCTTCTCCAACATGGTTAACCTCTAGGTTGCCACGTGTACTGACAGACCAGAGTTATTACCCACAAGGGTGAAGCTCCGGGCTAGGTACTGAAACGGCACCTCCGGAGGTAACCCCTGACCGAGAGAAGCTCCGGACCTGACACGTGCCAGGCCACCCCGGAGCTTCCCGCTTCTCCCAAGCAAGCTCCGGAGCTGCCACGTGTCCACACGTCGGAGCTAGCTGCTTAAAACCCCCAGGAGACGTTGTAATGGCTCCGGATCTCCAAAGGACAGCCGCAGACTTCAAGACCCGATTAATTACCATTAATTCCACGTTAATGATAATTAATCGGACGATCTTAACACCTGTAACGGCACTGTCGGAGCCGTTACAGGGTTATTAACAACAATTAATCTCGTGTATCAATACTAATAATCGCCAGGGCCACATGTCGGGCCAGGCTGTCTTGTAACGGTTTGTCCTTATGTTATAAAAGGACAAACCGACGATACACGGAGGGAGGACTCTCAGACACTCAAGCTTACAAGTTAATACAACACACGCACATCCGTGGAGTAGGGTATTACGCTCAGGCGGCCCGAACCACGTAAACTACTGTGTCACTCGTGTCCAATCGCATTTCACTTTCTTAGATCTCCGCGCGCCCAAATCGAACCTCAAACTCCTTCAAACACTTTCATAGTGTCAGGGGATCTGCCGACTCCAACAGTCGACAAGTCCGGTGTTCACGGACTAAGTTGATCAAGATTAATCGATTAGATTGATTCTTCAATGTGTGCAGCGGAATTATAGAATCAAACAACAGTTCAACAGTTGTATATTGAATTGTGTCACAATTAAGGCTTGTGTTCTACAATTTATTGTAAATTGACCAATGTGTATCAAACCCTAGAGTAAGTAGATCAATTTGAGTGATGAACACAAAAAGGACAAGACACACGATTTATCCCGTGGTTCGGCTACCACGAAGGCAACCTACATCCACGTCGAGGAGTCCACAAAAGGACCGGGTCTTCTCCAACCCTACCCTCGTCGGATCGCCACGAAGGCCAATCCTCTTCCACTAATCACAAAGGGGTGAATAACCAAATTCAAGGGGCGTTCTCACACGTTGAGAGCTCCCTTAGATTACAAATCGCAATGCCACCAAAAACACACTCAGAAATTACAATTGAAATGCAGGAGTGTGTTAGAGATTCAAACCAAGAGCTCAATGATGTGTGCCAAGTGTCTCTCCAATGATCTAGAAGTGATCCTCAAAGTATTGATCGATTTTGCACTTAATTTCGTGGAGATAGGTGGTTTCTGAGTCTCTTGGGAGGTGTGACGGCGCTAGGGTTCGAGAGAGTGTAAAATTGGGTCGTGCACCTCTATTAATATGGGGTTTCTAGAAGTGACCGTTAGGTTCAGAAAGATCGGACTAGTCCGTGGTGGTCACCGGACTAGTCCGGTGTGCCGTGTGTAGCAAACCCTAAGTATCCCGAAATATCGGACTAGTCCGGTCGAAAACGGACTTGTCCGATTTCACTACTGGAAATCTTCGGACTAGTCCGATAGCCGTCAGACTTGTCTGGATATATGAAACCCTAAGTGTGTTGGATGACAAGTCCGCACTTGGAGGACTTGTCCAATTTAGATCAGTGGGTATTTCGGACTAGTCTGTGTAAACATCGGACTTGTCCGAAGTGGATCAGAATGAATATCTGACTAGTCCGGTTAACAACGGACTTGTCCGATTTTGTGTGACTTGTGAAGTGTGTTGAGGACTAGTCCGCCCTGGGGAGGACTAGTCCGACTCAAGTCATAAAGATATCGGACTAGTCCGACAGATATCGGACTTGTCCGATCTGGTTCAGAAAGGATATCGGACTAGTCTGGTTGACATCGGACTAGTACGGTCCTGTGTAACTTTGTGCAATATGTGTGTGTGCCTAAATATGATTGAGCTCTTGGGTGTGTTTCCTTAACACACTCCATACACAATGATCTACTATTTCTTTTCCTTGAGCTCAAGTTCACTTTGCTCCTCATTATCCCTTCTTTTTGGTATTTTGCTCATTTTTCATTATTGGCCTGCATTCATCTCAACAAAAAGGTTAGGATCCCAATTGCTTGTCATAAATCATCCAAAACCCACAAGGGAGTCCTAGATGCACTTTCAGTACTTGAACTCCTCCTCAATAGTGTTTATTATTGATTTCGGTTCAAACTGAATGTTATCCACAATTCGGGCGTACATGTGATTCGCAATAAACTGCGATGCAAGAGCACTATTGCACTTCTCCACTTCATGCTACTCGCATGTGTGATCAATCATTTCCTCCACTTGACTTGTAAACTGTAAATGATCTTTGCACAAACAGAGACCAATATTTCACTGCATCCTTCAAACTATCTTTGTCTTTAAAAATATCTCCTTGTGTTAACTGATTCTCATGGTATCCCGATAAGCCACAATACTTTTTTGTAGCTGATAAATTTTTTGTGATTGGATTGTTCCACTCTGCAGGAACAGTAGTATCATTCTCATTCTCATCATCAAAAGAGTCAACTTCTGGAACATTTTCGTGTTCCATATCTTCAATCCTTATTTTTTCAACTATGTTCTCAATATGCTATCCTTCATCTGCCACACCACGTGCTTGTACATGTATCGAGTTCTCTCCAACTTCTTTCATTCCTACATCATTTTATACACTATTTGCTTCATTAGCTTCCGCTACAATCTCTACTTCTTTTATTTCCGCTTGCGCAAGAAGCACTAGAGGCCAACCCCGCTCCACAACCAAATCTATAAATTTCCTCTAATTTTGTGTTCCCTTAATAACAATCAAATCCCAATAAATTCTATTTCTTGCGCGATTAATCATTCCTTTCAATGTCAACTGGTGTTGTTGTGGATCAAGGTTAAATGTTTTCATCAACCAGTTTACGACACCACTAAATGTCCTCTCATTTGATCTTGTTATCCCTCCATCACACGATGTGAAAGCAGACAAATCAATCCCATTAGGACCATAAACTATTATGCCTTCTCCATAAAATATCCGAAATACAAACTTCTCTGACATTCCTATTGAAATTTATACAAACAAATAAAAGTAATCGCATGTTAAAAATGCCTATACACAATCTTATTATCTAAAACAAATAGAAACCTAAAAATTACATTTTGAATAATGTATGAATTAGAGAAGCGCACTCTAAACATTTATCAAATATTATTACTTCTAAAATTAGCAACATTAATTAAAAATAACTTACGAATATAAACCTAAAAGCTATAACTATTAGAACCTAATAACATGTAGGGTAAAATAATATCAAAACTAGTGTAAAATGTCAAAAAATACCTAAAGTGTAATAACACATAACTAGCAGTACCTAAAATACCTAACATAAAGATGAATCACTACCTAACTCACAACATAATAATACATAGATAATACCTAAATCACTAACTAGAATAATAATACCTAAATCACTAACTAAAATAATAATGTGCACTACAAAATAATACCTAAATCACTAACTAAAATAACTAACAAATAAATACCTATTGGAATAACTAAGCAACCTAATAACAAATAGTACTTTAGCACTAGAGCTAAATAGAAAATACAAAGAAATAGTACTGAGGGCGAGCGGGGTCGAGAGGGAGGCGACGGCGCGGTTGGCGCGGGGCGCGCGGTGGATGAGCGGCGGCGGCGTGGCTGAGAGCCGAGAGGAAGAAGGCACCACCCATTTTAAAGAGGACGAAAATTGTCTGTGACACATACAACGGTTCGGGCGGGCCCTACAGGTCTGCGAATTTCGTATGTGCCGCATACGAAATTTGAATGTCCTATGCGGCTCATACGATATTCCCTCTTCCTCAGGAACAGAACCGCCGCCTTAGGAACCCGAGGACAGCGTGGCGGGCCACATCAGTTTCGTATGTGCCTCATACGAAATGTGTGGCCCACATGTCATTTCGTATGAGGCACATACGAAGCTAGGCTACTTTTCAAAATTTTCGAAATCGGGGGTTATTTATTATAAATGATTTTTTAAAAGGTATATTAATAAAAAAAATCGCTAGAGGTTGCCCTTCTCAGGGGCGCTCAGGAGTTAGTCCAATAATGTTGTTAGTCATCGGGATGCCACCTTTTGCTAGTTGTTGCTATCTGCAGTGCCCAGCAGGGGGCTTTAGTTGTCTAATGCATGCTTATGGATAATTCAGTATCCTATTATCCTGTTTTCTCTTGGAATGTTCGAGGGTTGAACAGCAGATCAAAACAGGAAGAGGTGAGACAAGTCATCCGCACTTATAAGACGATGATAATCTGACCAAACTTTCCTTGATCAACCCAGAACTTGTAAAGAATATGATAGGGTCTGAATATGCTGACAACTTCGGGTTTCTCCCCTCTGAAGGAACCTGGGGCAGCATTATCCTTGCCAGTAACAACAACGAATTTCGTCTCTCCCACATATCCACAACACCCTATATAATCTCGGCAAGCATAGAAGACACTCGCTCTAGTGCTCTCTCAACCATTACAGGGGCCTATGGCCCGCAGTTGGACTTGGAGAAGAGACTATTTCTCGCCGACCTAATTATTATTGATGATTTCAACCTAATTTGCTCCGAGGAAGATAAAAACAACCCCCAAGTTAATCACAAAATGATGGATCGATTTAAAAGAACCCTCAACACCATGGAAGTTAAAGAAGTCCCCCTCCTCGGTCAACACTTTACCTGGTCTAACGAACAAGCGGAGCCTACAATGACACGCATAGATAGAGCCTTCACCTCAACGGAATGGGAAGCATTATAACCTGAAGCGATTCTCCAGCCCCTGCCATCATCAACTTCTGACCATTGCCCTATTTTATTACAGCCCTTAGCAAAGGAATACATTAGCAAATCCTTCAGATTCGAGTCCCACTGGACTTGTATGCCAGGCTTACTGGACTGCGTTCAACAGTTCTAGTCCAAACCGACCCCCTCAAGGTTTAACACACTGGAAGTGCTCAACATCAAACTAGGGCGAGCGGCAGCGGATTTATGCAGATGGTCCAGGACTCTGATTCCTCAAGATCGGCTAGCACTAAAATCTGCAGAGAGGTAATTCTCCAACTAGACACTGCTATGGAGGAGAGGAACCTGACAGATGCTGAACTTGAGATGCGGCGAGAACTAAAATCCAGAATTTTAGGGCTGTCAGGGATCGTGAAATCCCGCGCTAGCAGCAGTCTCGTATCACCTGGCTGAAATTGGGTGATGCCAACACAAGCTAGTACACGCAGAAAGTGCAATTTCATCCAGTCCTTGGACTCACCTGGTGGCTGCGCGATCACCCAGGCAGAAAAGCACAAGGTAATCTATGAACACTTCCTCAGTCATCTTGGAACTTATGTACAGAGGAATCATAAGCTGCATTTTGATCACCTTGGCTGGCACAAAATGAAACTTGACCATCTCGAGACCCCGTTCAGTGAGGATGAGGTCAGCAAAGTGGTAAAAACCTTACCCAAGGAAAAAGCACTGGAGCCTGATGACTTCACTAGTGGTCTCTGCTCCCACTGTTGGATGATCATTAAGGAAGACCTCCTAAAAGCGATTGATCAATTCTACAGTATGATTCAGAAAGGTCTACCCAAACTCAAGCACTGGTGGTGTTAATTCCAAAGAAGCCCTCCCCGACTAGAATCACGGACTTTAGGCCTATAAGCCTAATTCATATTTTCGCCAAAATAATTTCTAAAATCCTAGCCAAAAGACTGTCACCAGTCCTTAAGGATATCATCTCCGTGAATCAAAATGCCTTCATCAAACAACAGTGCATACATGACAACTTCATGTTTGTGCATCAAATGGTCAAGCATTTGCATAAGAAGAAGACCATCGCCTTGTTCCTGAAGTTAGACATATCAAAAGCCTTCGGCATAGTGAATTGAGTTTACATGCTAGATATTTTAGAGCATCTAGGATTTGGTTTAAGATGGAGAAACTGGGTCTCTATGCTCTGGGTACCTCTACCTCGTCTTTCATTCTTAATGGTGAATCAGGACCCCAAATCACCCATGCCAGAGGGGTAAGGCAGGGAGACCCCTCTCCCCCATGCTTTTCTTGCTTGCAATGGAGCCTCTCAACAAGCTCTTCCAACTATCTCAGCACATGAGGCTTCTCACTCCACTCCAAGGGGTTGAAAGGCATCTTAACGTTTCCTTAAATATGCCGACGATGTGACAGTCTTTATATAACCGTCGGCTCGGACCTGCATATGACACAACACATTCTGAATATTTTTGGGCAGGCATCTGGACTCGTTGCCAACTTAGATAAAATGGAGGCCTTTCCAATAAACTGTCAGGACATGAATGTGCAAGCTATAATGACCCGGTAGCTCAAAATAGTTAATTTCCCTTGCACCTACATGGGACTGCCGCTGCATCTTAGGAAGCTTCCACGATCTTCTGTTCATCCGATTGTTGAGAGTGTGAGACCTATGTCTGCTGAATACATTGGCTTTGACAATAAAAGTTTTGAATGCTGCCATAACATCTTTTTAGCAAGGTTCGACTCTAGCTCTGAGCTTCTGCAAGGTCCGACAATAGGTTCGACTTTCTTTGTCTAGGTCCGACATGTTTTTGGGTAGCTCCGGTGAGCTTTGTCTTTATCTCCGGTATGTCTTTGATAGCTCTGGCATGTCTTTGTTAAGCTCCGATATGTTTTGCTAGGTCTGACTTATGTTGGTTAGCTCCGATATATTTTTCTAGCTCCGGCGCTAGGTTGTACTAGCTTTGGTAAGCTCCGGCGCTAGGTTGTACTAGCTTTGGTAAGCTCTGGTGCTAGGTTGTACTAGCTTTGGTAAGCTCCGGCTCAAGCTCCGGTTAGCTTTGGCTAGGTTCGGAGCTTGATCGCAATGTTCCTGCTTTTATCTTGCAATGTTTCGAACTTGCTTTATATTTTTAGAAAGATTGCTTAGTATTCATTTGCTAAGTTTTTGGTGTGTTTTGGTTAATATGGCTGATATTGTTTTGATATGCTTTGCAACATGCTTATGTGAGGTGCCCACGTAAGGTGTTGTGTTCGGAACTAACTCGAGTCAAGTCGAGGACTTGGGCTCGTACGGATCGGTTGTTTGTTCATGTGCAGGTGTTGCTTGAGTTCAAGTCATGACTGGTGACGGGATCCATTGGACTAGTCTCAGGGAGGAGATGAGGTTCCAACAACCAAGTTCAGGAGGAATTGTAGTTGAGCTGGTCAAGAGGTCGCGCAGGATGATTGAATCAAGGGCAGTTCATATGAAGGTCAATGAACGTCGAAGGAAGGTGTTCGCACGTATTCATGCGGTGCATGACGTGACAACATGGTTCCGAAGATGGTTTATGGATGGGAATATCTGGTTGGAAGGATCGGATCGTACCGGTTGATGACTTTTGCTGCGGCGGAGTCGGTTATGGCTCGGTATGGAAATTATCGAATTGGTTATTATAGGATTTCGTGTGGGTCACGAATTTGAGTTGTTTTAGGAATGTGGGATACGTTTATAAGGTGTTTGGAAGTCTTAAGATTGCTTCTATCTGCGAATAGAAGAGTCCTAAGCAGTTATGGAAAGTTTCGATTCGTGAACGGAGTAGGATTAGGGTCCTGATTTGAGTTGAGTTAGCTTTCGAGCTGGTTATATAAGCAAGGGAGGCCAGATCTCGTGGTCCACGACTTTGGGGCTGTTCCTCTTATGTTCTATTGAATAAAATTCGTAGTTGAAAAAGGAACTTTTGTGCCTTGTTCGTCCAACTTGTTCCAGACAAGTTTTACTCATCGAGTTTCTGGACAGCACTACCTTTTGTCAGTGGTTTTATCATAACTCAAGTTTTACAGATCCAATTGACGTGATTCTTTTTGCGTTGTCTTCAAAACTTGATTATATATCATCTGTCAAAATTGCACGGTCATTGGATTTGTGGTTTCTGATCTACACGAGTTTATTTGCAGCGTTCTATAACTGTTTTTCTCAGGTAGGACAGATTGACCTTTGTTCGATCTTTCAATCGTAACTTGAGTTTCTCTCGACAGATTTGAGTGATTATTGTTGTGTTGTCTTCGTGAATTGATTCTCTCTGATATCTATTAGTTTTGTTATGATGAAACACGTTTAGATTAGTCTCACAAATGATTTCTTTAACAGATCATTTTTCTGCCGAATGGGTTGGGGTTTAATTGTTTCTACTGTGTAAGATTTTTAAATCTACCATTCACCCCCCCTCTGGTAGCTTTTCACGTGCTCCTCGATCCTACAGAGAGGGTAGAGCATCGACTGCAAAGCTGGAAAAAGAAATTATTATCTTGCACTGGACGAGAAGTGTTAATCAAGTCGGTTTTATTAGCAATGCCAACATACTTTATGTCGGTTTTCAAACTTCTGACCTAGGCAATAAAGAGAATTGATCAAGTCCGAAGGAATTTCCTTTGAAAGGGTAGTGACCCGGACAGGATCCATGGAGGCCACTGCTTGGTTAGATCAAAAACATGTATCAGACCTAAGAACAGGGGAGGGCTCGGTTTCAAGGACTTAGAAAAGTTTGGGCGTGCTCTACGTTTGAAATGGCTTTGGAATCTCTGGGATCACAGGGACAGACCTTGGAAAGACCTCATCAAGCTTCGAGACTCAACTGACTGCAACCTTTTCTTCTCCTCAACAGTGTTGATTGTGGGAGATGGCAGCAACACACCCTTCTGGGAAGCAAGGTGGTTGAATGGCCTCTCCCCGAAATCAATAGCTCCAAGCCTTTATCAACAGGCCCTGTTCAAATATCGATCAGTGGCGCAGGAAATCTCCAATCACAACCGGATCTGTAACTCGCGTGCAGTTAATTCAGAGGACCAACTAAATGAGTTGGTTTTGCTTTTCATTACCATTGCAGGGATTTCTCTGTCCAATGACAAAGACAAGATCACATGGCGATGGACACCTAACGACCAATTATTGGTTGCTTCGGCTTATACCATCCAGTTCCAGGGCGCCACCGAGATGACTTGGCCTGACACAATCTGGAAAGCTCGCACACAACCTAAATGCCGCTTTTTGACCTGGCTACAGCAGGCATACTGGTAAGGAAACACTGGCCTCATGAAGATTGTTGTTCTCTTTGTTTCTGCCTGCCAGAAATGGCAGACCACCTTTTCTCCTACTGTAATTTTTTTGAGGCGACTTGGCAGCAAGTTGGTCAAGGCTTAAACCTCCCCCCACAGGCTTTCACAGCCTGCACTGATGGTGCACTCCAATGGCTAACAAGGCTGGTAGATTCAAACTCATGAAGGGAGCGATGGGAAGATCATTGGTATCCTATTATCCTTTTGGTGGCAAATCTGGAAAGAAATGAACCATAGAATTTTTCAACATCAAGAACTGTCTTTTATGCAGGTAGCTGACCTCACTATTGAAGAAATAAGACTTCATCGGGTAGCGCTGCTTAGATCCTAGTTCTAGGGGAAGTCTCCTCTCGTGCCTTACTTTGTTTCCGGTTTACTGTCTAAACTTTGTTTGGATGTTCCCTTAGATTCTTGTAAACACTAGGATGTAATCTATTTCTCTGCTCTTAATGCATGACAGCGCTCCTGCCCTTTGTTCAAAAAAAAGAGCTTTGAGCTTAAAGTCTCTGCATCATTTCTTTAAGTGGAACTGCATCAAATTACCATTAATAACAAGAAATCATTGTTTTACACAAAACAGGGTTACAAGGCTACATAAAAAAAAACACGCTGAATGTGACAAAAAATGTGGAATAAACCAACCCATGAAGGACATTTTTCCTCCTCTTCTTGTAGAGGTGTATTCTTCTATGGTATCCGACAGCTCGATCTATAAGGTAGTCCCAAACAACAACACCGACAAAGTTTTTAGACCCAAGCAAGTTGAATAGGCAAAGGAGGAAAAGAGCAATACTAAACCAAACAGGTGACAAAACAACAAAGCATGTCTCAAGCACGTTGATTGGTCTAGATATAAAACTCAACAATTTTATTAAAAAATAAGATTGTGATATGTATTTTTATTTTCACGTAGTCCTATCATGAGCCATGTCTCTAGTTATATTCTCATCTCTCAAGTTTCACTTTACCACCCCCTCACATATAAACCTTAGTCATTCTCTAACCCTTCTAATATTTTTCCTACCCAAAATCTCTAAGCTGATTATTCCATGGTTAAACAAGTGCAATGATACCTACAATTCCACACAAATATGTCTTTTTATTTGACAGGAATAAAAGAATAATTCAAATTGCCTTGTTGAACACAAATGTAATACCCTTCTCCCATTCCTAAGCTTTAATTTTTGCATTCAGATTCTCCAGGAGAGCTGAAAAGTGAACTTTAGATTGAAGCTCAACTTGGAAAGTCAGACTACATATATATATATATATAAGGAGGAGCGAAAACAAATGCTGCAAACAATGGAAGAAAATGAAGTTATACCAATTATTTTTCAAGTTTGACCATGAATAAGTAAAATTGTATGAATAAAGTGACAACGTTAAGTCTTATGTCATTAGACTCACCATTTAGAACTCTTTCGATTTGGAAAAGTGCAATTTTAGTGTTATTTTTTGTCAAAGATATTCGAGACTGGTGATGTTCAAATTGACTCACATCTTGATTTGGAGTATAAAAAATTCTTTTAAAACACCAGTAGGGAAAAGAAACAAATGTGAATGATCGCTGATTTTGTAAGTGTTAGAAAATAGGCATGGCATGTAATTAATTTAATGATCTGAAACAGCAAAGCAACTAGAGCAGATCTACTAGCAGTCAATACACAAACAAGAACTGAAACAAATGGGAATAAACCGCTCATCAAGTAAATCGAATCAGCCATAGTTTGAGAGATCCACTTACAGATCGTCCTGCTACGAAGTAGATGATGAGAGTGTTGAGGAAGATGGAAGTGCAGCGAGCGGTCGTGCAAACGCACTTCCCAGAAACCTGATCGACAGCACCTATGCAGGTCTTCAGATCGCCGAAGTCGGTTCAGAGACATCGCTCTCCCTCAATCCGCTGCACGGCGGACGAAGAGACGGCAAGGCAAAAAACACGGCAGCGCAGAGCAGTTAGAGAGAGAGGCATTCTGTGTTGTGTGTATCTGTGCCTCCAATATACAGGACGTCTCCTTATATACTCGAGTCTCCAATCGCCTCAGATTTGATCTGCCATAATTTCATGAAATCGCCCCCTGAAATCCCTCAACGTGCAACTAATGGAAGCAGTTATGGGCATTCGTGCACATTAAACGTGCACCTGCAGTTATACCTCAAATTACTCCTCATGTTGACCTGTCAGTCTAAGTGTTGATGAAATATCCCGGATAATATATGTGGTAGAAAATAAAGGCAGTGGAACACAACTCGTCATGATGCGAACGCACAAAATCGCAAGTCACAAGTCACGCGATGAACACGCGTAAAATCGCGAAACGCGCGCATGTGCGTGCGTGTGACTTTGTGTCCATAGCAGCAGCCTTCATCTCTCTCATTATTCCCATTCTGAGAACCACTCCAAGAGCCACTATATATGTTGGGGAACATCCATCTAGGTGGGCAATGTGGGGCTAAAGTCTCCATCCACCTCTTCACACCATCTTGGCTTTCCACCAGGTGAGTTGTCCCAAATAAATGAGCCCATAAATGGGTTGTACCAAAGGGGCCAAATCCCAACAGTCCCCACCAAAAGCCAAGGTCTACAAGTAACAACTCTGCGCTTTAATATACCAGCTTTGCAGTGCAGACCCGATACGGGTTGAGCTGCACCTAGCATTCCATGATTCACATACTCACAACTTTGCAATGGACATATCCTTGAATTGCTAGTTTTGTGTGAGAAAGTTTCACATGAAAGCATCGCTGATTCTAGGCCGCTTAAAGCCATGCCTCAGGTTGGAGCATTACGGTGTTTGTTCATGAGTTTATTTGAGATTACCCACATCTCATAGACTGCGACCTGACAGTCAAACTCATATAGGTGTGTTCTTACAAGTATACCCTGCGGGACGGTACCTTGCATATTTAGGCCTCAAACATATTAAGACATTAAAGTCAACCTTCCATGCAGTACTGAGAGTACGCATCTACTAGCGGAAATGAGTAATAAATATGTACTCTACAGTTATTCATACAACTTGTTTTTCCCAAGATCTACTTCACGGGATCTCCGATCACATAGTTTGGGTTACCATTGTATGATAACATCATGCGGGTCTCAATCCCATTTCCTTTGATGCTTCTTCAATTACAGCACGTGCTAATCGCTTAGTAAAAGGGTCTGCAAGGTTTATTTTAGTATTAATATACTCAACGGCAATCTCTCCTGTATTTCTCAAATGTCTCACGGATATGATTCGCCATTTCACATGTCTTGATGATTTCAAATTTTCTTTTGCATTGCCTACAGTTGTTATCACACTTTGATTATCACAATGCAAAAGAATGGTCGGCACAGGTTTAACGACCAAAGGCAAGTCCATCAAGAGCTGTTTCAGCCACTCTGCCTTAGTAGTGGCTATTTCAAGTTCTACAAGTTCCGCTTCCATAGTTGACTTTGTCAATATAGTCTGCTTATGAGACCTCCACGAAACTGCAGCACATCAATAGTGAAAACATATCCACTAGTGGCTTTGATCTCATCAGCATCTGAGATCCAATTTGAGTCACTATACCCTTGTAGTACAGCTGGGTACCCTGTATAGTGAAGTCCATATGTTGATGCACCTCTCAAATATATCATTACACGTTCTAGTGCACACCAGTGATCTCTTCCATGATTGGAAATAAATCTGCTCAATTTGCTTACTGCAAATGAGATGTCAGGTCTGGTTGCACCAGCAAGATACATGAGATAAACAATAATTTGGGAATATCTCAACTGATCAATCCCTTGTCCTCTGTTCTTGCGAAGCTTTAGACTGGGATCATATGGCGTTGGAGAAAGTTTAGAATCTGAGTACACAAACCAACTCAGAATATTCTCCACATAATGATATTGCTTTAAAGTAATCTCATTCTCGCCTTTAATCAGTTTGATGTTTAGAATAACATCAGCCACTCCCAAATCCTTCATAACAAAATTTGATCAGTTGATCTTACCTTCAGAAAATTTGATCATATCAAAATTAGAATAATATCAGCCACCACTAGATTTACCTTCAACCACATTGGCATTAGATGGAGTCCCTTCCTGCGGAACAGAACGAGGCACATCCCTTGATCTTGCCTTCTCCTCAACATCAAGAGTTGAGATCAGACTCTCAACAGTCATAACCTCTTTCTTGTGTTTTAGGCTCGTGGCAAAACTTCTCCAAGATAGAGGCAGTTTCGAAATAATTCCACCATTCCGCGTAAAATCGCCAAGCGCTGTAATACAAGAAATGTAATATAAAACTTGTCAACACGTTCTAAATGTGTGTAAATTAAAATTATTGAATATACATACAGTTTCAAAATGAAAAGGAAAGCTTTGTAACGATCTGGTGGGTAATCGGTTGATTCCAAGACTATTGGCAAACCCTACGTTGGCTTGATAAAGATCATTATGTAGTGATTACTGCACACATACAAACACATGTGTTAACAATTAGCTATAATTGTTATTTCAGTATCATGTGTCGAACTTACTCGAAGTGGTACGGAGCCTCTACGAGGTCCTTGCCGTCTCTCACAAAGTTAAATATTGCATGTCCTTCCCTACCTGCGGAACAGAACGAGGCACATCCTTTGATCTTGCCTTCTCCTCAACATCAAGAGTTGAGATCAGACTCTCAATAGTCATAACCTCTTTCTTATGTTTCAGGCTCGTGGCAAAACTTCTCCAAGATGGAGGCAGTTTTGAAATAATTTCACCAACCACGAACTTGTCAGGCAAGACCGTATCAAAGTGCGCAAGTTCCCCCACCAGAAGTTGGATCTCATGAGCCTGTTCCACGATAGATCGGTCATCGACCATCTTATATTTGTGGTACTGGTCATTAACATATAGTTCACGTCCAGCATCTGATTTTGTAAATTTGCGGTCTAGGGCCTCTCACAATTCCTTAGCCGAAACGTGCTTCATGTAAATGTCACATAGCTGATCTGACAGAAGTGACAATAGGCAGCCAAGACAAGTGGAAATGTCCAGATCATAATCACGTTGCTGCTCCTCAATGAGAGGAAGAACCGGAGAAATCACCCACCAGATCTCCATCGACATGAGCCAGAACTTGACCCGAGTCTGCCATCTCTTATAATTGTCACCCCGGGCAAATCGCTCAGGTTTCAACGCATTAGTAAGTCCAGCCATGCTGATTCTATCAGGTTTTTGGATTGTTGGAAAATAGGCATCGCATGCAATTAATTTAATGATCCGAAACAGCAAAACGACTAGAGCAGATCTACTAGCAGTCAATATAAAAAGTGCTAGTACTATACAAACAAGAACTAAAACAAATGCAAATAAACCGCTCATCAAGTAAATCGAATCAGCCATAGTTCAAGAGATCCACTTACAGATCGTCCTGCTACGAAGTAGATGATGAGAGTGTTGAGGAAGATGGAAGTGCAGCGAGCGGTCGTGCGAACGCACTTCCCAGAAACCTGATCGCTGACACCCGTGCAGGTCTTCAGATCACCGATGTCGCTTCAGAGACACCACTCTCCCTCAATCTACTGCACGACGGATGAAGGGACGACAAGGAAAAAACACGACAGTGCAGAGAAGTTAGAGAGGGAGGCGTTCTGTGTTGTGTGTATCTGTGCCTCCAGTATACAGGACGTCTCCTTATATACTCGAGTCTCCAATCGCCTCAGATTCGATCTGCCATAATTTCAGGAAACCGCCCCCTGAAATCCCTCAACGTGCAACTAATGGAAGCAGTTATGGGCATTCGTGTACATTAAATGCGCACCTCCACGAAACTGCAGCACCACCAATAGTAAAAACATATCCACTAGTGACTTTGATCTCATCAGCATCTGAGATCCAATTTGAGTCACTATACCCTTGTAGTACAGCTGTGTACCCTGTATAGTGAAGTCCACATGTTGATGTACCTCTCAAATATCTCATTACACGTTCTAGTGCACACCAGTGATCTCTTCCATGATTGGAAATAAATCTGCTCAATTTTCTTACTGCAAATGAGATGTCAGGTCTGGTTGCACCAGCAAGATACATGAGAGAACCAATAATTTGGGAATATCTCAACTGATCAATCCCTTGTCCTCTGTTCTTGCGAATCTTTAGACTGGGATCATATGACGTTGGAGAAAGTTTAGAATCTGAGTACCCAAATCGACTCAGAATATTCTCCACATAAAGAGATTGCTTTAAAGTAATCTCATTCTCGCCTTTAATCAGTTTGATGTTTAGAATAACATCAGCCACTCCCAAATCCTTGATATCAAAATTTTGGGATAAGAATGATTTTACATCATTTATCACATCGATACTAGTCCCAAAAATTAATATATCATCAACATATAAGCTCAAAATTACTCCCTTACCCCCACCAAACCGATAGTACACACAAGTGTCAGCATCATTTGCCACAAAGCCTACAGAGGTCATAGTTCTATCGAACTTCTCATGCCACTGCTTTGGAGCCTGCTTGAGGCCATACAAAGATTTTTGCAACTTACATACCTCGTTCTCTTGCCTAGGCACCACAAAACCATCAGGCTGCTTCATAAAGATCTCCTCATCGATCTCGCCATTTAGAAAATCCGTCTTCACATCCATTTGATGGATAAGGATATCATGACACGCAGCAAGTGCAACAAGCACACCAATTGTGGTTAGTCTAGCAACAGGTGAATAAGTATCGAAAAAATCCTCGCCTTCCTTTTGGGTAAATCCCTTGGCTACAAGTCTAGCCTTATATTTATGGACTGTACCATCTGGTTTGATCTTCTTCTTAAATATCCACTTACACCCAACAGGTTTACACCCAGCAGGATAGTCACATATTTCCCAAGTTTCATTTATTAAAGTGGACTCCATTTCATTATGGACTGCTTCCTTCCAGTACTCTGCATCTGGTGATGCATATGCCTCTGAAAGTGTTTTAGATGTATCATCAACGAGGTAGACAGTAAAATCATCACCAAAGGTTTTTTCAATCCTTTGCCTCTTGCTCCTTCGAGGAACAATATTTGTACTGTCATCCTCAATGGGTTTTTCAGTGTAAGAATAAGGTACGAATATTAGAGAAGGATCAAGAGTAAAACTAGTAGAAGCCTCGCTATGGCCTGTCACTCTATCATTCAATGGAAATATATCCTCGAATAATGTGGAGTCATGAGATTCAATCATGGTGTTAACGTGCACGTCACGAATCTCGGATCTAATCACTAAAAATTTATAGGCTGCACTATGTTGTGAATATCCTAGAAAGACACAAACAACGGTTTTTGGTCCCAATTTTCGTTTCTTACACGCAGGCACATTAACCTTGGCCAAACAGCCCCATGCACGTAAGAAACCGAGAGCAGGCTTTCTTACTTTCCATCCTTCATATGGGGTTATTTCACCATTGGATGATGGAACTCGATTCAGCACAAAACATGCAGTCAAAATGGCTTCCCCCCACCATGAGTTGGATAAACCCGAACTGGCCAACATGGCATTAACCAAGTCTGTCAATGTTCGGTTTTTCTTCTCAGCCACCCCATTAGATTGGGGTGAATAGGGAGCCATTGTCTCATGGATAATTCCATGTTCCGCACAATATTCGCTGAAATCATTAGAAATATACTCTCCTCCTCTATCAGACCTAACACGTTTGATTTTTCTTTCTAGTTTGTTTTCAACCTCCGCATTATAAATTTTAAAATGATCCAATGCCTCGTCTTTCGTCTTAATAAGATAGAGATAGCAGTATCTAGTAGCATCATCAATAAAAGATATAAAATATTTCTTGCCTGATCTAGTCAAAATTCCATTCATTTCACACAAATCTGAGTGAATAAGATCTAGTGGTGACAAGCTCTTCTCTTGCACGCTTTTAAAAGGCTTACGTGGCTATTTAGCCTGCACACATGCATGACACTTAGATCTTCTTTCAACAAGAATTTTCGGAATCAAATTAAGTTTAGACAATTTAATGATGCAATCATAATTGATGTGACAAAGTCGAGAGTGCCAAATAGTAGCCTCTCGTCCATTGCATTCAGAACTAGAACAAGCAACTGAGTTTACAAGATTATTACAATCTTCAGCAATTGAAAGGCGGAACAAGCCTCCACTATCATAGCCTTTTTCGATAAATAAACCAAACTTCAAAACAATAAATTATTTCGACTCAAGCACTATCTTATAGCCATCACGACACAATAGAGAACCACTAATCAGGTTCCTATTTATTCCAGGAACGTGCTGCACATTCTTCAAAGAGAGAGTCTTTCCAGAGGTCAACCTCAGATCGACTCTTCCAATTCCATGTACAAAAGTCCTAGACCCATTGCCTATCAAGACGGAGCAATTGCCGGTAGCCTGATAAGAAGATAATAAATCGTAGTCAGAACAAACATGGACATTAGCTCCCGTGTCTAACCACCAATCGGTGGATTGACATGCCAGAAAAACTTTTGGAACATACTTTGATCCAGACGTTCCTCCAGCCTTGCTAATAGTGACATTCACAGAGTTCTGACCACCACCTTTCTTGCCTTTTCTATTGCGACATTTCCTGGCTATGTGACCAGGCTCGCCGCACACAAAGCAAGTTAGGTCTTCTTTATTCTTCTTCTTCTTAAAGCTAGTATTTTTTTGGCTTTTCCTTTCCAGTTCTTGTTGTTATTATTGTCACCACTAGAATTACCTTCAACCACATTGGCATTAGATGGAGTCCCTTCCTGCAGAATAGAACGAGTCACATCCTTTGATCTTGCCTTCTCCTCAACATCAAGAGTTGAGATCAGACTCTCAACAGTCATAACCTCTTTCTTGTGTTTCAGGCTCGTGGCAAAACTTCTCCAAGATGGAGGCAGTTTCGAAATAATTACACCAACCACGAACTTGTCATGCAAGATCGTATCAAAGTGTGCAAGTTCCCCCACCAGAAGCTGGATCTCATGAGCCTGTTCCACGATAGATCGGTCATCGACCATTTTATACTCGTAGTACTGGTCATTAACATATAGTTCACGTCCAGCATCTGATTCCGCAAATTGGCGGTCTAGGGCCTCCCACAATTCCTTAGCCGAAACATGGTTCATGTAAATGTCACATAGCTGATCTAACAGAAGTGACAACAGGCAGCCAAGACAAGTGGAATTGTCTAGATCATAATCACGTTGATGCTCCTCAGTGAGAGGAAGAACTGGAGAAATCACCCACTAGATCTTTATCGACATGAGCTAGAACATGACCCGAGTCTGCCATCTCTTAAAATTGTCAGCCCCGTCAAATAGCTCAGGTTTCAACGCATCAGTAAGTCCACGCATGCTAATTCTATCAGGTTTCTGGATTGTTGGAAAATAGGCATGGCATGCAATTAATTTAATGATCCGAAACAGCAAAACGACTAGAGAAGATCTACAAGCAGTCAATATAAACAGTGCTAGTACTACACAAACAAGAACTAAAACAAATGCGAATAAACCGCTCATCAAGTAAATCGAATCAGCCATAGTTCGAGATATCCACTTACAGATCGTCCTGCTACGAAGTAGATGATGAGAGTGTTGAGGAAGATGGAAGTGCAGCAAATGGTTGTGCGAACGCACTTCCCAAAAACCTGATCGACGGCACTCGTGCAGGTCTTCAGATCGCCGACGTCGATTCGGAGACACTACTCTCCCTCAATCCGTTGCACGACGGATGAAGGGACGGCAAGGCAAAAAACACGGCAGCGCAGAGCAGTTAGAGAGAGAGGAGTTATGTGTTGTGTGTATCTGTGCCTCCAGTATACAAGAAGTCTCCTTATATACTCGAGTCTCCAATCGCCTCAGATTCAATCTTCCATAATTTCAGGAAACCTCCCCCTGAAATCCCTCAATGTGCAACTAATGGAAGCAGTTATGGGCATTCGTGCACATTAAACGTGCACCTGCAGTTATGCCTCAAATTACTTCTCATGTTGACCTGGCAGTCTAAGTGTTGATGAAATATCCCAGATAATATATGTGATAGAAAATAAAGGCAGTGGAACACAAATCGCCACGACGCGAACGTGCAATGTCGCAAGTCACAAGTCACGCAATGAACACGCGTAAAATTGCGAAATGCGCGCGTGTGCGTGCGTGTGACTTTGTGTCATGGCAGCAACCTTCATCTCTCTCATTATTCCCATTCTGAGAACCACTCCAAGAGCCACTATATATGTTGGAGAACATCCATCTAGGTGGGCAATGTGGGACTAAAGTCTCCAGCCACCTCTTCACACCACCTTGGCTTTCCACCAGGGGAGTTGACCCAAATAAATGAGCCCATAAATGGGCTGTACCAAAGGAGCCAAATCCCAACAATCCCCACCAAAAGCCAAGGTCTACAAGTAACAACTCTGCGCTTTAATATACTAGCTTTGTAGTGCAGACCCGATACGGGTTGAGCTGCACCTAGCATTCCATGATTCACATACTCACAACTTTGTAATGGACATAGCCTTGAATTGCTAGTTTTGTGTGAGCAAGTTTCACATGAAAGCATCGCTGATACTAGGCCGCTTAAAGCCATGCCTCAGGTTGGAGCATTACGGTGTCTGTTCATGAGTTTATTTGAGATTACCCACATCTCATAGACTGTGACCTAACATTCAAACTCATATAGGTGTGTTCCTACAAGTATACCCTGCAGGATGGTACCTTGCCTATTTAGGCCTCAGAACACATTAAGACATTAAAGTCAACCTTCCACGCAGTACTGAGAGTACACATCTACTAGCGGAAATGACTAATAAATATGTACTCTCCAGTTATTCATACAACTTGTTTTTCCCAAGATCTACTTCACGGGATCTCCGATCACATAGTTTGGGTTACCATTGTATGATAACATCATGCGGGTCTCAATCCCATTTCCTTTGATGCTTCTTCAATTACAGCACGTGCTAATCGCTTAGTAAAAGGGTCTGCAAGGTTTATTTTAGTATTAATATACTCAACGGCAATCTCTCCTGTATTTCTCAAATGTCTCACGGATATGATTCGCCATTTCACATGTCTTGATGATTTCAAATTTTCTTTTGCATTGCCTACAGTTGTTATCACACTTTGATTATCACAATGCAAAAGAATGGTCGGCACAGGTTTAACGACCAAAGGCAAGTCCATCAAGAGCTGTTTCAGCCACTCTGCCTTAGTAGTGGCTATTTCAAGTTCTACAAGTTCCGCTTCCATAGTTGACTTTGTCAATATAGTCTGCTTATGAGACCTCCACGAAACTGCAGCACATCAATAGTGAAAACATATCCACTAGTGGCTTTGATCTCATCAGCATCTGAGATCCAATTTGAGTCACTATACCCTTGTAGTACAGCTGGGTACCCTGTATAGTGAAGTCCATATGTTGATGCACCTCTCAAATATATCATTACACGTTCTAGTGCACACCAGTGATCTCTTCCATGATTGGAAATAAATCTGCTCAATTTGCTTACTGCAAATGAGATGTCAGGTCTGGTTGCACCAGCAAGATACATGAGATAAACAATAATTTGGGAATATCTCAACTGATCAATCCCTTGTCCTCTGTTCTTGCGAAGCTTTAGACTGGGATCATATGGCGTTGGAGAAAGTTTAGAATCTGAGTACACAAACCAACTCAGAATATTCTCCACATAATGATATTGCTTTAAAGTAATCTCATTCTTGCCTTTAATCAGTTTGATGTTTAGAATAACACCAGCCACTCCTAAATCCTTCATATCAAAATTTTGGGATAATAATGATTTTACATCATTTATCACATCGATATTAGTCCCAAAAATTACTATATCATCAACATATAAGCTCAAAATTACTCCCTTACCCCCACCAAACCGATAGTACACACAAGTGTCAACATCATTTACCACAAAGTCCGCAGAAGCCATAGTTCTATCGAACTTCTCATGCCACTGCTTTGGAGCCTGCTTGAGGCCATACAAAGATTTTTGCAACATACATACCTTGTTCTCTTGCCCAGGCACCACAAAACCATCAGGCTGCTTCATATAGATCTCCTCATCGAGCTCGCCATTTAGGAAAGCCGTCTTCACATCCATTTGATGGATAAGGAGATCATGACACGCAGCAAGTGCAACAAGCACACCAATTGTGGTTAGTCTAGCAACAGGTGAATAAGTATCAAAAAAATTTCTTGCCTTCCTTTTGGGTAAATCCCTTGGCTACAAGTCTAGCCTTATATTTATCGACTGTACCATCTGGTTTGATATTCTTCTTAAATATCCACTTACACCCAATAGGTTTACACCCAGCAGGATAGTCACATATTTCCCAAGTTTCGTTTGTTAAAATGGACTCCATTTCATTATGGACTGCTTCCTTCCAGTACTCTGCATCTGGTGATGCATATGCCTCTGGAAGTGTTTTAGGTGTATCATAAACGAGGTAGACAGTAAAATCATCACCAAAGGATTTTTCAATCCTTTGTCTCTTCCTCCTTCGAGGAACAATATTGGTACTGTCATCCTCAATGGGTTTTTCAGTGTAAGAATAAGGTATGAATATTAGAGAAGGATCAAGAGTAAAACTAGTAGATGCCTTGCTATGGCCTATCACTCTGTCATTCATTGGAAATATATCCTCGAAAAATGTGTCATCACGAGATTCAGTCACGGTGTTAACGTGCACGTCAGGAATATCGGATCTAATCACTAAAAATCTATAGGTTGCACTATGTTGTGCATATCCTAGAAAGACACAGACAACAGTTTTCGGTCCCAATTTTCGTTTCTTACACGCAGGCACATTAACCTTGGCCAAACAGCCCCATGCACATAAGAAACCGAGAGCAGGCTTTCTTCCTTTCCATCCTTCATATGGGGTTATTTCACCATTGGATGATGGAACTCGATTCAGCACAAAACATGCAATCAAAATGGCTCCCCTCACCATGAGTTAGATAAACCCGAACTGTCCAACATGGCATTAACCAAGTCTGTCAATGTTCAATTTTTCCGCTCAGCCACCCCATTAGAATGGGTTTAATAGGGAGCTGTTGTCTCATGGATAATTCCATGCTATGCACAATATTCGCCGAAATCATTAGAAAGATACTCTCCTCCTCTATCGGACCTAACACGTTTGATTTTTCTTTCTAGTTGGTTTTCAACCTCCGCCTTATAAATTTTAAAATGATCCAATGCCTCGTCTTTTGTCTTAATAAGATAGAGATAGCAGTATCTAGTAGCATCATCAATAAAAGGTATAAAATATTTCTTGCCTGCTCTAGTCAAAATTCCATTCATTTTACACAAATTTGAGTGAATAAGATCTAGTGGTGACAAGCTCTTCTCTTCCACGCTTTTAAAAGTCTTACGTGGCTATTTAGCTTGCACACATGCATGACACTTAGATCTTCTTTCAACAGGAATTTTTGGAATCAAATTAAGTTTAGACAATTTAATGATGCGATCATAATTGATGTGACAAAGTCGAGAGTGCCAAATAGTAGCCTCTCGTCCATTGCATTCAGAACTAGAACAAGCAACTGAGTTCACAAGATTATTACAACCTTCAACAATTGAAAGGCGGAACAAGCCTCCGCTATCATAGCCTTTTCCGATAAATAAACCGAACTTCGAAACAATAAATTTGTTCGACTCAAACACTAGCTTATAGCCATCACGACACAATAAAGAACCACTAATTAGGTTCCTATTTATTCTAAGAATGTGTTGCACATTCTTCAAAGAGAGAGTCTTTCAGGAGGTCAACCTCAGACTGACTCTTCCAATTCCATGTACAGCAGTCCTAGACCCATTGCCCATCAAGACGGGGCAATTGTCGGTAGCCTGATAAGAAGAAAATAAATTGTAGTCAGAACAAACATGCACATTAGCTCCCGTGTCTAACCACCAATCGGTGGATTGACATGCCAGAAAAACTTCTGGAACATACCCTGATCCAGACGTTCCTCCAGCCTCGCTAATAGTGACATTCACAGAGTTCTGACCACCACCTTTCTTGCCTTTTCTATTACGACATTTCCTAGCTATGTGACCAGGCTCGCCGCACACAAAGCAAGTTAGGTCTTCTTTATTCTTCTTCTTCTTAAAGCTAGTATTTTTTTTTGGCTTTTCCTTTTCGGTTCTTGTTGTTCTTATTGCCACCACTAGATTTACCTTCAACCATATTGGCATTAGATAGAGTCCCTTGCTGCGGAACAGAACGAGGCACATCCTTTGATCTTGCCTTCTCCTCAAAATCAAGAGTTGAGATCAGACTCTCAACAGTCATAACCTCTTTCTTGTATTTCAGGCTCGTGGCAAAACTTCTCCAAGATGGAGGCAGTTTTGAAATAATTCCACCAACCACAAACTTGTCAGGCAAGACCGTATCAAAGTGCGCAAGTTCCTCCATCGGAAGTTGGATCTCATGAGCCTGTTCCACGATAGATCGGTCATCGACCATCTTATATTTGTGGTACTGGTCATTAACATATAGTTCACGTCCAGCATCCGATTCCGCAAATTTGCGGTCTAGGGCCTCCCACAATTCCTTAGCCGAAATGTGGTTCATGTAAATGTCACATAGCTGATCTGACAGAAGTGATAATAGGCAACCAAGACAAGTGGAATTGTCCAGATCATAATCACATTGCTGCTCCTCAGTGAGAGGAAGAACTGGAGAAATCACCCACCAGATCTTCATCGACATGAGCCAGAACTTGACCCGAGTCTGCCATCTCTTAAAATTGTCACCCCGGCAAATCGCTCAGGTTTCAATGCATCAGTAAGTCCAGCCATACTAATTCTATCAGGTTTCTGGATTGTTGTAAAATAGGCATGGCATGCAATTAATTTAATGATCCGGAACAGCAAAACGACTAGAGAAGATCTACTAGCAGTCAATATAAACAGTGCTTGTACTACAAAAACAAGAACTGAAACAAATGCGAATAAACCGCTCATCAAGTAAATCGAATCATCCATAGTTCGAGAGATCCACTTACAGATCGTCCTCTTACGAAATAGATGATGAGAGTGTTGAGGAAGATGGAAGTGCAGCGAGTGGTCGTGCGAACACACTTCTCAGAAACCTGATCGCCGACACCCGTGCAGGTCTTCAGATCGCCGACATCGGTTCGGAGACACCGCTCCCCCTCAATCCGCTGCATGGCGGACAAAGGGACGACAAGGCAAAAAACACGGCAGTGCAAAGCAGTTAGAGAGAGAGGAGTTTTTTGTTGTGTGTATCTGTGCCTCCAGTATACAGGACGTCTCCTTATATACTTGAGTCTCCAATTGCCTCAGATTCGATCTGCCATAATTTTAGGAAACTGCCTCCTGAAATCCCTCAACGTGCAACTAATAGAAGCAGTTATGAACATTCGTGCACATTAAACGTGCACCTGCAGTTATGCCTCAAATTACTTCTCATGTTGACCTGGCAGTCTAAGTGTTGATGAAATATACCAGATAATATATGTGACAGAAAATAAAGGCAGTAGAACACAACTCGTCATGACGCGAACGCACAACGTCGCAAGTTACAAGTCACGCGATGAACACGCGTAAAATCGTGAAACGCGCGCGCGTGTGTGCGTGTGACTTTGTGTCCATAGCAGCAGCCTTCATCTCTCTCATTATTTCCATTCTGAGAACCACTCCAAGAGCCACTATATATGTTGTGGAACATCCATCTAGGTGAGCAATGTGGGACTAAAGTCTCCAGTCACCTCTTTCACACCACCTTAGCTTTCCACCAGGGGAGTTGATCCAAATAAATGAGCTCATAAATGGACTGTACCAAAAGAGTCAAATCCCAACAGTAAGAACATGGCTGGCCAGTCTAAAACAGCAATATTCACTTAAAGAATCAGACATAATAAAGCAAAAACTCAACTGCCCAAAGCAGCAGGGTCTTCCATGAACTCATCATGTCCCTCCTCCAAATTTATTGTTCTGCATAGCGCATTCTATTACATTACCATCAAACCAAGGAGATCAAGAAGCTGTACATGTCTGCACAACCCAAAACGACTAATGTGATAATATAATACAGCCTTTTGATATGAAACACAACTGACCGTTGTTTTTATGTAGGCGTTCATTCAACTCTTATATACTAATAGTACAAAAACAAACATTTTTTTGTCAAAAAAAAGTACAAGCAGAAATAAGCATAAAACTTGCATGCATTTTTGCTGACCAACATCCTTGCTTTCTCCGCACGTTTCAAATTCTTGCGAACTCATCAACCAGCAGAATAGCTGTTTTCATCCTGGAATCGAGATCAGCAGGTGGGTGTTGGCATGCATATACCACTGTAATACTTGCTGTAGATAACCACATATAGATGAAATAATCTCAAAGAAAGTACAAGCACAAACAAGCATACAACATACATGCAATTTTGCTTATTGGAGGAGAATAACAGATTTGGGTTTTATTGAAGGAGTGTTAAGAGTACTTATAGCTCTAATGGGCTAGATACATGGGTCTGGCTCAAAATACTCACACACCCATAAACATAACAGTCCAACCCCCCGCAGTCCCAACATCTAGTCACGACAGATGTTGAGACTGGACCAAAACTCGGAGAACAACGACGAAGGGAGGCCCTTCATGAAGATGTCGGCGAACTGCATCATCGTTGGGACTGGAGGACCCGGACCTTGCCACGAGCAACTCGCTCACAAACAAAGTGAAGATCAATCTCCGCATGCTTCGTGCACTGATGTTGGACGGGGTTGGTGGAGAGATAGATAGCGCTGACATTGTCGCGATAGACCATCGTACTCCGAACGACAGGGGAGTGGAGCTCCTGAAGCAGCTGTTGGAGCCAGGAGGCCTCAGCCACGCCGTTGGCCACGACGCGATACTCTGCCTCACTGCTCGAGTGCAACACCACGGGTTGCCGCTTCGAGGACCAGGAGACGAGGTTGCCGCCCAGGAAGACGGTGTAGCCAGAGGTGGGCCGACAGATGTCCGGGCAACCCGTCCAGTCAGCGTTGGTATAGACGACCAGCTCAGAAGCCGAGTCACCATGAAGGAGAAGGTTGTAGTCGAGGGAGCCGCGCAGGTACCGAAGGATCATGCATGTGAAGCACATCTGTTGAATCGCGTAGGAGATGTCCTGCCTGGTGAAGGTGAGGTACTGGAGAGCACTTGCAAGACTCCTATAAATGGTGGGGTCAGCGATAGGGGAGGTGTTGGCGGAGGAGACCTTCGCCTGGGTGTCCACCGAAGTGGAGCACGGCTTGCAAGCAACTATGCCCACTCATTGGAGGATGTCAAGACAGTACTATCGCTGGTGGAGGAACGGGTCGCTCGGATGGTGCTCGATTGTAATGCCTAGGAACTGGTGAAGCTGGCCCAAGTCCTTCATCGCGAACTCCCACTACAGGGCGGAGATCGTGCGCTGAAGGAGAGCCGGACTGGACACCGTGAGGACGATGTCGTCAACGTACAGGAGGAGGTACACAATGTAACCCTCCCGCCTGTAAATGAAGAGCGAGGTGTCCGACTTGGCCTCGACGAAGCCGAGCGAGACCAAGAAGGAGGCGAACCAGTTGTACCAAGCCCGAGATGCCTGCTTTAGACTGTAGAGGGACTTGTTCAGCCGGCAGACCATGTGTGGACGAGCTGAATCAACGAACCCTGTCGACTGACTACATTACACCGTCTTCGTCAGCGCGCTGTGGAGGAAGGCATTCTTGACATCCAACTGGTGGACAGGACAAGAACGCGAGAGAGCCAGCAATAGAACGGTTCGAACCGTCGCCAGCTTCACCACTAGGCTAAAGGTCTCGTCGTAGTCAACACTGGGATACTGAGTGAAGCCCAAAAGAACCCACCGGGCCTTGTACCTCTCCAGAGACCCATCCGCCTTCCTCTAAATACTCACTTGCCCGTGAAAACATTGTCACGACCAGGATGGGGAACCAAGTCCCAGGTCTGATTAGCATGCCGGACCGCATACTCCTCCTCCAAAGCCTGACGCTAGTGAGGATCGGTGAGGGCGCTACGAATAGAGGAGGGAATAGGCGAGATGGGTGAGGAGGTAGGCGGTGGAGATGTTGTCAAGGAGATGACAACCCCGGAGAAGTGCTCCACCGGCCGGAGGACCACAATAGCACGCTGGGTCACCATCAGGTGAGCGTTACGGGGTCACGGTGGAGCAGTGTGGGGTGGTACACCAAGGGCTCAGTGCGGGAGGAGGCCGGAACATGACTCACGCTCGTCGCTAATAGACAAGAGCGGGATCGGCATACCACGGCATCGGGACCGCGCGTGGTGCAACAGTCAAAGTCGGGATGTCGGTGTCGTGCTTGGTGCAGCGGCGACATCTGGGACACTGGAGACGCTGGTGTTGCGCGTGGTGATGCGGGTGATATTGGGGATGCCAGTGCCGAGCGTGGTGCAGCAGTCAAAGTCGAGAACATCGGTGTCACACCTAGTGCAGCGGGAGATGTCAGGGACGCTGGTGCCGCGCGGGGCGCAGCGGGCGACATTGGGGCCGTGCGTGGTGCAGCGGGTGACGTCAGTGACGTCGGGGCACGCGCATGGCGCATTGGGCGACGTCGTGGACACCGGGGCCACACGTGGCAAAACTGATGACATCGAGGATGCCTGGGCCCTGTGTGGCGCAGCAGACGATGTCGGCGCAGTGCGAGGTGCAACTGATGGCGCCAAGGACACCGAGGCCGCGCATGGTGCAACTGGTGGCGTCAGGGCCGCGCGTGGCACAGCAGGTGGGTAACCAGCAGGAGTTAAAACATAAGGTCGCTATACGGGAGCGGCTTCCACGTCAGTAGAGAAGAAGGAATCCAACTCAGCAATAGAGTTAGAGGACGAAGTGGAAAAGAGAAAAGAGGACTCGTCGAAGAAAACGTGTCGAGGAATCAAGATACGACGGGTAGTAAGGTCAAGGCACTGGTACCCCTTATGGTCAGGGGAGTACCCAAGGAAGACACACCGAGTCGAGCGAGGCGCATGCTTATGGGGGGCCGTGGCAGAGAGGTTAGGGTAGCAAGCGCACCCGAAGACTCGAAGGTGGTCGTAAAGAGGAGGGGTGTCGAACAAAGTGAAGTGAGGTGTGGGAGCACTAATCGCCTTAGTAGGAAGGCGATTAATGAGGTAGGTGGTTGTGTGAAGCGCCTCCACCCAGTAGTGAACAGGTGTAGAAGCATGGAACATACGGGAGCGCATGACATCGTTGGTGGTCCGAATCATGCACCCAACCTTGCCATTCTGGGGGAGGTGTACAGGCAAGACATGCGCAATTGAACATTGCGAGAGAGCACGAAGTCACGAAACGCAGAGTTGTCAAACTCACATCCATTGTCGCAGTGTATCACCCTGATTGTGTGCCCAAACTAGGTGGACACCCAAGCGAAAAAGTGAGAGGGGGTGTCGAACGTATCAGACTTATGTCGCAAATGAGAAGTCTAAGAATACTGCGAAAAACCATCAACAACCACCAAGTAATACTTACAGCCAGAAACACTGAGAATAGGTGATGTCTAAAGATCACAGTGAATCAAATCAAAGATGCGCTTGACACGAGTGATAGAATGCGGAAAAGGAAGTCAAACGTGGTGACCCAACTGACAAGCATGGGAAAGAGACTCATGAGTACCCCGAGTACACGAAATCACTGAACTACCATACAACTTTGACATAGCATCAACACTGGGGTGGCCAAGTCGACGATGTCACGTGGTCGAGGAAGCTATCGTAGTCAAGGCGAGGGGCGTAAAGCGGAAGCAAAAAGACGGAGCGTGTACAGGGATCTCGAACTCTCACAGCGGAGAAGAAGATGTCGGGTAGTAAGATAATTTACCGATAAACCAAAAGGATCAAACTTGATAGAAACATGGTTGTTAGTGATAAAACGACGAACGAAAACAAGGTGTTGAATGATGTCAGGAGCAACAAGAACATCACAAAGTTGAAAGGAACCCGATGAACTCGAGTCACCTACTGAGGTGACCAGAAGAACAGACCCATTCCCAACAACAATAGATGAAGAAGAAGAGGGGTGTAAAGGGCGGGTATAGGAAAGTATACCAGCATCAGGGGTGGTGTGGTATGAAGCTCCGGAGTCCATGACCCAGTCAGGACCAAGTGGTGGGAGACTCAGCCCGCTGAAGGAGGACGCGAGCGACTGCCGATCCCAAGCCAAGGGTGAGTCGTGGTGCTACGCCGAAGGCGCAGGCTAGCTGACTGGGTTCTCCGAAGCCTAGTAGGCCAGAGCAGACGACCCAATTGCAGGGTGGCTTGGCCCGCAAGAGGTCGCCGTCCACTATCCACCACTGGTGTAGACGGTCCACCGTGTGCAGGAGCGACCACACAGGCCGACAGCGGATTTGGGCCTGGTGGCGCTGGATCTGGGCCCGACAGCGGCAGGAGGAGGTGCGAATCTGGCGGCCGGCGGCGTGACTCCGACGATTGACGGCACGTATACGACGGTCGATGGCGCATATCCGATGGCTGGCGACGCCGGTCGAACGGGAGGCGCAGGACCAGGGGCTGGCGGCGCAGGACAAGCTCTCGGCGGCAGCAGCGCTCGAAGGTTCGGCGGAGATGGTGCACAGAAGAAGGCGGCCAGCAGCGGCGGTGTGGGAGGCGGCAGCGGCTGGATCCGGCCAGGCGGCGGTGGCTCGAGGGACCCATGCAGCGGCAGCGAAGGGCGCACGAGGGAGCGGCGTGGTAGGGATGGCCGGCGGGGGGAGGCTGGCGGCAACACGACCCATACGGCGGCGACGGGATCCGCCCAGGCGGCAGCGGAAGAGGCGGCTGTCTGCGGCGCAGCGACGGCGGCAGTGTGGCGGCAGCACGGCGACGGTGGCAGTGCGGCAGCGACGGCGACCGACGGCTGCTGCTCCATCGGAGAGAGAGGAGGGAACCTAATCTGATACTATATTAAAGGAGTGTCATCAAAGAGTTTCATTGAAGGAGTGTCAAAAGTAATATAGTCCTAATAAAGTAGATACATGAGTCTAAACCAAAACACTTACACACCCATACACATAACACTCCAAAATTGCTGACCAACATCCTTGCTTTCGCCTCATGTTTCAAATTCTTGTGAACTCATCGACCAGCAGCATAGTGGTTCTGATCACGGAACGGAGATCAAGGTGGGTGTTGGCGCATGACATATAGCACTGTAATACTTACCGTAGATAACTAGATATAAATGTAATAATCTCTTTGCTGAATAACTTTTATGGGTTGGATGTTGGAAAACAAAATAGATACAATCTCGTATTCATCAAGCCATGTCCCCTCCACATACGCCAATGTCCGTTTCTCAACCTTTTCTAAAATGTCATTTTGGCTTAGAGCATATTCTCTTGCCTCAATAATTTGATTATCCATACCTGTAAGCAACTCTGAGAGATCTGCTGTACTACAGATGACAAGTTTGTATAGTAAAATACTGAATCGACCAAATGGCACACAGTACAATCGTAAAACTTAGAGAGGGAGCAAACGAACGTTACGTTGCTGTTAACTTGGAATTACACCAAAGCTGTTGAAAACACTTAGAATCAGAATATAGAGGTAAGGTAAGAACACAAAAACGATGTGAAACTCAGGTGGCAATGGCCAAATGTATTCAGAAATATACAATACTAGTGATAGAATGAATTACTTGATTAATCATAGGGTCTAGGTACATATTTATAGATACATAGATGGGCCGTACAGGCTAGGCCCAAACACAGTCCAACACCCCCCGCAGTCCCAACATCTAGCCACAACAGATGTTGAGACTGGACCGAAACTCAGAAAACAAAGTCGACGGGAGTCCCTTCGTGAAGATATCGGCAAACTGTGACGTCGTCGGCACGTGGAGAACTCGAACCTCACCGTGTGCAACCCGCTCACGAACAAAGTGAAGATCAATCTCCACATGTTTCGTGCGCTGGTGTTGAACGGGATTGGTGGAAAGGTAAACGGCGCTGACATTATCACAGTAGACCAACGTGCTCCGGGTGACAGGGGAGTGGAGCTCCTGAAGTAACTGCTGGAGCCAAGACGCCTCTGCTACGCCGTTAGCCACGGCGCGGTACTCCGCCTCAGCGCTGGAGCGAGAAACCACGGGCTGCCGCTTCGAGGACCAGGAGACAAGATTCCCCCCCAGGAAGACGGCGTAGCCAGAGGTGGAACGGCGGGTATCAGGGCACCCTGCCCAGTCAGCGTTAGTGTAGACCACCAACTCAGAAGGCGAGTCACGTCGAAGGAGAAGGCCGTAGTTGAGGGAGCCGCGCAGGTACCGAAGAATCCGCTTCATCGCCGTGAGGTGCAGCTGCGGCGGCGGCGGGGGGGGGGGGGGGGGGGGGGGGGGCGCGGGCGCTGGCGGCCAGGGGAGGTGCGGCCAGGGGAGGCCCGACGGCGGCGGCAGCGGCGTGGGGGGCGCCGGCCATGGGGAGAAGAGGGGCGGCCAGGAGGGGGCCGCCGGCGGTGACGGCGGGGGGGGGGGGGGGGGGGGGGGCGCCGGCCGTGGTGTGGAGGGGGGCGGCCAGGAGGCGGTCGCCGGTGGCTGCAGCGGCGGGGGGGGGGGGGGGGGGGGGGACGCCGGCGGCTGCGGCGGCGGGGGGAACGCCGGCGCCGGCGGCCAGGGAGGGGGCGGCCCCGCCAACGGCGGCGGCGGGGGCGGCGACGCAGGGGAGGGTGCCGGCCATGGGGGGGAGGGGCGGCGGCTAAGGTTAGGGTTATGGTGGGGATTAGGGTTTGGCTAATGATACCATAATAGAATGAATTACTTGATTAATCATAGGGTCTAGGTACATATTTATAGATACATAGATGGGCCGTACAGGCTAGGCCCAAACACAGTCCAACAACTACAAGTGTTTCATGCCATTCATCCTTCCTGCCCTCATCCTCATTATCCTACTCATATGGACAATTATTTCTTCTTCTTGCCCTCACCCTCTTCATCCTTCTCATATGGACAATTTACAATCAAATGTCCATACTTTCTACAATTATAGCATGCCCTTTTTGTTCTTGGCCTTGACAACTTTTTCTTGTCATCATTGTTGGTGCGCTTCACTATATGTTTCTTGAATTTTCTTAATAAAAGCACCATGTCTTCCTCATCAAGTTCAGAACGCTCATCATCATAAGAGCACTCCTCTTGCACTTGCTTGCTCTTGCTTTTCTTGCTCGCCTTGAGTGCAATATCATTTATATTATATGATGTATCATTGGACAAACTCTTCACGTATTGAGATTCCTTCTCCATCATCTCATGGTAGATGAATTTTTTAAGCACTTCATTGGGTGTCATCTTCTTGTAGTTAGGGCTTTCACGAATCAAGGTGCAAAGTGTGCTGTTCCTCATGATGAAAGCCCTAATCATTCTCTTCACTACTTCATGGTCGGTCCATTTCTTGTCCCATAAGCTCTACTTTTGTTGATCAAGACTTTGAGTCTGTTATACATCTCTTGAGGAGTCTCATTGTCTTCCATAACAAATCTTCCTAATTCATTTTCGATCATCTCAATCTTTCCTTATGGATTTTGTACCCTCATGAGCAACCTTTAGAGTATCCCAAATATCCTTTGCAACCTCTAATTCATAAAACTTGTAAAACTCTTCTTGACTCAAGGATGAAAGGAGAATGATTGCAGCTTGTGCATTGCGATGTATTACTTGTTGTTGTTCTGGTGTGATCTCATCATCTTCATTATCAGGGATATCTATCCCTGTGCATACAACATTCCAAATGCTCGGATGGAGCAAGATTAAGTGCAACTTCATGTTGTGCATCCACTTAGTATAGTGTGTACCATCAAAATAGGGTGGTTCACAGAAGGGGACTGACAAGAAGTTAGAGCTAGAGTTTAGTCGTTCATAATCAAAAGAAACTCGAGAGTAATCCATGGTGGTCTTCATTTTCTTCTTGTAGGTGAAAGATGTGACCTCTTCGCCACTTGAGCTTAGAGAGGTACTTTTGCTACCAGTTTCCAATACCACATCATTCATCGTCTCTTCAGATTTAGACTCTTGACACCAATTGAATGTTTCCTAGAAAGAGAGATGAATAAGCAAATAAAACCTGAAACACATTTAACTCAAATCAGAGCAATTCGGGAGAAGTTCAGATATGTTCAGTTTAGTGCGCATATGTCTGGCCCTAGTCTAGACAAGTCAGCACTGGTTCGAATAAGTCCGCGTTAGTTGTAGCATAAATTAAATTGACAAACTTAAACGAGTTTCTAGTTTTATTCAAGTTAGGATAAGCAAGTATATAATGCATTGAAGTAACAACAAGAAAGAGATAACGAGATCAGAGTAAAAACTAGCACAAATATCAAGTTTGCTTTGAAGTTCAGACCCGTAAAAGAACCTACATCTACATTTTGAAGTACATGCAGAATAGTAATTATAGAAAGATGCGGATAGGGTACATGAAGCAAAAGGAACATGACAAACAAGGTATAGAGATTTGAGTGGGAAAAGAAAAACAATTTACTAGCAAATGCAATGGTAATTACTGATTAGTACTACCAAAATCTTAAGACATAATGAGAGCCATGAGGATACAATTATTAGTCCTCCAACAACCAATGTGATAATTAGTTTTTAGACTAAAAATATAAATATTAAACACACTAAAATACTTCTATGGAAATGATTGTCTATATGTTTTTATTTGCATGTTTATTGCAAATTTTTTGCATTCGTGGTAGTGAAAAGACAAAGATGACTATTATTGACAGGAGTAAGATTGTTATGTAAACCATGCTGGTATTTCTATTTTTTAACGCAAAACCATGAGGCTCTCCCAACAGTGATATCTATGGCAAATTTCTCCAACATTGTATGAAATTGTACCCCTACCGTGCTTTTTAGTCAGAGGAAAGAAAAAGAAAACACAAATGTTTGACTAGATGTTTTTACTTGCACAGTTATTGCACAAATTTTGCATTCGTGGTAGTTAAAAGACAAATATGACTAATATCAGTGACAGTAGGAGTAAGATTATTTTGTAAACCATCCTGGTAGTTTCTATTTTTAACGCAAAACCATGAGGCTCTCCCAACAGTGATATCTATGGCAAATTTCTCCAATATTATTTGAAATTTTACTCCTACCATGTTTTTTAGTCAGTAGAAAGAAAAAAAAACACGAATAACGAACAACTGATATGTATACCCTATCTTGTTTCATAGAAATAAATAGCTTGAGCAAAAACATGTATACACCTTCCGAAGTCTCTGTTTCTTTTCATGGCGTAATGCATGAACTTTTCCTGCAAGCCTCTCTAGCGAACTGTTACTAATACTGATTCCCCACGATTCAGCATAACTGGGATGAACATCATGTAGTGCCTTCTTAAGATCAACAGATATCATGTCGCACATGTCACTAATGCACCTGAGATTCTGAAATATTAAAAATAGAAAAGTTAGCATGATACCTCAGGCAATAAAATAATTTTTTTAGGACTGATAAGTACCTTCTCCATCTGCAGTCCCTTGAGTTGCGCCTTCAATTCTCCTAACCACTTCAACGATAGATTACTCTCATCTACCAAGGGAGCCACCGGATCCACATGATCAATGGTTCCTGAAATTTCTGCTTGAAGACGAACTATCTTCTCCGACTGAAAATTTAAGTGCGAAGGATAAAATAGCAAATAAGACAATGCTACAGAGAACCATGGAACGAAATATGAAAGAAAAACTTACCCTTGAAAAGGAACCACACTCCCCGAGAGCAGAAAGTATTTTATTGATATCAGCTTCACCAACGGACAGCGCCTGAAGCAGGTCTGCCTTTTGCCTTCTAGTTTGATCCAGTTTCTTCCTGTAAACATTGAGGCAATCCTCCTCGAGTTGCAATATCAACCTATCTCTTTCCGTTTCGCTTAGGCCGATCTGGCCCCACAGTTCCTGATTCAGCAATTGCGATCTTCAGGACCGTACCAAAGGTGAGGAAAGCAGGATATGCAGAGAAATCCAACCAATGCAGTGCGGAAAGAAACAACACAGAAACGATGCTTCGCCATGATCACAACCACAAATAAGAAACCTCTCCAGAATTGGCACCCAGAAAGCACCATGAAACATTAAAAAGGAAAAAGTCTACATAACCCCCGCAACTATAGTCTAGAGACTACTTTACCCCACAAACTACAAAACAGGATTTTTAACACCCTAATGTATTTAAAACCATTTAATTAGCCCCCAAAGGTGGTTTTGCAAAGTGGTTTTGCCACTTAAGCTGCTGACATGGCATGCCTTGCATATGGTTTCATGTGGGACCCACATGTCATCCACATAGGTTGTCTTATTTTATTTTTCTTTCTACTGTCCAGTCTACTGTTATATTCAATTCTGCAAACCCGAGGTAAAGGTCAGCTAATCACGTTGCCGTTGGCTGCGGCCTCTCGTCATACTGAGTACATCTTTGGATCCAATTTCTCCACATGTTACCAACAGCAACGATTTTATGAACTGTTGTCTCCTCAGCTGTCACAAACTACAGAGCTCGCATTATCGCCGACAACACCTGGGGCAGAAACTACTGAGATCTCCAAGGCACGCAGGCCACCCGCGCGTCACCGGCAGGCTGCTGGCGCCGATCTTATCCTGTCACCGATCGCCCTATCATATCTTGTGATTGATCACCTTCCTCCGGAGAAAGAACAGCGAAGTCGGTTGGTCTTCTCTGTTTCACACACGAGTCCTACGACACAACTGTAACACCCATATTTTTGTACAAAATTCGCTCAAACTCTTGATCATTGTAGCATGCATTTTTGGATGAATTTTGATGTTCAATCGAGTAGCAAACGTTTAAATTTGAATTGAATTCAAATCAAATGAAGAGAAAATGAAAAAGAAAAAGAAAAAGGAATTAAACCCCTTTTTGGGCCGATTTCCCCTCCCTGGCCCAATTCCCTTTTCTCCCCCCGCCAGCCCAACCGCGCCCTCCCCTCCTCTCTCTCCCACTGCCGAGCAGGACCCACCCGTCATCCCTCCCAACCGCCACCTCTCTCTCCCGCGCCGCGCGCAACCGACGCCCCGCGCCCACGATCTTTCCCCCCCGAACCCACTCTCCTCAGGCGGTTTTCGCACGCGCCCCTCAAACCTCTCCCTCTCCGCGCCATAGAGGACCCGGCGCACCCCATTTTTCCCTCTCTCCCCGAGCCTCCCGGAACCCTAGCCCACTCTTCACCGGTGAGCAACCCCGCGCCCACGTTCCCGACTAACCAGCGATCACCGCACCCCTCCCTCCTCTCTGACCTTTTCGCCGTGACCCCAGGAGCACGCCGGACACGTTTGAGCAGGGAGATCGCCGGGAAATCGCCAGGCCCGGCGAGCACCGACGCCACCGCCGCCATTCCTCGTAGCCGACCACCCTCCGGCCGAATTCATCCTCTGCTACTCCCCTAGGTGAGTTCCCCTTCTTCTCCTCTTTCGTTCCATGCCTTTAGCGCCATGTTTGGGCGTCTGTTTCGCCGTTTTGGCCGTCTCCGGCGAGCTCGCCGCCGCGGGCGTCTAGTGCCGCCGCGCCGGGCACCACCGACGTCGCCGGGGGCGACGTGGCCCCATCTGGAGCCGTCCATTCCCGGCCAACGGCCACGATTAGAAGTTCATACCGGTTCGGTTATTTAAAATCCTAGCCATCCATCTCAGATCCAACGGCCTGCATTCAAAGCCCCATTTCCCGCCTGCGCATTTGCACCGGAGCCCCTGGAATTTCACTAGCTACCCCCTGTACTTCTCTGTAATTCGAATCTAGCCCCCAGAATTCGCAGACTAGCCCCTAGAACCCTAAAAATCGGTTTTAATCATTTAATTAAGCATTCTAACCCCTGTAATTTTGTAGAATAATGTATTTGGACCCTGTACAGTGTAGAAAACTATTTATTTAGCCCCTGGACTTTTATTTAATTGCTGAATAGGGTTTTTAATTGTATTTGAGGTGTAGAAATTAGATTAAAATGGTAATTAAGTGTAGGAATATTATGAAAAATTGTTATAATCTATTTTATGCTGTGAATTAATTGTAGTGTTCAGATAAAATATATTTGGTCCCTGGAATATTTATTATAAAGGTTTTAAAATACATTTTTTGCTATAGAAAATTCAATAAAAATGGTTTTAGGCTAGAATAAAATTCCAAAATTGTAGGATAAATCTAAAATGCATACTTTGGCCATGTTAAGGGATAAATACCTCGTAGGGACGCATTAGTGTAGGATTTTGTGCTTTTGTGTATGTGTGAATGCTTTGTTTTGCGTGCCTTTACTTATTTTAGCTTTATTCTATTCTTGCCATTGCTTGGGCATATATCTAGAGTCGTTCTACGACCCTAACCTCAACTTCCAAGACCAAGACTTCGTCAATTCTCAAGTCTCCAACGAAGGCAAGTGCCCTTGACCATCTTGTGCCTATTTTAGGAATTTAGCTAGATTGCATGCTAATTAATTTGATGTCCTACTTCATGTTTACATGCCCTGTTCCATATAATTCCTTGTTACTTGAAATGGGGTGGGAAGTAGATAGGCTTTATTTATGCTTAGCCATGCTTAGATGTTGGGATTGGGATTACATACCAATGTTCTATGCTAAACTTTATGATTACTTTAATTTGGTGATGAATTTACATAATGTTAGTGGATAGGAATCTGGTGGTTGGTTAGTTTTGGTATGGTGCATTGTGCACGAGACCCGGGACTGGGGTTTGTTACCACCGGATTCTAAGGACTGGTTTATGGAGGAAGCCACTAAGCTTTATAGTACCACCACGAGACTGAGATGGGGCAGCTTGGTCAATTAATTAGGTTTCTCCCGATGAACTGCTAGTGGTTGGATGGTGCGGGGAATGAGTCGGGTGATCCGCTCTTGGAACCGCAAGGCTCAAGAGGGGGCTCTGGGGCGGAGGGTTACTCCGAGAATCCTCAGTGGTGGAAACCTTAGAGGGCTTGCACTAATCGGGAGTACCTTTGTAAAGACCATGTTGTGATCTCCTGGCCTCACACCAAAGGAAGTGTGTAATGTGGTTAGCTACCACGGGCATTCAGGGAGGTTCACTTAGTCCACCTGGCAACAGGGGATGAAATCACTGCTAGTGGGGAAAGGGTACACTCTCTGCAGAGATTTGGTAAAAACTGTCATGACAGCCGTGCTCACGGACAAGAGCGGCTTGGGGCCAGTTCATAATTAGACTATGGTTGGGAAATGATGGTTCATTATGATTCAAGTACTTTCATTATCATTAATCATGTGTTGATTATTTGTTGAATTATGATAGTGATAATTGGAAGCTAAGGATAGGTTCTAAGCATAGTGCTAAGCCCTATTTGGCCTTTCCTTGCTCTAGCCAATCATGTCATTCTCTTCCCGCACTTGCTGAGTACTTTATGTACTCAAGCGTTTAATTCTCCTTTAGAGTATGAAGAAGAAGAAGCTGCACCGGAGGACTTCTACGTCAACCCGGAGGACTTGGTCTAGGCTGGCGACCTCACGCGCAACGGCTGCCTGTGGAGACGAAGCCCGCTTACCTATCTTGCTTTCTGTAGTGTTGAACTGTTTAGTGTTGTAAATATTTGTGGTGTGTATTTGTAGACCTTCGGGTCGTTCTGTAAGACTATTTATGTATTTCGAACATGGCAATGTATGATATTTCACTTTCGTCAACGCATGTACGATTCAACTGATCCTGGCGTACATGTGATTAGCGTCTGTTCATCTTTACGATGACCGGCGTGACAAAGTGGTATCAGAGCCGTGTTGCCCGTAGGACGCAAGCCTAGTTAGAAATGGCCGAAAATTAAGGACTATACTATTTTCATATGAAATAGTATTTCCAAAACTTTGTGCTCTCCATCTCAACCCTTGTGCTTCTTACCTTGCTTTGCTTATTTGTTTTTATTCTAACTTGATTTATTAGTTATTAATCTCACTCTCTTCTTTTCAAATGTTTGTAGATGGCGCGGACCAAGCAGACGGCCCGTAAGTCGACTGGGGGTCGTGTTCCTCAGCACGCCCTAGCCAGTCGCTCCGCACCTCACACACCCCGGAGGGAGACGACACTGCTCTCCAACGGGAGTGCTGCTTCGAGGATGCGCGTCCGTCTTCGTTCTCTTCTTCGAGCTGCGGGGTACCGTGAGTACCGTGTCCGCTTAGTCTACCACACCACTAGGGTCTTTGCACCCTATACTGGTGAGCTGGAGTGGACTTCTCAGCTGGCCGTCTACTACGACTCGGAGTTGCTGCACTCGCACTTCTCTCCGGCCTGGAGGAGCTCCCAGCGTGCAGCTGAGGAGGACGCCACGTGGGAGGCGACCACCTACTGGAGCCACGCCCACAGGTTCCTTCTTGGGTGCACGGAGCACGCGTACACCCCTCAGCGCCCTAGTGGCACAGCCGCCTTCACTGGACGTGACGTCGAGGGACGCTTGACTCACCCCCAGTGCGAGAGGCTGGTGGACGACGTTGTGGAGTTGTCTTCGCGACTCCAGCGTTGTCAGCAGGAGCTGCAGGATAGCAGGGACTTGGTCGACCGCTACGAGCGACTTCGACGACGCTACACGAGGATCACTGGAGTTGATCCTAACTCTCCGCAGTACGCTTCAGACGTGGAGCCTTGGGACCCGAACTCTCCGGATCGCCGCATGAACTCCCCCGAGAACTCAAGAGAAGACTCAGAAGAAGAAGACCTGGAGATGGAGGTTGAGGAGGACTCCGACGAGTAGGAGTGGACTCGTTTCCCCGCTGGACGACTCAGGACAGTTATCCTTAGTTTGTAGGAGCGTGTAGCTGCGCCCTCCTTAGTCTTGAGTTGTGTCGTTTATGTTGTTATGCTAGTAGTTTGCTTCATGTTGTGTGTGTTGGGTGCGACATGAGTTGTGGAATGCTTCGGCATCCTGTCCACATCCATGTCTTTAGTCTTGTTTATGTGTCGTGTGAGTGGTGGAATGCTTAGGCATCTTGTCCACCTCCACACTAGTTGATTAATGAACTTGCTTTATATCTATTACCCTTGATGCATGTAGTTGGGACCGTGTTACCCTAGTGTATCCTTTCCCATCTCATCTATTATTCTAAGACCTCAATGAACTTCTCTATCACAGATGGCTGGACGAGGTAGAGGTAGGGGTCGTGGTCGTGGTAACCCACCTCTGGATGAAGAACTTGGAGGTGTCCCTGGATGGAATGCAAGGGGTGCTCGAGGAGCCCCAGCCTCTCAACAAATGCAACAGATGATGGCTCTTCAGACCCAGTTGCTTAACAACCTCACCCAAATTGTCACCAACCTGCAACAAGCCCCACCCCCACCACCACCAAACTACAACCTTCTGCCACCACCACCTTTTCCACCTAGGTCCTTCCTTAGGGACTTCCTGAACACCTATCCACCCACTTTTGCCACCGTTACCGAACCCATGGACGCCGATGATTGGCTCCGTACCATTGATAGCAAGCTGAGGCTCATCCACTGTGAAGGAAGGGAGAAAGTGCTACTAGCCTCTCATCAACTTCAAGGACCAGCGGCTGACTGGTGGACCGCCTTCACCGAAGCCCACCGGGACACGGAAAATATTACATGGGAAGAATTCCGAACCAACTTCCGCAATCACTTCGTACCTGAAGGAGAGATACAAGCCAGGCGTGAAGAGTTCCTGATGCTAAAGCAAGGCCGTATGACTGTGAGGGCCTACCTGAATGCCTTCACCCAGCTATCCCGCTATGCCCCAACAGACGTGGATACCGACGCCAAGAAGCAATTCCGCTTCAAGAATGGGCTGGACAAAGAGTTAAAGTTCGCCATGTCTTCCAGCGACTACGGCGACTTCCAGAAGTTAGTTGACAAAGCTTTTGAAGTGGAGAGGACTAAGAAGGAACTGGATGATGATGAAAGAAAGAGGAAGTTAACTTTAGCAGCACATGCCTCCAGCAGCAATGTACGCCCCCGTCTCAACCCTCCGCCTACAACTCATATGACTCGTCCCATGAACTACTCGGGACAGAGGTTTCCCAACTCCAGCTACAGGCCACCCACTCCCTACAACCAGCAGATGCGCCAGCAGCAGCCGCAGCAGCAGCCACCACGCCAGCCAATGCAACCCCCACGCCAGCAGATGCAGCCACCCCGCCCTTCAGCCCCCGCTAACCGTCCAAGTGGCCAACCCCCAAGAAACCAGTCAGGAGGCAACAAGGGCCCAAATAATGCTGCGGGAGTACAATGCTACAAGTGCGGAGAATGGGGACACTATGCCAGCAGTTGTCCAAAGAAGCAGCAAAACCCAACTGGCCGTGTCAACCATGTGACTCTGGAGCAAGCACAGGAAGCACCTGATGTGGTGATCGGTATGTTTTCTGTCAACTCCCACCCCGCCACCATATTGTTTGATTCGGGTGCTACACATTCATTTATATCCAAGGATTTCATAAAGAAGCATGACATGGTAGTTAGATTCTTGAATGGGCCGTTATTGATAAACTCTCCTGGAGGAGAGATGGTGGCAAGGCATCTATGCCGAAAAGTGAGTATAAACATAAGGGGGGTAGTCTTTTGGGCCAACCTAATAGTGTTGGACTCACAAGGATTAGATATCATTCTGGGAATGGACTGGTTGACAAAGAATCAAGGAGTAATTCATTGTGCAACTAGAACAGTCTGCTTAACACACCCGGATGGCACCACAGTGGAATTCAAGCCAGATCAGACACAAGAAGCAATAGTGCAACTCAACCATCTTGAGAGTACCAAAGACATCAGGGTTGTGGAAGAATTTCCGGATGTATTCCCAGATGACTTACCAGGTATGCCCCCTGATCGAGAGATTGAATTTATCATTGAATTAGTCCCTGGAACGGCCCCAATATATAAGAGGCCATATAGAATGGATGCTAAACAATTGGCTGAACTAAAGGATCATATTGAGGAGTTATTGGCAAAAGGATATATTAGCCCTAGCTCATCGCCTTGGGGAGCACCGGTCATATTTGTACCTAAGAAGGATGAAACTCAAAGGTTGTGTGTGGATTAGCGTGCCTTAAATGAGGTAACAATCAAGAATAAATACCCACTACCCAGGATTGAAGATTTATTTGACCAGTTAAGAGGAGCATGTGTGTTTTCCAAGATTGATCTTCGTTCGGGCTACCATCAACTGAAGATTAGACCGTCGGATATTCCCAAAACGGCATTCGTCTCTCGGTATGGATTATATGAATATACCGTTATGTCGTTCGGATTGACCAATGCTCCGGCGTATTTTATGTATCTTATGAACAAGGTTTTCATGGAGTACTTGGACAAGTTCGTAGTGGTATTCATCGATGACATACTTATCTACTCCAAGACGGAAGAAGAGCATGAGGAGCACCTCAGGATGGCCCTACAGAAGCTTTGCCAACATCAACTGTATGCCAAACTTAGCAAGTGTGAGTTTTGGCTAAAGGAGGTATCATTTTTGGGACATGTCATATCTGAAGGAGGTATAGCAGTGGATCCAGGCAAAGTGGCCGATGTCCTTAAGTGGGAAACACCTGAGAGTGTACATGATATAAGAAGATTCTTAGGTATGGCTGGTTATTGCCGTCGATTCATCGAGGGATTTTCAAAGATCTCTCGACCACTAACCAAGTTGCTTGAGAAAGGAGTTGCTTTCAAATGGACCCCCGAATGTGAAGTGAGCTTCGCCGAATTGAAGAAGAGGTTGACTAGTGCGCCAGTATTGGTGATGCCTGATATGCAGAAGGAGTTTGTGGTCTATTGTGATGCATCTGGTCATGGTTTAGGATGTGTCTTAATGCAAGGAGGACATGTTGTGGCCTATGCTTCAAGACAGCTTCGGAAACATGAGAGGAATTATCCAACGCATGATTTGGAATTGGCAGCTGTTGTCCATGCTTTGAAGATATGGAGACATTACTTAATGGGAAAAAGGACGGAGATATATACAGATCACAAGAGCTTGAAGTACATATTTACACAGCCGGATCTCAATCTCAGGCAACGACGTTGGTTGGAGTTAATCAATGATTTTGATGTGGGGATCAACTATCATCCAGGCAAGGCTAATGTGGTCGCTGATGCTCTAAGCAGGAAGGGACAAAGCAATAATTTGTCAGTACAAGCTCTTCAACCCCAGCTATGTGAAGAGTTTGCAAGGTTAAATCTATGTCTAGTGTCTAGCACTGAAGCAGTTGCTATGGAAGTGGACTCAACCCTTGAACATGACATACGAGAAGGACAAAAGAATGATGAGAAAGTCAAAGAGATCAAGCAGTTGATGAAGAAAGGGAAAACTCCAAACTTTAGAGAGGATGAACAAGGAACCTTATGGCTTGGAAAGAGGATTTGTGTTCCAGATGTCAAGGAGATTAAAGAGTTAATACTAAGAGAAGCTCATGACTCATCATACTCCATTCATCCCGGAAGCACAAAGATGTATCAAGACCTTAAAGATCGATATTGGTGGCATGGAATGAAACGGGATGTAGCCGAATATGTGGCCATATGTGATACATGTCAATTGATTAAGGCGGAACATCAAAGACCAGTAGGGTTATTGCAACCAATCAAAGTGCCAGAATGGAAATGGGAAGAAATTAGTATGGACTTCATTGTGGGACTACCAAGAACACAGTCTGGATATGATTCTATATGGGTTATTGTGGACCGTCTAACTAAAGTGGCTCACTTTATTCCTGTGAAAGAGACCTACAATGGTCCCAAGTTGGCGGAACTGTACATCTCCAGGATTGTATGTTTACATGGAGTTCCTAAGAAGATCATTTCAGACAGAGGCACCCAATTCACCTCAAGATTCTGGCAGAAGTTGCATGAATCAATGGATACCCGCCTAAATTTCAGTTCGGCGTATCATCCTCAAACTGATGGTCAGACAGAACGCACCAACCAGATATTAGAAGACATGTTGAGAGCGTGTGCTTTAAAGAATAGCAAAAGTTGGGACAAGAATCTGCCATATGCCGAATTTTCTTACAACAACAGTTATCAAGCCAGTTTGAAGATGTCTCCTTTTGAAGCATTGTATGGGCGAAAATGTAGGACACCATTGTTTTGGAATCAAACTGGGGAAAGCCAAGTCTTTGGGCCTGACGTATTACAAGAGGCTGAAAGACAAGTACAAGAAATTCGAAAGAATCTAAAGGCAGCACAAACAAGACAGAAGAGTTATGCGGATACACGAAGACGCGATCTCACATTTGAAGTTGGTGACTATGTATACTTGAAGGTGTCACCTATGAGAGGATTGAGAAGGTTCAAAGTAAGAGGCAAGTTGTCACCCCGATACATTGGTCCGTTCAAGATACTGGAACGACGTGGTGAAGTGGCTTATCAACTTGAGCTTCCGCTACACCTGGCAGATGTGCACAATGTGTTCCATGTGTCGCAACTTAAGAAGTGCCTAAGGGTGCCTGAAGAGCAATTGCCAATGGAAGCAGTGGATGTACAAGAAGATTTGTCTTATGTGGAGCAGCCTGTCAAGATACTTGAGACACTGGAAAAGATCACAAGAAACAAAGTCATTCGCATGTGTAAAGTGCAATGAAAGTATCATTCAGAGGCAGAAGCAACATGGGAAAGAGAAGAAGCTCTCAAGGCGGATTTCCCTCATCTATTCTCTTAGAGCGTCCGAATCTCGAGGGCGAGATTCCTTTTAAGGGGGGTAGAGTTGTAACACCCATATTTTTGTACAAAATTCGCTCAAACCCTTGATCATTGTAGCATGCATTTTTGGATGAATTTTGATGTTCAATCGAGTAGCAAACGTTTAAATTTGAATTGAATTCAAATCAAATGAAGAGAAAATGAAAAAGAAAAAGAAAAAGGAATTAAACCCCCTTTTGGGCCGATTTCCCCTCCCTGGCCCAATTCCCTTTTCTCCCCCCGCCAGCCCAACCGCGCCCTCCCCTCCTCTCTCTCCCACTGCCGAGTGGGACCCACCCGTCATCCCTCCCAACCGCCACCTCTCTCTCCCGCGCCGCGCGCAACCGACGCCCCGCGCCCACGATCTTTCCCCCCCGAACCCACTCTCCTCAGGCGGTTTTCGCACGCGCCCCTCAAACCTCTCCCTCTCCGCGCCATAGAGGACCCGGCGCACCCCATTTTTCCCTCTCTCCCCGAGCCTCCCGGAACCCTAGCCCACTCTTCACCGGTGAGCAACCCCGCACCCACGTTCCCGACTAACCAGCGATCACCGCACCCCTCCCTCCTCTCTGACCTTTTCGCCGTGACCCCAGGAGCACGTCGGACACGTTTGAGCAGGGAGATCGCCGGGAAATCGCCAGGCCCGGCGAGCACCGACGCCACCGCCGCCATTCCTCGTCGCCGACCACCCTCCGGCCGAATTCAACCTCTGCTACTCCCCTAGGTGAGTTCCCCTTCTTCTCCTCTTTCGTTCCATGCCTTTAGCGCCATGTTTGGGCGTCTGTTTCGCCGTTTTGGCCGTCTCCGGCGAGCTCGCCGCCGCGGGCGTCTAGCGCCGCCGCGCCGGGCACCACCGACGTCGCCGGGGGCGACGTGGCCCCATCTGGAGCCGTCCATTCCCGGCCAACGGCCACGATTAGAAGTTCATACCGGTTCGGTTATTTAAAATCCTAGCCATCCATCTCAGATCCAACGGCCTGCATTCAAAGCCCCATTTCCCGCCTGCATATTTGAACCGGAGCCCCTGGAATTTCACTAGCTACCCCCTGTACTTCTCTGTAATTCGAATCTAGCCCCCAGAATTCGCAGACTAGCCCCTGGAACCCTAAAAATCGGTTTTAATCATTTAATTAAGCATTCTAACCCCTGTAATTTTGTAGAATAATGTATTTGGACCTTGTACAGTGTAGAAAACTATTTATTTAGCCCCTGGACTTTTATTTAATTGCTGAATAGGGTTTTTAATTGTATTTGAGGTGTAGAAATTAGATTAAAATGGTAATTAAGTGTAGGAATATTATGAAAAATTGTTATAATCTATTTTATGCTGTGAATTAATTGTAGTGTTCAGATAAAATATATTTGGTCCCTGGAATATTTATTATAAAGGTTTTAAAATACATTTTTTGCTATAGAAAATTCAATAAAAATGGTTTTAGGCTAGAATAAAATTCCAAAATTGTAGGATAAATCTAAAATGCATACTTTGGCCATGTTAAGGGATAAATACCTCGTAGGGACGCATTAGTGTAGGATTTTGTGCTTTTGTGTATGTGTGAATGCTTTGTTTTGCGTGCCTTTACTTATTTTAGCTTTATTCTATTCTTGCCATTGCTTGGGCATATATCTAGAGTCGTTCTACGACCCTAACCTCAACTTCCAAGACCAAGACTTCGTCAATTCTCAAGTCTCCAACGAAGGCAAGTGCCCTTGACCATCTTGTGCCTATTTTAGGAATTTAGCTAGATTGCATGCTAATTAATTTGATGTCCTACTTCATGTTTACATGCCCTGTTCCATAAAATTCCTTGTTACTTGAAATGGGGTGGGAAGTAGATAGGCTTTATTTATGCTTAGCCATGCTTAGATGTTGGGATTGGGATTACATACCAATGTTCTATGCTAAACTTTATGATTACTTTAATTTGGTGATGAATTTACATAATGTTAGTGGATAGGAATCTGGTGGTTGGTTAGTTTTGGTATGGTGCATTGTGCACGAGACCCGGGACTGGGGTTTGTTACCACCGGATTCTAAGGACCGGTTTATGGAGGAAGCCACTAAGCTTTATAGTACCACCACGAGACTGAGATGGGGCAGCTTGGTCAATTAATTAGGTTTCTCCCGATGAACTGCTAGTGGTTGGATGGTGCGGGGAATGAGTCGGGTGATCCGCTCTTGGAACCGCAAGGCTCAAGAGGGGGCTCTGGGGCGGAGGGTTACTCCGAGAATCCTCAGTGGTGGAAACCTTAGAGGGCTTGCACTAATCGGGAGTACCTTTGTAAAGACCATGTTGTGATCTCCTGGCCTCACACCAAAGGAAGTGTGTAATGTGGTTAGCTACCACGGGCATTCAGGGAGGTTCACTTAGTCCACCTGGCAACAGGGGATGAAATCACTGCTTGTGGGGAAAGGGTACACTCTCTGCAGAGATTTGGTAAAAACTGTCATGACAGCCGTGCTCACGGACAAGAGCGGCTTGGGGCCAGTTCATAATTAGACTATGGTTGGGAAATGATGGTTCATTATGATTCAAGTACTTTCATTATCATTAATCATGTGTTGATTATTTGTTGAATTATGATAGTGATAATTGGAAGCTAAGGATAGGTTCTAAGCATAGTGCTAAGCCCTATTTGGCCTTTCCTTGCTCTAGCCAATCATGTCATTCTCTTCCCGCACTTGCTGAGTACTTTATGTACTCAAGCGTTTAATTCTCCTTTAGAGTATGAAGAAGAAGAAGCTGCACCGGAGGACTTCTACGTCAACCCGGAGGACTTGGTCTAGGCTGGCGACCTCACGCGCAACAGCTGCCTGTGGAGACGAAGCCCGCTTACCTATCTTGCTTTCTGTAGTGTTGAACTGTTTAGTGTTGTAAATATTTGTGGTGTGTATTTGTAGACCTTCGGGTCGTTCTGTAAGACTATTTATGTATTTCAAACATGGCAATGTATGATATTTCACTTTCGTCAACGCATGTACAATTCAACTGATCCTGGCGTACATGTGATTAGCGTCTGTTCATCTTTACGATGACCGGCGTGACAACAACCATGCAACAAATGCCACATCATCAGCTGAGGTGGCAAAAACCACCATGTTAAACCACTATAGGGGACTAATTAACTGGTTTTACAAAGATTAGGGGGTTAAAACTCCGGTTTTATAGTTGAGGGGGTCTCTATGCATAGTTGAGGGGGGTATGTAGGCTTTTTCCCATTAAAAAAATATAGGGCACCACAATCTTATACCAAGATATGACCATTAACTGCAAAATTCAGTACGAAGGCACGTCCTCGTGAAATCAACTTGGAGAACCGCAAAAATCAGAACCGATCCCCAAATATTCACACGCTTCAACAGCCGGCGAACATCTGTTTCCGGCGAATAAAACGAAATCGCACCGACAGAAAAAATCACATATCTCGTCGCAGGATCGCACCTGCAGTTCCTGGAGGAGCGAGCCGCAGGAGACGGACGGCAGTGGCGGGGTCGCCATGAGGAAAGCGGTGCGGCGAACGCGATCCGGGGTGGAGTATGCGCGCTTACTATCCTCGCCTAGGGTTTATCCGAGAGAGCGAGGAGTTTGCGGGGAGAGGACCTTTTTTTTGAGCGAGAAGGGGGAGAGGATTCGATTGGAGGGGGGAAGATGGACTTTGGAAGGAACGCAGCTATTCGCCGGAGAGGTCGCGTGGGTGATTGATAACGGCTAGATTTGAGACGGGGAGCTGCTCTCATCCCCTTGTCTGGGCAGCGATTGATAACGACTAGATTTAGAAATTATGTTTTGATTAAAAAGATTGAAATTATTGATTTTAAAAACATTACATAAAAAGAAAATTTTTGAGGGTGGAAAATAAATTTTCTTTAGCAATTTGAGCAAAATATCGTGTAGAGGTGTCTGCTCGGCTCAAGTTTAAGGGTCACTACAGGAATATCGATCACTTACGTCGGCCAGAGCAACTTACGTCGGCTCGCCGACGTAAGTAAGTAACTTACGTCGGTCCCTGGTAGCCGACGTAAGTATATCGAAGAGTTGAAAATGTTGTGGACAGGAGTCGAAGCGTACGACTGTTACAAGAAACAGAAATTCAACCTCCGAGTTGCTTATTTGTGGTCCGTTCATGATTTTCCGGCATACGACATGTTTTCTGGATGGAGCACTCATGGTCGGTTGACGTGTCCGATATGTGCCTCGGACACCGATTGCTTTCGACTTACCCATGGAGGCAAGATATCTTACTTCGATTGTCATAGACGTTGGCTACCTCCGAATCACTTGTTTAGACAACAGAGGAATGTCTTCAGAAAGAACACCGTTGTCACTAAAGGACCACCGAAACGTCTTGACGGGTCAGAAATATCTGATATGTTGGACAAATTGGTGCCAGATGAAGGTCGTCCTGGATATTTCGAAGGTTACGGAGACAAACACAATTGGACTCACATATGTGGACTTTGGGAGTTACCGTATGTGAAGTCGTTGATTCTAAGGCACAACATTGATGTTATGCATCAAGAGCGTAACATGGCCGAATGTATCATAAGCACATGCATGGACATGACGGGCAAAACAAAAGACAATTTAAAGGCTCGAAAGGATCTTGCCGAGCTTTGTAACCGTCAAACTCTTGAGCTCTCCGAAAATGGTGGTAAACCACGCGCTCCTTTCTATCTTCGACCTAAAGAGAAAAAAGAAGTTCTCGAATGGTTGCAAAGGTTGAAATTCCTAGATGGTTACGCAGCTAGTCTGAGACGAGCCGTGAATGTGAAAACGGGAAAGCTCATTGGGTTGAAGAGTCATGATTATCACATAATCATGGAAAGACTTCTGCCTGTTATGTTTCGAGGCTATTTTGACGATGCAGTGTGGAAGGTGTTAGCCGAGCTTAGCTACTTCTATAGGCAACTCTGTGCTAAAGAAATCACGCCAGAGATGATGACTAAATTGGAAAAGGAGGTTCCGGTACTTTTGTGTAAGATGGAAAAATTTTTTCCTCCGGGATTTTTCAATCAATGCAACATCTCTTAATTCATCTTCCATTTGAAGCGAAAGTGGGCGGTCCCGTGCAATATAGGTGGATGTATCATATTGAAAGATCACTTAGATATCTGAAACCAATGGTTGGTAACAGGGCAAGGGTTGAAGGTTGCATCGCCGAAGCTTTTACTCTTAAGGAAGTAGGATACTTCTCAAGTGTTTACTTTGCAGAGGAAAACAATGTTAATACTTCGGTAATGCGATACAATATAGATGAGCAACCTCCTTGTAGCGATCTCTCCATTTTTGCAACAAGAGGCACTACTGTTGGTAGTTACACTTCGTATGATGTTAGCAAAAAAGAAAGGCGTGCTGCATTCTTCTACATGTACGCTAATATGGAAGAAATGAATGAATATTTCAAGTAAGTGTTTCTCCTACACTTATGCTTTTCACCATCTTTTCCGACACATGTATTCTAAAAGGTTCTCTTTGTCGTGTAGTATGTTCGACAAGCAAAATTGGAGACATAGACATCAACCCACGAGCAAGCAAATAGAACATATTCGACGGGAAGGAATAAACGGGGGATCTAATTTTCTCTCCTGGTTTCGAGATCATGTAACGTTTTCTCGATAACTAATCAATGTTAACAATATTTTCTTATAACTTAAGAATGCTTACGTTTTCTAATAATTCCATATCTTGGACAGTGCCAAAAAGATGCCAACGTCCATGAAGATTTGCGACAACTATCCCGTGGAGTGGTTAATGTTAGAAGCTATGGTCGATATGACGTCAACGGCTATCGATTCCGTACAACTCAATTTGAATCTCTTCATCCTCTCGTGGCAACATGTAATACCGGAGTTGTGATGAGGGCAATCGATTCGCAAGATCATGAAACGCAGTACTACGGGATTATTAAAAAAATCCTTGAATTCACTTTTGTCGCAAACAAGCCAATTCGAGCGGTATTCTTTGACTGCGAATGGTTTGATTCCATTCGTGGAATTCGAGTAAACGAATTTGGCATGGTCGAAGTAAAACACAAGGAACGGTTGAAAGGATTCGATTCATTAGTTCTTGCACACCAAGTAGAGCAAGTGTACTATCTACCTTATCCATGCAATAAATTCAAAGCTTGGTGGGTGGTACATAAGGTGAATCCTCGTGAGCGGTTATACGCTCCAGGAGATGATGATTATCACGACGAAGCTGAGGTTGATTGTGTCTACCAAGAGGAAGAGTTGCCAGACTCCTTCTCAGTCGAGCCCGGTGTAGGACTCGATAACTTAGTTGGAGACGCTCAAGATATCGAGGCTGGCACGGAAGCGGAAACAGAATCAGAATCAGAATCTGAAGATATCGATGACATAGTCGAACCTGCTGATTTGCGCAAACGAAAACGATATGCGCAATAAGAAGATCGATGGGCTGGTTTAAGGAGTAGGGTGCATGATCGTGATGTTGATGAATTTTTAAGTAACGTTTTATTCACTAATTTAACATTAATTTTGTATATTATCTTTGTATATTAATCATTTATTCCTTGCAATAGGATGTCGTCAAAGGGGAAGGGGAAGGGGAAGCCAGTGAGAGGGTTTGAGCCGCCAGCAGACCCTTGCTCAGGGAGCTCGTTCCGTTCTAGTCGATGTGAGCTCTTTCTGGCACACGCTCCACCCTCAGCTGTCGTGTGCTTTCAGCAGACAGAGGTAAACTTTAGTTACTATAAAGTTATTTTTGAAATTGCAATTGTTATTAATTATTAATAAAGTCATTCCTTTTGTGCAGTCTGACTCAGAGACTTCTGAGTCTGAGTCAGAGTCTGAGGCTAGGGGGCCGCTACAGGAGCCCGACTCAGAGGCTAGGGGGCCCTCTAGCGCTAGCCTCCCTTCGGAGCCGGCTAGCGCTAGCCTCCCTGGGCAGCCCTCTACCACTAGCCTTCCTGGAGGCTCCGGGGGGTCCGCAGAGCCTTCAGGGTCACAGGACGCGGCAGCGTCGCAGCAGAGGCGACGGACGAGGAGGACCCACTTTGCGGCTCCTCCTCCGGTTACTACTCAGCGGACCACGATCCGTCCCGTTGGAGACAGGTATAAAAACTGTATATAGTATACTAAATATTAGATGTTGTTTTTCTTTACTTAATGATTTAATATATTTTGTAGATGTTGGTACGACTTCTCGTTCACAGGGGCCGAGAAGCACCACAGGCAGGTTAACAGTGTCCTCGGTGCTATCGTCAAGTTGCACTACCCCAGTGTAATTGACAGTTTTCCTGCCCTGTCGTGGGATGACTACGCTCGGGTCTCTCACCCGGTGCACGACACGGTTCAGGGAGCCGTGTGGCATGATTTTATGGTAAGTTTAACTGTTTCGTTTTTTCAACTCCTTTGAATTCTTAATTGCATATCACTTAAATATTTGTTTGCTTAAAGTTGAGGTACCAAGTAGAGGAGCCGGGCATGGAGGACCACGCGAGACGCGTGTTCCATTACAACGCTCGGAAGCTCACGACGGCGGCGTTGTCATACGCCCGGATTCAGGCCGTCAACGCTTACTACAAGCGGCACCCCCGGGAGCAGGAGCAGGAGCAGCAAAGGGGTGTCTTTAGGAAGGACTCGGACTCCTACTTGACAGAGGAGCAGTACGCGGAGGTAAGTTTTTAATATTGTTAAATATTTACAATATCTACGTATGTTAACCGCGTTGATGAAAATGAAATATGTGCAGGTTAGTATTTCCTGGTTACAGGGTAACATCGAGGCGTACTTAGCTCTCTGTCAGTACTGAGCTAGCGACGCTTTTATCAACAAGTGCACGAAGGCTAGACAGTGCCGCATGGGGTCCGAGGGCAAGCACAACTATGGCGGTGACGGCTACTTGCGTTTGGCTAAACGCATGGTAAGTACCTTTTTATTTTATTTATGTGTTCTTAATATATTATTTATCTCACTAACACGGATGTACAGGAACGAGAGCTGGGTCATGAGCCGACCCCGACCCAGGTTTGGAAGAGAGGTCACAAGGGAAGTGACCCTTCTCAGCCATGGCAGTGTAGTCAGGTCGCAGCCGACCGACTGGTAAGTTTTCGAAATTCATCAATTTCATTATAACTAATACTATTATTGACATACTTACAAGATTTATTTGTTTTGTAGACAATGTACGCGCAGGAGGTCGTGAAGATACACGGTGCGGATTACGATTGGGAAAGCGCGCCGATCGACCCCCAAGCCGCGTACGCAAGCGGAGGCGGGAAGGCCCACGGACGGTGAGTTCTTCGTGTGTTTCATTTCTTTTTCAATTAATCTTCTTCTACTTAGTGTTTTCATTCTTTTGCAGGTTTGCCATTTTCGATGGAGTTGTCGACTCGAGGTCGACGCGACCTTTGAGAGGCGCTTCATCGTCGCAGGCTTCGACCGCTGGGACCAGTGGTCGTCTCTCGCAGACGTAGCTGGAGCTCCAGGCCATGAGGGAGTCGCTGACGCAAACTCAGGCAGAGCTGGAGCGGACGAGAGCGGAGGCAAGGGAGGAGCAGCAGAGGACGGCCTTAATGATGGCCCAGATGCAAGCAACGGTGGCGGTAAGTAATTTAAAGTACCGTAGTTAAAGTTCACAACACTTAATAACATATATCTGCTAATATCTTGCAATGGCAGGCTCTTGCTCGACAAAGCGGTCAGGACATCCAGATTCCTACGCTTCTGCCGCAGCAGACACCGGAGCAGGTAATATTGTCTATACCTAGGAGTTTGATTCCCTTTTCATTATGTTAAAAAGTTATTTGCATCACATTTAATCCTAATTATGATTCTTTTGCAGGGTTCCGGAACGCGTCGAGATCCCGGAGGCAGTGGAGGGGGTAGCGTGTAGACACTGGAGCAGGTGAGAAACTCTCTTTAAGTGTATCTAATCAAGCTTTAGTAGTTTTTGACCATGATAGAAATGATTAGTATATAGTGAATAAGTTGTTAGTGCTTCCATTTAACAAAAGAGCTAGTGATTATCACTGATGTTACCTTCTTATGTCGAAACTGATGTTCATTGAGTTAACAAAGGGCTAGTGCTTCCATTTAACTAGTGATATAGTACATTACTTCATTTGAAACTACATCATGCTTCCTTCTTTTGTCACTGATGTTCTTGGCCTCTTATGTTATCACTTAGTTGACATTGATGCTTACTAGTGATTATGTTTGTTTTGCAGGGATCCGGAACGCGCCGGGAAGATCCTGGAGGTAATGGAGGGGCTAGCGTGTAGCCCGGTGTAATTTATTTGGAAAATTGTGGTGTTTGTTGATGTTTTGAACCATGGGCGAACTTATATTGACTGTTCTGTGACTGTATATATTTGTATATATCTGTATATATTTTTTGACTGTTCTGTGACTCGCCATCGAGCGAGGTAGACAGTTTCTGTTTTTAAAAAAATTTCGAAAACTTAACTTACGTCGGCTATGAGCATGCCGACGTAAGTTTGCCCAGGTTAACTTACGTCGGTATGGCCAAACCGACGTAAGTTAAACCACTTAACTTACGTCGGTTTGCCCTGGCCGACGTAAGTTACAGCACTTAACTTACGTCGGCCTGCCCAAGCCGACATAAGTCATCCGGCCCAGCCCAAGGCCCATCTCGAGGGTGAACTTACGTCGGCTCCTGCAGACCGACGTAATTAAGGTAACTTACGTCGGTGGCCGACGTAAGTTACCTTAATTACGTCCAAAACCCTACGTCGGCTGAAAGCCGACGTAATTAAGCAAAAACCGACGTAATTAAGTTAATTACGTCGGTTTAAGCCTAACTTACGTCGGCTTTGGCCGACGTAAGTGACCGGTATTCCTGTAGTGGGTGTCTTTGATTTTGCTTCAGCTCCTTTTATTCATGTACTCCTTTGGTCACAAAAAGAATGTCGCATTATAGTTAAAAAATGAACTAAAAGGTGACAGGTTTTTTGGCATGCAGGAAATACTTGTTACACACTACAAGAATCGGGCAAAGAAGTGTCAGCCGAACTATAATCGTCGGCACCGACGTTTTAAATCTACATAAATTCGTCGGTTTAAAGAAGCTGACAATTATATATTTATGGTCGTCGGCTAGGGGACGACGGCCGACGTCTTCAGCTATGTCCGTCGGTTTCAGCACTGAGGCCGACGAATTTAATTCTGGTCGTCGGTTTGCTGCCACAGGGCCGACGACCTTAGTGTAGGCTCCGCTGCGCGAAAAAACAATTTTCCCACCGATCTTTAAGACCGTCGGCCCGGACAAACGAGTCGACGGCTGTAAGGTGGGCCCCACCCTTCTAGGCTATGATCGTCGGCACTAGTGCTCTGGTTGACGGCCATACAGTGGGCCCCGCGGACCTCAACTAAGACCGTCGGTGCTCTGTAATCGACGACTTTAGAGCCCTTCACATCGCATGCACAGCGGGAAAACCTAACACTCCACGCGCGCCGCTTTGCTAGCTCCCGCGCCGCCGCCCGCGTCCCCGAGCCGCCGCCCGCTTCGCCGCCGCGCCCCGCCGTCGCTCGCCACCCACACCTCACCGCCTCCCAGCGCCCCGGCTGCCCCGCCCCGCCACCGGCCGCCTCGCCGCCCAGTGCCCCCATCGGCCGCCGCTCCCAGTCCGCACGTCTCCGCCTTCACTCTTTCGGCTCATCGGATAAGGTTAAACCTTAAACTTGTCTATAAATTAAGTTTTTCAATTCCGATAAGTGTGGCGTTAAGTTTTTGATTTGATTAGTGTATGAATTGCTATATCATTACTTGTGCAAGTTTATATTGTGTTTTATTCATATATGTGTAGTATGTTAACTTGATTATCATATATGTTAGTTATTTAAGTTCAATTATGTTTATTTTAATTTTTTATTGTTTATGTACTATATGTATATACAATGTTATTAAATATAGGTGAATAGGATTGACTAGACAATTAGTCGTCGATTAGGGCGATTAGTCGACCGTAGTCGAACTCTAGTCTACCTCGTAGTCGTTCAACGTATTTAGAGAGAAGTGTTCTTAGTCGACACTAAAGAAACAAAGTCGGGAGTACCATCATCCCGACGTTGAGAAAGGAGAAGGCAGAGGGGTGTGCCTGCGTCATGTGCAGTTGCGTGGTCAAAATTTTAGGACCTATCATGGACAATAGATGTAGGGTCGTAACATTAAACAAACTATGAAGTAACCATATATGTTCATTAGCATATATTTATTTGATGCAGTTTTAAAATAGGTGACGATCGTAAGGCGATGTATGATGGATGGAGTTCAACTGGTGCACACACTAATGAATGGGGTCATATCGCAAATGCTTTTCTGAGCCATACATTTGCTAGTGATGCTCATGTTGCGAAGTGTACGTGTATCAAGTGTCGGAATCGTCGACGTCTGGATAAGTCTGAAGTGGAGTTGCATCTTTGCAAGCACTGATTTATGCCCGACTATCTGGTGTGACGTGAGCATGGGGAGATAGAGCATGATGACGAGTCCGACGGTAATGAGGATGAAGATCGGTTGGATGAGATGATAGCAGACATTGGTAAAGAGTACGAAGATGAGTCACAACCGAAGGAGGTGAAGGAGTTCTACGAGCGTCTTTCCACAGCAGATCGAAAAGTTGTAAGGATTGAATGCCGAAGAGGGGGGATGAATTGGGCTTCTTTTCAAAAATTAAAGCAATAAAAACTTAACTACAAAAAGCCCAATTTCCTATGCAAACAACCTATGCATTCAAGTGAATAATAATTTTGCGGTATATGAAATGCATAAGTGTAACGGGAAAGGAAGAGTGTGCAAACTCCTGAGGAGACACGAAGACACGGTGATTTATCCCGTGGTTCGACAAGATCATCAAGATCTTCCTACATCCACGTTGTGGCACCCACCAAAGGGTATAGCCACTCTGAAGTCACCGAGACCAGGGATCTCACTAAAAGTCTCTCTCGGTACCCTGAGTACCATATACCCCTTGAGATTGCAAAGATCTCAAGGAAATGTCATCTACTTGATTTGAAGACCTTCGGAGGCCCACATGTCAGACATAACCGGACCTGCTTCCCCAACATGGTTAGTCCCAGGGTCGCCACGTGTACTATCAAACCGGAGCTACCGCCCACAAGGGGGAAGCTCCGGGCTATGTACCATAACGGCACCCCCGGACCTAACCCCAGACCGAGGGAAGCTCTGGAACTGACACGTTTCTGGTAGCACCGGATCTATCTGTTCCCCACAGTATGCTCCGGAGCTGCCACATGTCCAACCATCGGATCTTCAGCCTCAAACCTCCGGTAGAATCCACAACGGCTCCGGATCTTCAAAGGAGAATCAAGGACTTCAAGACCCGATTAAGTGTCATTAATACTATGTTAATGACACACGATCGGACAACCCTTATTACCAGTAACGGCGCTGTCAAAGCCCGTAACTCGGTCATTAAGGGTAATTAAGCGTATCAAATGTGTATCAATATTAGTAGCCGCCGGAGCCACATGTCGGGCCAGGACAACTTGTAACAGCATGTCCTTGTACTATAAAAGGACAGGCCGACGATACATAGAGAACGGCTGGTCTGATCGGCTCACATGCGCTCTCAACTCACGTCACCTGAGTTGAGTTCATACATCCAATACAACACCAACACACCCCGTGGAGTAGGGTATTACGCTCAGGCGGCCCGAACCACGTAAATCTTTGTGTCTCCTGTGTCATTTTACATTTCACCTTCTTGAATCTCCGCGCGCCCACACCGAACTTCAAACTTCGCAAACACTTTTAGTAGTGTCGGGAGATCTGCCAGATCAAAACCATCGACAGTTGGCACTCCAGGAAGGGGCGCCTGAGATTTCAAGAATGGTGAACTCAGCTGCTGAATCATCCAATGGTCATCCCGCTGTTCAAGCTGCTGGGGGAGATCCCTCTAATATGCAGCCACCAGCAGGAACCTCAGCTCCAGCAGGAGTCACACTTCCACCACCGCCGCCTCCACCAGCAAATCAAGTTGGGCAGCGCGGTGGTGCATCAGCGTCAATCAATGCGTCGGCGAATCATGACAACCCAGCACACGCGCTCCATGCAGCACGTGCTCTCCTTCAGCGCCCACCACCTCCGAATGCATCCCGGGATGCAATGGAGCAGTGGAGGGCCAATGTGGAACACTTGGTTGCAGCAGCAGCCGACCGCATCAGTAACCAGGGTCCTCCTCCTTCAGGACGGGCCCCATCGCAGCAACGGACCTTGTCTGGCAGACTTGGTCCGCACGTTTCCAACAACAGGAGACGTGCTGCATCACAACAAGTGACGTCATTGCCCTCCGGGGTGCGATGCACTCACACGGTATCAAGGCTTTCAACTCATGACCTCCGGGCGGAGCTTGATCGCCGATATAGTCAACAAGACGGTCGAGTCCATATCGAGCGTGCTCGTAAAAGACGAGAAGCTCAGGACATTCCTACTCCTGAAGGAGTAGGAGGAGGCTGTTCAGCCCTGGCCATGCATCTGCGTATGGTCAGGTGGCCACAGAAATTCCGGCCTCACCTGCCGGAGAAGTTTGACGGGATCATTATTCCCGTCGAATTTCTTTAGATTTACTCCACTGCTATCCTGGCAGCTGGAGGAAATGAGGCCGTAATGGCCAACTATTTTCCAGTGGCTTTAACTGGGACCGCCCGGTCCTGGTCTATGAGCCTTCCACCCAATTCCATAAACAGTTGGGAGGAGTTGTGCCGACAGTTCACCGCCAACTTCGGGAGTTCATACACCCGACCAGGCACCGAACTGGACCTTTTTGCAGTTGTGCAAAAAGGGGGAGAATCCCTGCGATCATTCATCCAGAGATTCTCTTAGGTACGAAACACTATCCTTTCTATCTCTAGCGCTTCTATCATTGTGGCATTTAGACAGGGCATACGGGATAAGAAGATGTTGGAGAAACTGACGATCAAGGAGATCACCAGTGTCATGGAACTCTTCAGCTTGGCCGACAAATGTGCCAGAGCTGCGGAGGGCCGTGAAATGCACTCCAAACCACCTCCGAAGGATCGCAAGAAATCCTCCAAAGGCGAAGCCACTACCTCCGGGAGTGGCAAAAAGAAGAAAAAGACCAACGGCAAGAAGAAGCCGTTGGCCGGTGCATCTAATGCTGCAGCTGCTGCAGCTCCGGGTGGCCAGGGGCCACGCCCCGAGAAGCGACCTCGACCGTATTCTAAAGACGGTGGCAAACCCAAGGTGTGGTGTCCAATTCATAAGACGGACGACCACAGTTTGGAAGACTGCCGGGAGGTCCAAAACCTTGCCGAGCGCTACAACAAGCGCCGGGAAGAAGTTCCTTTCCGACAGAGGGAAGGAAAACAAAAAGTTGACGAAGCTCCGACTGAAGAGGAGTTAGGTTTTCAGGATCCTAAAAAGGTCCTAAAGGCCGTCTAGACCTCTGTCGACGACGATTCTGACGTCTCTGACAACGAGCGTCGGAAGACCGTGAACACCATTTTTGGTGGATCATGGGACATCACCTCCCGCCGCGTCCTCAAGACAATGCGTTAGGACATGGCCGCTGTAGCTCCTATAGCCAGGGCGGAGCCTCATCGGAAGTGGATGGACACAGCCATCACTTTTGATGCTTCGGACTGCCCTCGAACCATGGTTGGAGCAGGCCAGTTACCTTTGATGGTATCTCCTGCCATCAATAACATTCAGCTCCACCATGTTATGGTAGACGGAGGTTCGGGGCTGAACCTCATAAGCTTCGAAGCTTTTACCAAGCTTCAGCTCCGACCTTCGGATCTTCACCCCTCCCGACCTTTCTCTGGAGTAGGTCTAGGAGCCATTACCCCACTCGGTGCTATTACTCTCCCTGTTACCTTCGGGACCCGGGAGAAGTATCGCACTGAGAAGTTGGTCTTTGACGTTGCTCAGATCAACTTACCTTTCAACACCATCTTGGGTAGGCCTGCCTTGTACAAATTCATGGTAGCTGCTCATTATGGCTAGCTGGTGTTAAAGATGCCAACACCAGTAGGCGTTTTCCGGATCCGCGGAGATCACACTGCCGGAGTAACCGCTCTGGAAGAACTTCATCCGAGGAGGACTCCAGGCAGGAGCAAGCTCCAAATCCCCCGAGCATTCGTCAACGAGGCTCGACTTCTGCACCTCGTGTGCAGCCAAGCGGCGACACCGACATTCCCGTCAAAGTCGTCCAAATCGGTTCCGATGCCGCTCAGACCACCCGTATATCGGGGGGACTGAATGACAAATAGGAACTTGCGCTCATCACTTTCCTCCGAGCTAATGTCGACGTGTTTCCCTGGCAACCGTCACAAATGCCTGGGATCCCCAGGGAAGTGATTGAGCACAATATGAAGATCTACCCTGACGCCCGACCCGTGCATCAGAAGCCTAAGAAGCATTCCGTGGAGCGATAGAACTTCATTCGACAAGAAGTAAAGAAGTTGCTCGAAGCTGGATTCATCCGAGAAGTCTTCCATCCAAACTGGCTGGCAAACCCAGTCGTTGTGCCCAAGGCCGGCAGGAAGCTTCGGATGTGTATTGACTACACAACACTAAATAAGGCATGTCCAAAAGATCCATTCCCACTACCTAGAATAGATCAGATAGTGGATTCCACCTCCGGGTGTGAATTACTGTATTTCCTAGACGCATATTCTGGGTATCATCAAATTAGAATGTCTAGGGAAGATGAAGAGCATACCTCTTTCATCACAGTAGATGGATTGTACTGTTATACAACCATGTCATTTGGTCTCAAGAATGCAGCTTCAACCTTTGTACGAGCTATGTACAAAACTTTTGAAGAACTCATTAGAGACATAGTCGAAGTGTACGTCGATGACATCGTGGTCAAGGTCAAGAACAAGGAGTCACTCATTGACACCCTACAGGCTGTCTTCGACAAGCTGCGGGTCACCCACACAAAGCTAAACCCAGACAAGTGTGTCTTCGGGGTTAGCTCCGGAAAACTTCTTGGTTTCCTGGTAAATCACCGGGGCATAGAGGCTAATACGGCGAAGATCAAAGCCATTGAAGACATGCAGCCACCCGCCCGCATCAAGGATGTCCAAAAGATGACTGGATGTCTAGCAGCCCTCAGCCGGTTCATTTCAAGACTGGCGGAACGGACACTTCCCTTCTTCAAGTTATTGAGGAAGTCCGGACCATTCCAATGGTGTGAAGAAGCAAAAAAGGCGTTCCAGGAGCTAAAACAGCTCCTCACCACCCTACCAACTCTGGTAGCTCTGGACCCTGGTGAGCCTTTGCTGCTTTACATTTTAGCAACTGACGAAGTCGTCAGTATGGTCCTGGTTTCGGAGAGACCAGAACCATCCCATTCTCAGGAATCCAGACCCCTCCGGGAGGGTCCGGAGGTTCCTGAAAGCGAGTCTGGGTCCCAGTTCCCAGACTTGAGTCCACAAGAAGTTACTTCAGAAGACCCAGACCCCTCCGGGAGGGTCCAGGTCGCTTCTGAAGAAGCTCCGGGTCCCTCCAGCAAGGACCCGGAGGTCCCCGAAGAAGGTCCGGATCCCTCCGGGAGGATCCGGGTTAATGAAGAGGAAGCTCTGGGCCCCTCCGAGAGGGTCCGGACCATCCAGCTCCCAGTGTACTTCATCAGTGAAGTACTTCATGACGCCAAGACTCGATACCTAGAGGTGCATAAGCTGCTCTATGCAGTTCTTATCGCCTCCAGCAAGCTTCACCATTACTTCCAAGCTCACAAGATTTCAGTGGTGACTTCTTACCCACTTCGAGCAATCTTGCATAATCCCAATTCATCTGGGAATATTGCAAAGTGGGCAGCAAAATTGGCCGAATTCGATCTCGAATTCATTCCAAGACAAGCAATCAAGAGTCAAGCATTGGCAGATTTTGTGGCGGAATGGACTCCCTCTCCATCAAACTCCGGGGGCCCCAGTGAGCAGAAGCGGGAACACAAGGCTCCGATCTTCATCGAGCCTCACTAGACCCCCTACTTGGACGGCTCCATGCAAAAGCAGGGGGCCAGAGCTGGAGTCCTTCTCCTCGCACCAACCGGGGAGAAGGTAAAATACATGGTACACCTTGACTTCAAGGCGACCAACAACATGGCGGAGTACAAAGCACTCATCTACGGACTAAAGATGGCACTGTCATACGGTGTCAAGCAGCTACTGGTCAAGGGAGATTCACAGCTCATCATTAAACAAGTGAAGGGTGAATTCTTCTGCAACAATCTACAGCTAGGTGCTTACCTCCTTGAAGTCCAGAGACTTTAGAAGGATTTCGAAGTCCTAGACCTCCACCACGTCTAGCATGTCCACAACGCTGAAGCCGACGAACTCTCGACGAAAGCGTCAACCGGAGCTCCAGCTCCTGACGGAACTTTTGTCCGGAGGTTGTCAAAACCCACAACTCAGCCTGCCAAACTGAGCGAAGGGGGCGAGATCAGCATCCCGAAGCTGACGGTCCCGATGGCCCTGTTACCATGGCAGCCATCAAGGGTCGTAGGTGCTGCAGAAAGCTCCGAGCAACCCAACACGCAAGACTCAAATGCTCAAGTTAGCTATGATGCATGGATCTCAGAGATCCGAAGCTACTTGAAAGACAACATCCTTCCTGACGATGATGTATCCGCTGACCGGATAGTCAGATTGGCTAAAACATACACGTTGGTAGAAGGGGATCTCTACCGGTGCGGTACCAACGGCGTCCTAATGCGGTGCATCACAAGGGAAGAAGGTTGCGAGCTCCTTGCAAAAATCCATGGAGGCGAGTGTGGAAACCACTTGTCTTCCCGCACACTGGTCGGTAAAGCATTCCGGCATGGCTTCTACTGGCCTACAGTACTCCAGGATGCAACTGAGTTGGTGAAGAAATGCAAAGCATGCCAATTTTATGCAAAGCAAATTCACACACGGCTCAGCCTCTACAAATGATACCTCCTACATGGCCCTTCGCTGTGTGGGGGGTGGACATCTTGGGACCTTTGCCAAGAGCCGTCGGAGGTTACAAGTTCCTGTATGTCGCCATTGACAAGTTCACCAAGTGGCCGGAAGCAACTCCAGTTGTGACAATAAACAAGCAATCTGCTATCAACTTTTTGCAGTCCATTGTATGCAGATTTGGAGTCCCAAACAAAATCATTACTGATAATGGGACCCAATTCACAAGCTCTGCATTTCAAGGATATTGCAAAGACCTCGGCATTCAAGTTTGCTACGCCTCCGTAGCTCACCCGGCAAGCAATGGCCAGGCCGAGAGAGCAAATGCTAAAATCCTGAAAGGACTCAAAATGCGCACCTATGAGCGCTTGAAAAAACATGGAGCCAACTGGATTGAAGAGCTTCCGCCCACTCTATGGGCCAACAGGACAACTCCAAACCGGTCAACTGGAGAGACACCCTTCTTCCTGGTGTACGGAGATGAAGCAATCCTTCCTCCGGAAATCACCTTGGGATCACTCCGGGTCCGGACCTTCGACGAAGCCATGCAGGACCAGCTCCAGTGTGAAGACCTAGACCTCCTTGAGGAGGGAAGGTGCCAAGCAACTGGTCGGAATGCCTGATACCGCCAAGCTCTTCGGCGCTATCATCAGCGGCATGTACACAACCGACAGGTCGAGGAAGGCGATCTGGTGCTACGGAGAATACAATCCAGAGAAGGGTTAAACAAACTCTCCCTCAGCTGGGAGGGACCCTTCTGAGTGATTAAAGTATCCCATCCCGGAAGCGTTCGCTTGGCTACCGAGGATGGGACACCTCTCCCAAATCCTTGGAATATTGAGCACCTCCGTAAGTTCTGCACTTAATATCACGGAGGTGAGTCTGTAGTAACTTGAGGTGTATGTTATAGAGTCATTGTACAGAGTCGGGTAGTTCCTCCGGGAGAACAGCCGGACCTTTCCCGGAAGGTCCGCAAAGTTCATGCAACACTTGTCACAGTCTCAGAACTAAAAGTATGGCTAGCTACTCTGGGTCAAACGAGAAATGAAACACGCTTAGCTTGGTTTCGTACCCTAAGAGTGTACTTGTTTCCCCTGTACCCCGGACCTATAATGAAAGACATCTTCATGTGAAACAGACTCCACGTGCATTTATTTTGTACAGGCTCAACATTTTTAATTTTCTCTTTCTTGTCTATAACAAAGTTGTGCAATTCTTAAGAAATTTTAGTTCGACCAGTTCATGTGCAATTCGAGTTGTATTGTCAATTCTTTTGGATTCAAATATTGTTCATGGCCCACTCGCCTGAATGCCGCCAAACCAATCTAGGGCTGGAGTGTGCTATCGACTTAGCCTAGTTAAGCACCCTAAGTACGCCACTCTACCTACACCCCGGCAGGCCGAAGTAAGGCGGGTCCAAGTACAATTGGATCTGGAAGAAAGAAGGCAACGCATTCGATTGTATTCATAATTGTGTTTGACCTAAAACTTTCTTGGGAATCTCAAGCCGCGACGAAGTTATAGGCAAGGAGCGAATTTTACTATTTTTTTTGGCTTCAGTGTACAGGAAAAATAAAGAATCCACGTTGATGGAGAAAAGCCGGAGCTAACAAAGCTCCGACTCCCCCTAGGTGGCTTGTGATCGATGTTAAACATTGAAAACGAGCATTACCGGAGCAACCAAGCTCCGGCAAAGCTAGGGGGGCCAGCCGTCAACGTAGAATAAAAGATGGTGAGAAGACCCCACAAGCAAAGTCTGCTGCCGACAAGCTACGCGTTGGCAAAGGTCACTGCCGGAGCTACTAAGCTCCGACACCCTGGAGGGCTAACTATCGATGCTCTACGCGTTGATAGGGACTATTGCCGGAGCTACTAAGCTCCGACGGTAGTCAGTGCCGGAGCTTCTGAGCTCCGACAACCTCAGGGGGCCTTCACTATCGAAGACTTCGGACCTACACTCTACAAGTTCGAAGCAAACGAGTCTTCAACAAAATACAATATCCTCTTGGTATATGTTCACAATCAAATTGTGTACGTCTACCAGGGGGCCAAGTGAAGACAGAAGTGTTGAAGACAAAAAATGAAATTCATTAACAAATTGTGGATTTCATTCATCTGGAGACAAGGGATTAAAAAATTGGGGAAGAAAAAGAGAGAATACAAGTGGGAGCTACAGAGATGGTCCTAGACCCTAAGGAAGAACTGGGCGACCTTCTGAGCAACCTCTGACACGTTCGCTCGGGTGGCTTCACCTTCTCCTTCGACGAGACCTTGAAGCACCGGGTCCAAAGGAAATTGGGGATCCCGCCTGATGTAGCACGTGAGCACATACTCTACGATGTTCTTCGCCAGGGACTGCCCCTCAGCCTCCAACTGGTCCGCGATGGCATCACCCACCTTGGAGAGTTTGTCACCCGCCGAGCTCAATGCTTGCAACGCCAGGTCTGGCTCCGGCTCGGATCATCCGGACGCACGGGACTAAAGCCCATTGGTGTCAGCGCGTCGTTGGCTTTGCTCAGGAACTCCCAAACCTGTAGGGAGTCCGCAGTCCTCAAGCCCTTCAGTTCCTCCAAGGATCTTTTGGCCGCCGCCAGTTCAGAATTCTCACGAGCAAGACGCTCAACCTCTTTGGCATTTTGCTGAATCTTTTCAGCAACCTGCTTCTCGAGTTTTCCGAGCTCCTCCTCTCGGAGGTGGATCTTGTTCCGGCGGTCGATCAGGTCCTTCTCCCGGCCCCTAACTTTCTTCTCCCGGGCAGCGATGGCACACTCTTGCTTGTAGAGTTCCTGCCCTTGCACCCAGGCCTTCTCCTCCTCCTCAACGCAAGGCTCCTCCAATTTCTTGGTGCGTTCCTCGAGGCCCTTGTCAGCCAGAGCCACCTTTTCGGCGAGCTCCTCCTCCCTCTTCACGACATCATCCCGCAGCTCTAGGAGTTTTTGCTCTTCGTCTTCGAGCTTCTTCTCCCTCTCCTCAAGTGCCTCCCGACGCTTGATGAGGCTAGTGTTAATGGCTTCAAGCCTTTCTTGGCGATCTTCAGCTGCACTATTAGCTGCCTTGGCCTGCTCATAAATGGCCCGAGATTGAGTGTCGAGGGCACGAGTCAAGCTCTCCCTATCATCCAATAATTTGCCCCAGTATTCCAGGCGGACCTTCTCCTGTTTGATCCACTCCTTGTCGTCTGCCAGCCTCGACTGCGCTAGCTTGGTCTCAAAGTAGAGCCGATTTCGCCACCGCCTAAGGTTTTGGCGCTCCTCTTCAAGAGCCTTGCTGTCGTGGTATAACGCCAGCTGGACTTGACGCAGACTGGAGCAAGCGTTGTCAATGGAAAACGACAGGGGAATAGGGTTCGGACCTGCTGGGGTCTCCTCTGCTGGTTCCAGCGGGTTCTCGCTTACAAAAATTGGGTCCCACTCCACAAGAGTGGTCCCCTGAGCCTCCACGGCACTAGGGCCGTCCCCTGGGATAGCCTCAGTCGCTACCGAGGAGGGTCCCGCAGAAGAAGTTCCGACGTCCGGAAGTGGTTCTGAAGGCCCTGCCGCCAGGTCTTCATTTGCCCCCTCAGGCAGGGGGCCAACGACTTCATCAGGGCACCCTAGCTCAGCAGCAGGCACCTCCGCCGTCATCACTTCCGGAGCAGGGGCTACTTCCGGCTCCGGCCTGGGCTCCTCCTCCGCTGGTGGCTCGGGTGTTGGCGCCTCGACCATCATGGGTTCGAGTGCTGATGCCTCTGCAATGACCGGCTCGGGCGCTGGAAGGTCAACAACAACCGGCCCTGAGGCCGGAGCTTCAACCTCAACCGGCTCAGGCGCCGGGAGGTCTTCAACTGCAACCGGCTCTGCAGCCGGAGCTTCAGTTGCAACCGACTCTGAGGCCGGAGCTTCAGAGGTAGTCGGCTCAACCGCCGGAACTTCCTCAACATCCGGATCGTTCGCCGGGACTTCAATAACCTCCGGATCAACCGTCGGGGCTTCGACAATTTCCAGCTCTGGGGCCGGAATCACTGCTTCCTCCGGCTCAGCGGCCGAAGCTTCCAACATCTTAGCATCAAGACCCGAGGATTCAACCTCCGGGGCAGGTGCCGCTGGCGCATCTTCTCTCCCGTGGTCCGGCGCTACCAAGGGAGTCTCGGGGGATGAGTCGAGGTCCATGACCACGACAGCTGGCGCTGGAGCTTCCGCAGCTTCAGCCACCACTTGGGGCGGCACCGGGACAGGAGCAGAAGCCTCCGCCCTAACAACTTCAGCTGCTGTGGTTGAGGGCGGAGCCTCACTCCTCTTCTTGGGGACGCTGCAGATGATGGATGAAGAAACTTAAAAAACAGTTACTACAACAAAAACAACCGTCTGAGGTAAAGATTAAAGATTACCTCGGAAGGCTTTCGCACCAGCTTGCACGAAATCTCTTTCCCGGGCGTTCTGGACTGACCATGGCCGCCGCCGGCGTGGTAGCTCCAGAAGGCCCCCCAGAACTTGTTGCAGCCGCGGGCATTTCCTTAGTCGAGGCCCCCCTCGACCGGGAAGGACCTCCGGACCCAGAGACCTCAGCTGGCCCTGGTACTGGAGTCACATGCCCGGGGCTAGCACCCCGGGAAGACACTGCTGCAGGTGCAGTCGCCGCAGTTGTAGAAGACCCCCCCCCCCCCCCCCTCCGGGGAGAAGGAGCTGCTGCAGAGGGTGCAGGCCTGACAGACCTTCCGTCGGCATGCTTCAGCTTCCTCTTCCGGCTCGAGGGTTCGGCCGCCGGCTCCTTGCCCTTGCCGACGACTTCGGTCCTTGGCTTCGGGGCAGGGGCGGAGGGCGGAGCCACCTTCAGAAGCCCCAGGGATCACCACCTTGGAAGTCGATCGCCTCTCGATGACACCGAGGTCGTCAAGCACCGGCATTGTCCGCCGGAGCTCCCTGCTGAACTGTACTTCCACGTTCAGAGGGAGGAAAGCTGTGGGGGGGTCAAGTCATCACCCGCGACGTCGATGCCGTGTTGGAACTACTTGAGATGAAACTCCAAGGTCGCCCCCTCCATGTTGGACTTCAGCCCGGTCTCAACCCGGTCGTCGTCCATCACACGGTTGAGGGTCCAAGCGAGTTTTTCTCTCCTCTTCAGCGGTGCCCACCTGTTGACCAGGAAATTGCAAAATACCGCCTGAAAAGTTAATCCTCCCTCCACACAATGGCGGATCCTGGTCAGAGCAGGGTTAAAGGCATCCGACAGCATCGGAGCTTCACTCCAGACTGCAGTGTTGATGTTGGGGAGGCCTTCGGGCAGCTCCAGCTTCTCGTGCTCCTCCACTCGGATGACTATCCATTCTTTCTTCCAATCGTCCCACTTTCCAGAGGGAAACGACTGGAGGTACTTGAATGGGCACTTCTTGCGCTTCACAAAGTAGTAGAAGCCAAGGTACTCATCACTCTTTCCGGTGGTATGGACGGTGAAGAAGGTCCGGAAAAGCTCAATGCAGGGGGGATGCCCACCCACATTTCACAGAAGTGGACGAAGATAGACGCTAGAAGAATGGAGTGGGGGGAAGGTGGTACAGCTGCAGACCATAGAAGTCTAGCAGCATCAAGAAAAAGGAGGAAAAAGGTGGGATCAACCCCACCATGGCGTACGCAGAAAAGTACACCATCTCGCCGGCGTGCTCCTTCTCGAATGGGAGCTTTCCCCCGACGCAGACCAGGTGGTTGAAGAAGTCCGGGGACCACCCCATGAGGGCCCGGACCTTCTTCAAGTCACTTTCGGTCTTCAAGCGGCTCTTGCGGAGAACCAACTCCATTGCAGAACAACGAGGCAAGGGAGGAAAAGCAAGCACAAGTTTGGGAGTTCGAGCGCAAGTTCAGATGAGAGGCATAAAGAACCCCAGACGGTGCGCGTTTTCCTTCTTAAGTAAGCCCCCGCAACGCTTGGATGGAAACCGCAGGGAAGCTGAATATACTATTCAAAAATTTCACCCTGCCGATGACAAGAGGGCCCGGGACCACCCCGACGATCAAGTCGAGGTTCTTACCCAGGCGAACGGTTGTCATCATGAAAGGCGGGAAGCCCGAAGGCGGCGGCCTGACAAGGCACGCAACCGATACAATTTTCATATCGGGAACCGGCGACCTTCAATTGCGTGAGATCCGCACGCCAAAGATCTCATTTGCCGCACCCGGGATATGCCACGCAGCGAGGATTTAACTCCAAAACTATCGCCAATGGCACATCTGAAGACCTTTGAAGACTCGGCTCAAAAGTCGAACGATGGACCCACCTCCAGCGGAATGACTTCACCCAAGGGGTCTTCCCCAGAGGTGGGCCCAAAGGGCCACTGTCGGTACCCTGAGTACCGTATACCCCTTGAGATTGCAAAGATCTCAAGGAAATGTCATCTACTTGATTTGAAGACCTTCGGAGGCCCACATGTCAGACATAACTGGACCCGCTTCCCCAACATGGTTAATCCCAGGGTCGCCACGTGTACCATCAAACCGGAGCTACCACCCACAAGGGGGAAGCTCCGGGCTATGTACCATAACGGCACCCCCGGACCTAACCCCAGACCAAGGGAATCTCCGGAACTGACATGTGTCTAGTGGCACCGGACCTATCTGTTCCCCACAGTATGCTCCGGAGTTGCCACGTGTCCAACCGTCGGATCTTCAGCCTCAAACCTCCGGTAGAATCCACAACAGCTCCGGATCTTCAAAGGGGAATCAAGGACTTCAAGACCCGATTAAGTGTCATTAATACTATGTTAATGACACACGATCGGACGACCCTTATTACCAGTAACGGCGCTGTCAAAGCCCGTAACTCGGTCATTAAGGGTAATTAAGCGCATCAAATGTGTATCAATATTAGTAGCCGCCGGGGCCACATGTCGGGCCAGGCCAACTTGTAACGGCCTGTCCTTGTACTATAAAAGGACAGACCAACGATACATAGAGAACGGCTGGTCTGATCGGCTCACACGCGCTTTCAACTCACGTCACCTGAGTTGAGTTCATACATCCAATACAACACCAACACACCCAGTGGAGTAGGGTATTATGCTCAGACGGCCCGAACCACGTAAATCTTTGTGTCTCCTGTGTCATTTTACATTTCACCTTCTTGAATATCCGCGCGCCCACACCGAACTTCAAACTCCGCAAACACTTTTAGTAGTGTCGGGAGATCTGCCGGATCAAAACCACCAACAGTCTCCGTTTGCCATCTCCGGCAAGGTGGAGCTCAAGCCTTGTACATGTTTCATCTTCCGGGCTTCCACAACCGACTTGGCAAGCTCCGGAAGGATCTCTCCAATCACCGACTGTTACACAGTGAATGCAATCACCAAGAGACACTCCCTTACAACTCTCACTAGACTAGAGACTCCAATCACCAAGAATGGAAGCACACAAGCATCATCTCTAGCAAGTTCTAGCCTATCTCTTGGTATACAAGTGGTGTAAATGATGTGGAAGTGGTTGCTCAACGTCTTGACTGCTTGGTAATGTGTAGAGTAGCTCTGGGCATCAAGACTTGTCGAAATGACTGGTTGAAGGGGTATAAATAGCCAACTTCCACGAGATAGCCGTTGGAAAAGTAGGCTGACATCACTGTTCTGCAAACACTGCATGACCCGATGTTCTCCCTTTAGTTGTCATCGGTCGAATACAAATTAGCTGATGTCACTGTGTCAGATATGACCGTTGGTCGACCGATGTTGTATACACTTGTACATCGGATAATCCGGTGACACTTAATCCAGAATGGTCCAAAAATAATGCTTATTGGAATGATTGACTGATGTGTTATAATTGTACATCGGATGGTCCGGTGTTACACTTGGTCCAGGGAAATTGCTTACTGGAATGATCGACCGATGTAACACTTGCTTTGTCGGTGGTTTTGATCCGATAGATCTCCCGACACTACTAAAGTGTTAAAGGAGTTTGAGGTTCGGTGTGGGCGCGCGGAGATTCAAGAAGGTGAAGTGATAAGTGACACAAGAGACACGAAGATTTACGTGGTTCGGGCCGCCTGAGCGTAATACCCTACTCCACGGGGTGTGTTGGTGTTGTATTGGATGTATGAGTTCAACATAAGTTGAGAGTGTCGAGTGAGCGCGTCTCCTGGGGTGTCCTCTATGTATCGTTGGCCTGTCCTTTTATAGTACAAGGGCAGGCCGTTACAAGTTAGCCTGGCCCAACATGTGGCCCCGACGGTTACTGATATTGATAAACATTCAACACGATTAATTGCCCTTAATGATAGAGTTATGGGCTTTGACAGCACCGTTACTGGTAATTAAGGTCGTCCGATCGTGTGTCATTAATATAGTATTAATGGAACTTAATCGGGTCTTGAAGTCCTTGATTCCCCTTTGAAGATCCGGAGCCGTTGTGGAGTCTTCCAAAGGTTAGAGGCTGAAGATCCGACGGTTGGACACGTGGCAGTGCCGGAGCACACTGTGGGGAACAGATAGGTCCGGTGCCACCTGTCATGTGTCAGTTCTGGAGCTTCCCTCGGTCTGGGGTTAGGTCCGTGGTGCCATTTCGGTACATAGACCAGAGCTTCCCCCTTGTGGGCGGTAGCTCCGGTTTGATAGTACACGTGGCGACCCTGGGACTAACCATGTTGGAGAAGCGGGTCCGGTTATGTCTGACATGTGGGCCTCCGAAGGTCTTCAAATCAAGTAGATGACATTCCCTTGTGATCTTTGCAATCTCAAGGGGTATACGGTTCCCAGGGTACCAACAGTGGCCCCCTGGGCCCACCTCTTGGGAAGACCCCTCGGGTGAAGTCGTTCCGCCAGAGGTGGGTCCATCCTTCGACTTTTGAATTGAGTCTTCAAAGGTCTTCGGATGTGCCGTTGGCGATAGTTTGGAGTTAAATCCTCGCCGTGTGGCATACCCCGTGCGCGGCAAATGAGATCTTTGGCGTGCGGATCTCACGCAATTGAAGGTCGCTGGTTCTCGATATGAAAATCGTATTGGTTCCGCGCGCCTTGTCAGGCTGCTGCCTTCGGGCTTCCCGCCTCATGATGACAACCGTTCGCCTGGGTAAGAACCTCAACTTGATCATCAGGGTGGTCCCGGGCCCTCTTGTCATCGGCAGGGTAGGAGTTTTGAGTAGTATCTTCGACTTCCTTGCGGTTTCCATCCAAGCATTGTGAGGCTTACTTAAGAAGGAAAGCTTGCACCGTCTGGGGTTCTTTACGCCTCTCATCTGATCTTGCGCTCAAACTCCCAACTTGTGCTTGCTTTTCCTCTCTTGCCTTGTTGTGCCGTGATGGAGTTGGGTCTCCGCGAGAGCCGTTTGAAGACCGAAGGTGACCTAAAGAAGGTCCGGGCCCTCATGGGATGGTCCCCGGACTTCTTCAACCGTCTGGTCCGCACCGGAGGAGAGCTCCCGTTTGAGAAGGAGCACGCCGGTGAGATGGTGTACTTCTCTTTGTACGCCATGGTGGGGTTGATCCCACCTTTTTCCTCCTTTTTCTTGATGCTGCTAGACTTTTATGGTCTGCAGCTGTACCACCTTGGCCCCCACTCCATTCTTCTTTTGTCTATCTTCGTCCACTTCTGTGAAATGTGGGTGGGCATCCCCCCTGCATTGAACTTTTCCGGACCTTGTTCACCGTCCATATCACCGGTAGGAGTAATGAGTACCTTGGCTTCTACTACTTCGTGAAGCGCAACAAGTGCCCATTCAAGTACCTCCGATCGTTTCCCTCTAGAAAGTGGGATGATTGGAAGAAGGACTGGATAGTCATTCGGGTGGAGGAGCACGAGAAGCTGGAGCTGCCCGAAGGCCTCCCCAACATCGACACTGCAGTCTGGAGTGAAGCTCCGGTGCTGTCAGATGCCTTCAACCTTGCTCTGACCAGGATCCGCCAATGCGTGGAGGTAGGATTAACTCCTCAGGCGGTATTTTGCAATTTCCTGGTCAACAGGTGGGCACCGCTGAAGTGGAGAGAAAAACTCGCTTGGGCCCTCAACAGCGTGATGGACGACGACCGGGTCGAGACCGGTCTGAACTCCAACATGGCGGGGGCAACCTTGGAGTTTCATCTCAAGAAGTTCCAGCACGACATCAACGTCGTGGGTGATGACTTGACCCCGCCATCAGCCTTTCTCCCTCTGAACGTGGAAGTGGAGTTCAGCAGGGAGCTCCAACGGACGATGCCGGTGCTTGACGACCTTGGTGTCGTCGAGAGAAGATTGACCTCCAGGGTGGTGATCCCTGGGGCTTCCGAGGGTGGCTCCGACCCTGCCCCGAAGCCAAGGATCGAGGTCATTGGCAAGGGCAAGGAGCCGGCGGACGAACCCTTGAGCCGGAAGAGGAAGCTGCAGCATGCCGACGGAAGGTCCGTCAGGCCTGCAACCTCTACATCAGCTCCATCTCCCCGGAGGGGGAGGTCTTCTTCAACTGCGGCGACTGTACCCGCAACGGCGTCTTCCCGGGGTGCTAGCTCCGGGCATGCGACTCCATCACTAGGGCCAGTTCAGTCCTCTAGGTCCAGAGGTCCTTCCTGGTCGAGGAGGGCCTCGACTAAGGAAATGCCCGTGGCCGCAACGAGTTCCGAGGGGCCTTCCAGAGATTCCACGCCGGCGGCGGCTATGGTTAGCCCAGAACGCCCGGGAAAGAGGTTCCGCGCAAGCTGGTGCGGAAGCCTCCCGAGGTAATTTTTAATCTTTACCTCAGACAGTTGTTTTATTATAGTAACTGTTTTTTAAGTTTCTTCATCCATCATCTGCAGTGTTCCCAAGAAGAGGAGTGAGGCTCCACCCTCGGCCACAGCAGCTGAAGCTGTGAGGGCGGAAGCTTCTGCTCCTGTCCCGGTGCCGCCCCAAGTGGTGGCTGAAGCTGCGGCAGCTCCGGTGCCAGCTGTCATGGTCATGGACCTCGACTCGTCCCCCAAGACTCCCGTGGTAGCGCCGGACCACGGGAGAGAAGATGCGCCAGCGGCACCTGCCCCGGAGGTTGAAGCCCCGGGTGCTGAGATGATGGAAGCTTCGGCCATTGAGTCGGAGGAAGCAATAATTCCGGCCCTAGAGCCAGAAATTGTCGAAGCCCCGACAGTTGAGCCGTAGGTTATTGAAGTCCCGGCAAGTGAGTCGGATGTGGAGGAAGCTCTGGCGGTTGAGTCGGCTACCTCTGAAGCTCCGACCTTAGAGCCGGTGGCAGTTGATGACCTTCCGACGCCCGAGCTGGTTGAGGTTGAAGCTCCGGTCTCAGGGCCGGTTGTTGCGGAGGTATCAGCACCTGAACCCATGGTAGTCGAGGTGTAAACACCCGAGCCACCAGCGGAGGAGGAGCCCAGGCCGGAGCCTGAAATGGTCCCTGCTCTGGAAGGGATGATGGCGGAGGTGCCTGCTGCTGGGCCGGGATGCCCAGATAAAGTCGCTGGCCCCCTGCGTGAGGGGGCAAATGAAGACCTGGCGGCAGGGCCTTCGGAACCACTTTCGGAGGTCGGAAATTCTTCTGTGGGACCCTCCTCGACGGCGGTTGAGGCTATCCCGGAGGACGGCCCTAGTGCTGTGGAGGCTCAGGGGACCACTCTTGTAGAGTGGGACCCAATTTTTGTAAGCGAGAACCCGCTGGAACCAGCGGAGGAGACCCCAGCAGGTCCGGAGCATATTCCCCTGTCGTTGTCTATTGACAACGCTTGCTCCAGCCTGCGTCAAGTCCACCTGGCTTTCTACCACGACAACAAGGCTCTTGAAGAGGAGCGCCAAACCCTTAGGCGGTGGCGTAACCGGCTCTACTTCGAGACCAAGCTGGCGCAGTTGAGGTTGGCAGACGACAAGGAATGGATCAAGCAGGAGAAGGTCCGCCTGGAGTACTGGGGCAAATTATTGGATGACAGGGAGAGCTTGACTCGCGCCCTCGAAGCTCAATCCCGGACCATTTATGAGCAGACCAAAGCAACTAATAGTGCGGCTGATGAACGCCAAGAAAGGCTTGAGGCCATTAACACTACTCTCATCAAGCGCCGGGAGGCACTTGAGGAGAGGGAGAAGAGGCTCGAAGATGAAGAGCAAAAACTCCTAGAGCTGCGGGATGACGTCTTGAGTAGGGAGGAGGAGCTCGCCAAAAAGGTGGCTCTGTTTGACAAGGGCCTCGAGGAATGCACCAAAAAGTTGGAGGAGCGTTGCCTTGAGGAGGAGGAGAAGGCCTGGGTGCGAGGGCGGGAACTCTACCAGCAAGAGTGTTCCCTCGCTACCAGGGAGAAGAAAGTTATGGGCCAGGAGAAGGACCTGGTTGACCGCCGGAACAAGATATACCTCCGGGAGGAGGAGCTCGGCAAACTCGAGAAGCAAGTTGCTGAAAAGATTTAGCAAAATGCCAAAGAGGTTGAGCGCCTTGCTCGCGAGAATTTTGAACTGGCGGCGGCCAAAAGATCCTTGGAGGAACTGAAGGGTTTGAGGATTGCAGACTCCCTACAGGTTTGGGAGTTCCTGAGCAAAGCCAACGACGCGCTGACACCGATGGGTTTCAGCCCCGTGCGTCCGGATGATCCAAAGCCGGAGCCGGACCTGGCATTGCAAGCGTTGAGCTTGGCGGGTAGCAAACTCTCCAAGGTGGGCGACGTCATCGCGGACCAATTGGAGGTTGAGGGGAAATCCCTGGTGACGAACGTCGTAGAATATGTGCTGACGTGCTACACCAGTCGGGATCCCCAATTCCTTCTGGACCCGGTGCTTGAAGGTCCCGTCGAAGGAGAAGGTGAAGCCACCCGAGCCAACGTGTCGGAGGTTGCTCAGAAGGTCGCCCAGTTCTTCCGTAGGGTCTAGGACCATCTCTGTAGCTCCCACTTGTATTCTCTCTTTTTCTTCCTCAATTTTGTAATCCCTTGTCTCCAGATGAATGAAATCCCCAAATTTTTGTGAATTTCATTTTTTGTCTTCAACACTTTTGTCTTCACTTGGCCCCCTGGTAGATGTACACAATTTGATTGTGAACATGTACCAAGAGGATATTGTGTTTTGTTGAAGACTCATTTGCTTCGAACTTGTAGAGTGTAGGTCCGAAGTCTTCGATAGTGAAGGCCCCCTGGGGTTGTCGGAGCTTAGAAGCTCCGGAATTGACAATCGTCGGAGCTTAGAAGCTCCGGCAATAGTCCCTATCAACGCGTAGAGCATCGATAGTTCGCCCTCCGGGGTGTCGGAGCTTAGTAGCTCCGGCAGTGACCTTTACCAACGTGTAGTTTGTCGGCAGCAGACTCCACTTGTGGGGTCTTCTCACCATGTTTTATTTTGCGTCGATGGTTGGCCCCCCTAGCTTTACCAGAGCTTGGTTGCTCCGGTGATCCTCGTTTTCAATGCTTAACATCGATTACAAGCCACCTAGTGGAGTCGGAGTTTTGTTAGCTCTGGCTTTTCTCCATCAACGTGGATTTTTTATTTTTCCTGCACACTGAAGCCAAGAAAAATAGTAAAATTCGTTCCTTGCCTATAACTTCGTCATGACTTACGATTCTCAAGAAAGTTTTAGGTCAAACGCGATTCTGAATACAACCGAATGCATTGTCTTTTCTTCCAGATCCAATTGTACTTGGACCCGCCTTACTTCGGCCTGCCGGGGTGTAGGTAGAGTGGCGTACTTAGGGTGCTTGACCAGGCTAAGTCAATAGCACACTCCGGCCATAGATTGGTTTGGCGGCATTCAAGCGAGTGGGCCATGAACAATATTTGAATCCAAAAGAATTGACAATACAACTCGAATTGTACACGAACTGGTCGAACTAAAATTTCTTAAGAATTGCACAACTTTGTTATAGATAAGAAAGAGAAAAATAAAAAATGTTGAGCCCGTACAAAATAAATGCACGTGGAGTCTGTTTCACATGAAGATGTCTTTCATTATAGGTCCGGGGTACAGGGGAAACAAGTACACTCTTAGGGTACGGAACCAGGCTAAGCATGTTTAATTTCTCGTTTGACCCAGGGTAGCTAGCCACACTTTTAGTCCTGAGACTATGACAAGTGTTGCATGAACTTTGCGGACCTTCCAAGAAAGGTCCGGCTGTTCTCCTGGAGGAACTACCCGACTCTGTACAATGACTCTATAACATACACCTCAAGCTACTACAGACTCACCTCCGTGATATTAAGTGTAGAACTTACGGAGGTGCTCGATATTCCAAGGATTTGGGAGAGGTGTCCCATCCTCGGTAGCCAAGTGAACGCTTCTGGGACGGGATACTTTAATCACTCGGAAGGGTCCCTCCCAGCTGGGGGAGAGTTTGTTTAACCCTTCTCTGGATTGTATTCTCCGTAGCACCAGATCGCCTTCCTCGAGCTGTCAGTTGTGTACATGCCACTGATGATAGTGCCGAAGGGCTTGGCGGTATCGGGCATTCCGAACAGCTGCTTGGCACCTTCCCTCCTCAAGGAGGTCTAGGTCTTCACGCCGGAACTAGTCCTGTGTGGCTTCATCGAAGGTCCAGACCTGGAGTGACCCCAAGGTGATTTCCGGAGGAAGGATTGCTTCAGCTCCGTACACCAGGAAGAAGGGTGTCTCTCCAGTTGACCAGTTTGGAGTTGTCCTGTTGGCCCATAGAGTGGGCGGAAGCTCTTCAATCCAGTTGGCTCCATGTTTTTTCAAGCGCTCATAGGTGCGCGTTTTGAGTCCTTTAAGGATTTCAGAATTTGCTCTCTCGGCCTGGCCATTACTTGCCGGGTGAGCTACGGAGGCGTAGCTAACTTGAATGCCGAGGTCTTCGCAATATCCTTGAAATGCAGAGCTTGTGAATTGGGTCCCATTATCAGTGATGATTTTGTTTGGGACTCCAAACCTGCATACAATGGACTGCAAGAAGTTGATAGCAGACTGCTTGTTGATTGTCATAACTGGAGTTGCTTCCGGCCACTTGGTGGACTTGTCAATGGCGACGTACAGGAACTTGTAACCTCCGACGGCTCTTGGGAAAGGTCCCAAGATGTCCATCCCCTCACAGCGAAGGGCCATGTAGGAGGTATCATTTGTAAGGGCTGAGCTGATGTGTGAATTTGCTTTGCATGAAATTGGCATGCTTCGCATTTCTTCACCAGCTCAGTTGCATCCTGGAGTGCTGTAGGCCAGTAAAAGCCATGCCGAAAGGCTTTACCGACCAGCGTGCGGGAAGACGCGCGGTTCCCACACTCACCTCCATGAATTTCTGCGAGGAGCTCGCAACCTTCTTCCCTTGTGATGCACCGCATTAGGATGCCGTTGGCACCGCGCCGATAGAGATCCCCTTCTACCAACGTGTATCTTTTAGCCAATCTGACTATCCGGTCAGCGGATACATCATCGTCAGGAAGGATGTTGTCATTCAAGTAGCTCCGAATCTCCGAGATCCATGCATTGGAGCTAACTTGAGCATTTGAGTCTTGTGTGCTGGGTTGCTCGGAGCTTCCGGCAGCACCTACGACCCTTGATGGCTGCCATGGTAAAAGGGCCATCGGGACCGTCAGCTTCGGGATGCTAATCTCACCCCCTTCACTCAGTTCGGCAGGCTGAGCTGTGGGTTTTGAAAACCTCCGGACAAAAGTTCCGTTAGGAGCCGGAGTTCCGGTTGACGCTTTTGTCGAGAGTTCATTAGCTTCAGCGTTGTGGGCACGCTGAACATGTTGGAGGTCTAGGACTTCGAAGTCCTTCTGAAGCCTCTGGACTTCAAGGAGGTAAGCAGCTAGCTGGAGGTTGTTGCGGGAGCATTCACCCTTCACTTGCTTAATGATGAGCTGTGAATCTCCCTTGACCAGTAGCTGCTTGACACCGTATGACAGTGCCACCTTTAGTCCGTAGATGAGTGCTTCGTACTCCGCCATGTTGTTGGTCGCCTTGAAGTCAAGGTGTACCATGTATTTTATCTTCTCCCCGGTTGGTGCGAGGAGAAGGATCCCAGCTCCGGCCCCCTGCTTTTGCATGGAGCCGTCGAAGTAGAGGGTCCAGTGAGGCTCAGTGAAGACCGCAGCCTTGTGTTTCGGCTTCTGCTCGCTGGGGCCCCCAGGGTTTGATGGAGAGGGAGTCCATTCCGCCATGAAATCTGCCAATGCTTGACTCTTGATTGCTTTCCTTGAAATGAATTCGAGATCGAATTCGGCCAATTCCGCTGCCCACTTTGCAATATTCCCAGTTGAGTTGGGATTATGCAAGATTGCTTGAAGTCGGTAAGAAGTCACCACTGAGATTTTGTGAGCTTGGAAGTAATGGCAAAGCTTCCTGGAGGCAATAAGGACTGCATAGAGCAGCTTATGCACCTCTAGGTATCGATTCTTGGCATCATGAAGTACTTCACTGATGAAGTACACTGGGCGCTGAATGGTCCGGACCCTCTCGGAGGGGCTCGGGGCTTCCTCTTCATTGACCCGGATCCCCCTCGAGGGATCCGGATTTTCTTCGGGGACCTCCGGGTCCTTGCTGGAGGAAACCGGAGCTTCTTTAGAAGCGACCTAGACCCTCCCGGAGGGGTCTGGGTCTTCTGAAGTAACTTCTTGTGGAATCAAGTCTGGGAGCTCGAACCCGGACTCGCTTTCAGGAACCTCCAGACCCTCCCGAAGGGGTCTGGATTCCTGAGTATGGGGTAGTTCTGGTCTCTCCGCAACCAGGACCATGCTGACGACTTCGTCAGTAGCTGAAATGTAAAGCAGCAAAGGCTCACTAGGTTTCAGAGCTACCAGAGTTGGTAGGGTGGTGAGGAGCTATTTTAGCTCCCGGAACGCCTTTTCTGCTTCTTCAGACCATTGGAATGGTCCGGACTTCCTCAATAACTTGAAGAAGGGAAGTGCCCGTTCTGCCAGTCTTGAAATGAACCGGCTGAGGGCTGCTAGACATCTAGTTAGCTTTTGGACATCTTTGATGCGGGCTGGTGGTCACATGTCTTCAATGGCTTTGATCTTCGCCGAATTAGCTTCTATGCCCCGGTGACTTACCAGGAAACCAAGAAGTTTTCCGAAGATAACCCCGAAGACACACTTGTCTGGGTTTAGCTTTGTGCGGGTGACCCGCAGCTTATCGAAGACAGCTTGCAAAGTGTCAAGGAGTGACTCCTTGTTCTTGACCTTGACCACGATGTCATCGACGTACACTTCCACTATGTCTCTAATAAGTTCTTCAAAGCTTTTGTACATAGCTCGTACAAAGGTTGAAGCTGCATTCTTGAGACCAAATGGCATGGCTGTATAGCAGTACAATCCATCTACTGTGATGAAAGAGGTATGCTCTTCATCTTCCCTAGACATTCTGATTTGATGATACCCAGAATATGCGTCTAGGAAACACAGTAATTCACACCCGGAGGTGGAATCCACTATCCGATCTATTCTAGGTAGTGGGAATGGATCTTTTGGACATGCCTTATTTAGTGTTGTGTAGTCGATACACATCCGAAGTTTCCCGCCGGCCTTGGGCACAACGACTGGGTTTGCCAGCCATTTTGGATGGAAGACTTCTCGGATGAATCCAGCTTTGAGCAACTTCTTCACTTCTTGTCGAATGAAGTTCTGTCGCTCCACTGATTGCTTCCGAGGCTTCTGATGCACGGGTCGTGCATCGGGGTAGATCTTCAGATTGTGCTCAATCACTTCCCTGGAGATCCCAGACATTTGGGACGGTTGCCAGGCAAACACGTCGACATTAGCCCAGAGGAAAGCGATGAGTGCGAGTTCCTATTTGTCGTTCAATCCCCCCGATATACGGGTGGTCTGAGCGGCATCGGAACCGATTTGGACGACTTTGACGGGAATGTCGGTGTCACCGCTTGGCTGCACACGGGGTGCAGAAGTTGAGCCTCGCTGACGAATGCTCGGAGGTTTTGGACCTTGCTCCTGTCTGGAGTCCTCCTCTTGCACCGTAGTAAGCGCATGAAGTTCTTCCAGAGCAGTTACTCCGGCAGTGTGATCTCCGTGGATCCGGAGAACACCTACTGGTGTTGGCATTTTTAACACCAGATAACCATAATGAGCAGCTGCCATGAATTTGTACAAGGCAGGCCTACCCAAGATGGCATTGAAGGGTAAGTTGATCTGAGCAACGTCAAAGACCAAATTCTCGGTGCGATACTTCTCCTGGGTCCCGAAGGTAACGGGGAGGGTAATAGCACCGAGTGGGGTAATGGCTCCCGGACCTACTCCAGAGAAAGGTCGGGAGGGGTGGAGATCTGAAGGTCGGAGCTGAAGCTTGGTAAAAGCTTCGAAGCTTATGAGGTTGAGCCCCGAACCTCCGTCTACCATGGCATGGTGGAGCTGGATGTTATTGATGGTAGGAGATACCATCAAAGGTAACTGACCTGCTCCAACCATGCTTCGAGGGCAGTCCGAAGCATCAAAAGTGATGGTTGTGTCCATCCACTTCCGATGAGGCTCTGCCCTGGCTGTAGGAGCTACAGCAGCCATGTCCTGACGCATAGTCTTGAGGACGCGGCGGGAGGTGATGTCCCATGATCCACCAAAAATGGTGTTCATGGTCTTCCGATGCTCGTTGTCAGAGACATCAGAATCATCGTCGACGGAGGTGTAGACGGCCTTCAGGACCTTTTTGGGATCCTGAAAACCTAACTCCTCTTCAGTCGGAGCTTCGTCAACTTTTTGTTTTCCTTCCCTCTGTCGGAAAGGAGCTTCTCCCCGGCGCTTGTTATAGCGCTCGGCAAGGTTTTGGACCTCCCGATAGTCTTCCAAACTGTGGTTGTCCGTCTTATGAACCGGACACCACACCTTGGGTTTGCCACCGTCTTCAAAAGACGGTCGAGGTCGCTTCTCAGGGCGTGGCCCCCGGCCACCCGGAGCTGCAGCAACTGCAGCATTGTATGCGCTGGCCGACGGCTTCTTCTTGCCGTTGGTCTTTTTCTTCTTCTTGCCACTCCCGGAGGTAGTGGCTTCTCCTTTGGAGGATTTCTTGTGATCCTCCGGAGTTGGTTTGGAGTTCATTTCACGGCCCTCCACAGCTCTGGCACATTTGTCGGCCAAGCTGAAGAGTTCTGTTACACTGGTGATCTCCTTGATCGCCAGTTTCTTCAACATCTTCTTATCCCGCACACCCTGTCTAAATGCCACAATGACAGAGGCGCTAGAGATAGAAGGGATAGTGTTTCGTACCTGAGAGAATCTCTGGATGAATGATCGCAGGGATTCTCCTCCTTTTTGCATGACTACAAAAAGGTCCAGTTCGGTGCCTGATCGGGTGTATGAACTCCCGAAGTTAGCGGTGAACTACCGGCACAACTCCTCCCAACTGTTGATGGAGTTGGGTGGAAGGCTCATAAACCAGGACCTGGCGGTCCCAGTTAAAGCCACTGGAAAATAATTGGCCATTACGGCCTCATTTCCTCCAGCTGCCAGGATAGCAGTGGAGTAAATCTAAAGAAATTTGACAGGATTAACAGTCCCGTCAAACTTCTCCAGCAGGTGAGGCCGGAACTTCTGTGGCCACCTGACCATTCGCAGATGCATGGCCAGGGCTGAACAGCCTCCTCCTACTCCTTCAGGAGCAGGAATGTCCTGAGCTTCTCGTCTTTCACGAGCACGCTCTATATGGACTCGGTCGTCTTGTTGACGGTATCGGCGATCAAGCTCCGCCCGGAGGTCATGAGTTGAAAGCCTTGATATCGTGTGAGTGCGTCATGCCCCGGAGGGCAACGACGTCACCTGCTGTGACGCAACACGTCTCCTGTTGTTGGAAACGTGCGGACCAAGTCTGCCAGACAAGGTCCGTCACTGCGACGGGGCTCGTCCTGAAGGAGGAGGACCCTGGTTGCTGATGCGGTCGGCTGCTGCTGCAACCAAGTGTTCCACATTGGCCCTCCACTGCTTCATGGCATCCCGGGATGCATCCGGAGGTGGTGAGCGTTGAAGGAGAGCACGTGCTGCATGGAGCGCGTGTTCCAGGTTGTCAAGATTCGCCGACGCAGTGATTGACGCCAGTGCACCATCGCGTTGCCCAGCTTGATTTGCTGGTGGAGGCGGCGGTGGTGGGAGTGTGACTCCTGCTGGAACTGTGGTTCCTGCTGGTGGCTGCATATTGGAGGGATTGCCCCCAACAGCTTGAACAGCGGGATGACCATTGGATGATCCAGCGGCTGAGTTCAACATTCTTGAAATCTCAGGCGCCCCTACCTGGCGCGCCAACTGTCGATGGTTTTGATCCGGCAGATCTCCCGACACTACTAAAGTGTTAAAGGAGTTTGAGGTTCGGTGTGGGCGTGTGGAGATTCAAGAAGGTGAAGTGATAAGTGACACAAGAGACACAAAGATTTACGTGGTTCAGGCCGCCTAAGCATAATACCCTACTCCACGGGGTGTGTTGGTGTTGTATTGGATGTATGAGTTCAACGTAAGTTGAGAGTGTCGAGTGAGCGCGTCTCCTGGGGTGTCCTCTATGTATCATCGGCCTGTCCTTTTATAGTACAAGGGCAGGCCGTTACAAGTTAGCCTGGCCCAACATGTGGCCCCGACGGTTACTGATATTGATACACATTCAACATGATTAATTGCCCTTAATGACAAAGTTATGGGCTTTGACAGCACCGTTACTAGTAATTAAGGTCATCCGATCGTGTGTCATTAATATAGTATTAATGGCACTTAATCGGGTCTTGAAGTCCTTGATTCCCCTTTGAAGATCCGGAGCCGTTGTGGAGTCTTCCGGAGGTTAGAGGCTGAAGATCCGACGGTTGGACACGTGGCAGCGCCGGAGCACACTGTGGGGAACAGATAGGTCCGGTGCCACCTGTCACGTGTCAGTTCTGGAGCTTCCCTCGGTCTGGGGTTAGGTCCGGGGGTGCCATTTCGGTACATAGCACGGAGCTTCCCCCTTGTGGGCGGTAGCTCTGGTTTGATAGTACACGTGGCAACCCTGGGACTAACCATGTTGGAGAAGCGGGTCCGGTTATGTCTGACATGTGGGCCTCCGAAGGTCTTCAAATCAAGTAGATGACATTCCCTTGATATCTTTGCAATCTCAAGGGGTATACGGTTCCCAGTGTACCGACATGCTTCATCATCGGATGATCTGGTGTATACCCAAGTCTGAGGTCTTTTTCTGCTGTTGAGCCAACTCGACCGATGTAGTGTTTTCTGGATACATCGGATGATCCAGTGAGTTGATTTTTTCTGCTTCGAGTTGTTCTAAGTGATTCTTTTGGAATTTTTTCGAGTGACCTCTTAGACATTGATTTGAAATGTTCTTCTGATGACGACCAAGTCTCAAGTGCTATCAATTTTGATGAAATAATTTTGACATATGTGCCTTTTCTTTTAGTCTTCATGAAAATTGATTGATCTCATAAAATAGTTTGTTGAGGGGTCTCCAATTGTCTCCAATGAGCAGTAGATGATATAAATATAGAGTCCATTAAGTGTGATGAATTGTATGAGATACCTTGCATCCACAAACTTATTAGTGATATCCAACGGTTGTCATTAATCACCGAAACCATACCTCATAGGGGCGTAGATGCTTTCAATCTCCCCCTTTTTGGTGATTGATGACAACACAACGAGTAAAGCATAACAGTAATGAAATTAAGAATACGATACTCAAAAGGATATGCAACAAGTACAAGATCTAGCACACGAAACTCGAAGGCTAAAAAACGATCAATAAAACATGAGAGAATTAAGTGGCACACGAATACTCAAAGATAGCAAAAGAATAGCAAAGCTCCCAAATTACAAAAGCTCCCAAAATAAATACTCCCCCTACAACTAGGACTCCCCCTAGGACTATGCTAACCCTCCCCCTAACTCTGACTCCCCCCCCCTTTGGCATCAAGACACCAAAAAGGAAAGCCGAGTGCCTAAGGATCCTGAGCGCTCGGGGCGATGACAAACTAGTCGCTGTCGGGGGTGCTGTCGTCGGAGCTGCTACCTGCTTCTACTAAAGCTGGGGTGGAGGAGACTGGTGTTGTGGGAGCTGCTGTCGGTGCTGAGGGTGTCTGCTGAGTCTGGACTGCCAGTAGTGGGGCACTGTCAACCAAAGCCGGAGTCTGCTGAAAGAGTGTCGAAGCCGGCAAGGGAGAGTGAATTGGTGCGCCTGGAGCAAGCAGTGGTGACATGCTGATAGTCGGTATCGGCGTGGTCGGCACTGGAGCTGAGACTGGTGCTAGAACAGGCGGACATGGAGCTAGACCAGGAAGTTGTGAGGGCAGGGCAATCCCGGTCTAAGTGTAGAGGTTGGCGATCAACCCCAGGATGCCCATCATGGCCTGCTGCGTCTGCTGCTGCTAGTCAAGAGAATGCTGATGCATCTGGTCAATCAGTCCTGTGAGACTGTCAGTGTCCTCTCGCCTCTCGCGGGCTATCTGACGCTGCATCTCCTCCTGCTGCTGCTAGAGATCCATAAGACGCGCAGCCTGCTCAGCTCTGGCCTACTCAGCCTCAAGTCGATCCTGTCGCTCCTGCTCAACCATCTGCTAAAGTAGAGAAGTGAGCTCGGATGGCTGAGAGACCTGTGCCTCGGACACCGGAGGTGGGGTAGGAGATGGTGGTACAGTCGAGCCTCCAGCCTCCGCGTCGTGCTGCCTGGGTGAGGGAGGAGGTGGGAAGTACTCCTCGACACTATCACTAGTGTCACTCTCGGACCAGATATGCTGTAGATCCCGTCCCTGAGCCTCAGCCCGTGCTAGGATCTCATCTTCCTTTTCTAGGTCTGACTAGTATTCTTCTCAAAGTCAAGCTCGGACCTGACGCTCAACTGGGCGGCCAAGGCGGCGGTCTCCAGGAGCTGGAGCACAGTAGTGTCCGAACCGAGTGACACTCTCGTCGGTGAGACTGTCACGCACGGCGGATCCCTCTGGAGCTAACAAGTAGAGCAAGTGACTGATCCATTGGCCAAACACAAGCTGTCTCATCATCCCAACTCCATCGGTGATAACATCCTCCATCTCACAGATGAGGATATCCACGATGTCGAACTCCATCCCGTTCATGACATAGAACAGGAGGGTCTGCTGCAGACTGGTGAAGCCCTCAAGGTATCCGGACCTAGGTAGCAACGTGCGACGCAAAGCAAGGTGAACAGTACGCGCAGCTCGAGTGAGTAGAGCAGGTACCCTCGGCTGGTCAAGTGAGAACGGCTGAGCAAATAGTGACCCAATCTCCTCAAAAGGTGGTTCCACACCTCCAGTAAGCGGCCTCCTCGGTGGGTCAGCTTGTCCATAGACTAACTCGTGTAGGCAGGTGTCATGGAGATCCACGCCTAACAGTTGTCCCAAGGTCTGTCGAGTCATATCGTGATGCTGGCCCATGAACATGAAGTCAATGGATCTGTGGCCCTCTGAAACGTAGAGTGTGGCATAGAAAACTCGGACCCAGTCCTCCATGTCGGCACTCTGCTGGAAAGACATCAACTCCACTATCCCTCTGTACCTCTCAAACAAGGGGCGAATCTCAGTCCCGGCTGCAAGTGCGAGCTGATCCCAGTCAAGGAAGTTGTGCTGGAAAATCTTATGGCCCCGACGTCTGTAAGTCTCATATAGCGACGCATGTGTCAGGGTCCAGAAGCGGCTGTCCACAAGTGGCTCTCTGGGCTGCGGGAACCACTCCTCAAGCATAATGCTCCATCGAAGCTTCCTGAGCTGCTTTGCCTTCAACTTCCTGTAGTCAGTCAGGCGGACACCCTCACCAACCCGGACATTGGTGTACATCTCATAGATGGCTCTCTCGGCCGCTCTGTCCTCCCGAAGCTCAGCTGCAGAAGGTCTTTGTCTTGGGGTTGCAGCTGGATGACCTCCACGGGTCTTGACTGAGCGCTGGCGAATAAGCGGCACCTCAGGATCCTCTGTCTCCTCTGTCTGTTGTGGCTGCCTCTGTCGGGCCTCCTGGATCCTCAGGGATCCTCCTCAGCCACGCTCTCACTCCTCAGCGGCGCGAGCGGCCATCAAGGCTTTCTTCATCTCTTTCGACAGCTTTTGCTTCTTAGGTGTCGGCTCCTCAATGGCCTTTCTCTTTCCTTTCTTGTCACGACCCATCTTGAGGAGAAGAGTGACGGCGACGAAGATGTGATCGTGGGCTAGGGTGACGATGGCGAATGGCGAATGTGTGACGGCGTGCGGTCGGGCGAACCCTAGCAGCAAAGAGGAGTGGCGGCGGCTCGAAGGACGGTGGCACAACGGGGAGCGCGGCGGCCAGAGGGCGGCAGCGCAACAAGGAGCGCGACGGCGCTGAGGGCGGCGGCACGGCGATGCAGAGGGCAGAGGCGCGGCGGCGCAGAGGGCGGCGACAACGCTTAGGGCGGTGGCGCAGGGCAGCGGCGGCGCTGAAGGGGGGCGACGGCCAGAGCGTGAGGAGTGGCAGCGTCGAGGAGAGAGAAGAGAAGAAACGAAGAGGCGCTAAATAGGTGGGGCCTGAACCCTAGTTTGATTTTTAACATCGGATGATCCGACGTTAGTTGAGAGGGTGCATCAGTCGAGTAGTACAGTAAGGGTATTCCAGAGGCACCTTCAGCATCGGATGATCCGACGTGGAAACGATTATCATCGGTTGAATTTGGCACAACTCCAGAAATGTGAACGTCGGATGCTCTGATGTTTCTCAGAATGAACTCATCGGTTGATTTGACTTTCTGTCTGAGCTACCCTTGCACTTAAGCACAAAATGATCCGATGATGCTTCTGCCCTAAGCATCGGATAATCCGATGACTACAAAAGATCAACAACAGCCCATATATGTCCTTTGACTTAAACAAACAAAGGGAAACACAAGTCTTAGGAATTTTGGGGCAACCCCTAACCCCTCAAAAAGACTTTAACTCTAGTTGCCAATAACTTGGCTAAGCCCTAAAGCAAATAGAACACCGGAAAGATCAAGGAAAAAATCCAAATAAAATGTAAGGCCCATGCTTTGTGAGCTAGAGGATGAAGACTTCTATCTCTTTAAAGCATGTTCATTTAGGCACTAACGCACCTAACACTTTGTTCTTTCCACATCATATGAGTTGAGATATTGCATTTCAAACAAGTCTCTTTCTCATGAAGTGGGTTCCCCTTTGTGACAATCTACCGTATGCAATGCCAAACAATTTTTAATGCAGGAAATTAAACGTGAGTGCAAGTCTATATGGCAGGCATCATGCAAGACATAAATTAAATCTATCTTGCCAAATTTGAACCTTTCAAAGGCTTCTTCAGGGAGAGCCATTCTCGAAGTCTTGGGGATACCCAAAAGAACCGCCATCCCAAGCTAACCCTTGCTCGCCCCTATCCTTTGAAAGTTAGAGAAGACTTATATGTGATGCATTCTTACATGACCATGGCAACTTACATGACATTCGATGCATCTAGCACATTTAATTCACTCCTTAGTCTAGAAAAGGTTTTCTCATCAAGTGGTTTAGTGAAGATATCCGCCAATTGTTCTTCGGACCTAACACCTTGCAAGGAGATATCTCCTTTAGCTTCATGGTCCCGCAAGAAATGATGGCGAATATCAATGTGCTTAGTGCGGGAGTGTTGAACGGGGTTTTTAGCAATCTTAACCACACTTTCATTGTCACAAAGGAGAGGCACGCAACCAAGTTTAACACCAAAGTCCAAAAGGGTTTGCTTCATATAAAGGATTTGGGCACAACATGCACCGCCGCTATGTATTTCGCTTCCGCAGTGGACAAAGCAACGGAATTTTGCTTCTTGCTAGACCAAGATACTAGGGAACGCCCAAGCAAGTGGCACCCTCCGGAGGCACTCTTGCGATCCACACGGCATCCGTCAAAGTCCAAATCCGAGTAACTCAAGAGATGGAATTTAGCACCTTTGGGGTACCACAGGCCTACACTTGGGGTATGCTTGAGATACCGAAGTATCCTAAAGACTGCCTTTCAATGCGATTCTTTAGGTGCCGCTTGAAAGTGAGCACACAAGCATACACTAAACATGATATCAGGCCTAGATGCGGTAAGATAAAGCAATGAACCAATGATGGAACGGTAATTAGATTGATCAACAAGTTTACCGTCCTTATCCGCGTCGAGATGACAATTTGTTGCCATTGGAGTACTTCTTGAGCTACAATCTCCCATCTCAAATTTCTTCAAGAGGTCCTTGGTATATTTTTCTTGATAGATGAAGGTCTCCTCTCGAAGTTGCTTGATTTGAAATCCAAGGAAGAAGTTGAGCTCTCCAATCATCGACATCTCGAATTCCCTAGACATCATTTTGCCAAACTCATGGCTAAGAACTTCGTTAGTTGAACCAAAAATAATATCATCGACATAAATTTGACCAACAAATAGTTCTTCATCGATGTCTTTGGTGAAGAGTGTAGTGTCCACCCTCCCGACCTTGAATCCTTACATGATCAAGAAATCTCGTAGTCATTCATACCACGCTCTAGGTGCTTGCTTGAGCCCGTAGAGCGCCTTGTACAACCTATACACATGATTAAGATTCCTCGGATCTTCGAACCCGGGAGGTTGTTCAACATAGACAAGTTCGTTAATATAACCATTAAGAAAGGCATTTTTAACATCCATTTGATAAAGCTTTATATTATGATGTGAGGCAAAAGCAAGAAGTATACGGATGGCTTTTAGTCGAGCGACCAGAGCAAATGTTTCTCCAAAGTCTAGTCCTTCAACTTGTGAGAAACCCTTGGCCACAAGTCTTGCCTTGTTGTGGATTACAACACCCTTCTTGTCTTGTTTGTTGCGGTACACCCACTTTGTCTCGATGACGTTCTTGTCCTTGGGTCGCTCCTCCAATACCCAAACTTCATTGCGGATGAAGTTGTTAAGTTCTTCTTGCATGGCCATTACCCAATTTGGATCTTGGAGTGCTTCCTCAATGTGAGTGGGTTCTACACATGAAACAAACGAGTAGTGCTCACAAAACGTAGCGAAATGGCGAGAACGTGTACTTACTCCCCTTGACGGACTTCCGATAATTTGATCAATCGGATGCGCCTTGGAGATGCGTCCATGCCTCATAAGTGGTTGTGAAGCACTTGGCTGTGGTGATGCGTGTTGCTCTTCTTGTGGTTGGACTTGATCATGGAATTGTTCTTCTTCTTGATGTTGTGTGGCTTGTGAATCTTGTGTCGGCAATGGATCATCTTTTTCTTCTTCGTCAACTTGAGGTGCCATAGATGTGTTGATGTTGGAACTTGAAGCTCCCCCTAGATCATGGCTCTCCTCAACTTTAGGCTTGATGTCTCCAATGGTCATGTTCTTCATAGCTTCTCGTAGAGTCTCATCATCTATTTCATCATGACCAAAACTATCCTCTTGGGAACCATTAGTTTCATCAAACTCAACATCACAACTTTCCTCAACTAAACCGGAGGTTTGGTTGAATACTCGATATGCTTTTGAGTTTGATGCATAACCAAGAAAGATACCAATATCACATATTCTTTCAAACTTACCGAGCCTTTTCTTGCAGTAGATGTAGCACTTGCACCCCAAGACTCGGAAATAGGAGATGTTGGGTTTTCTCCCAATGAGGAGTTCGTACGGGGTCTTTTGAAGTAGTCGATGTAGATAGACCCAATTTGCAGCATGGCACGCTGTGTTGATTGCTTCGGCCCAAAACTTCTCGGACGTGCCATAGTCATCAAGCATTGCTCGTGCAAGAGTGATGAGAGTCTTGTTCTTCCTTTCAACGACACCATTTTGTTGAGGAGTGTATGTGGCTGAAAATTCATGCTTCACACCTTCACGATCACACCACTCCCCAATGTTGTAGTTCTTGAATGCGGTGTCGTTGTCACTCCGGACCTTGATGATGGGAAGTTGAAATTCCCTTTGGGCACGTTTAGCGAAGGTCTTGAACACTTCCGGAGTTTCACTCTTGTCACCTAGAAACAAAGTCCAAGCATACCGAGAGTAGTAATCAACTATAACAAGACAATAGAGATTACCACCAAGACTTTGGTATGTGGACGGTCCGAAGAGGTACATGTGGAGCAACTCAAGTGGCTTGGAGGTTGACACCATTATCTTCATCGGGTGGTGTGAAGCAGCTTGTTTCCCGGCTTGACAAGCGCTACCGAGCTTGTTCTTCTCAAATGTGACATCCTTCACGTCGGTCACCATCCCGAGCTTGAATGACTTCTTGAGCTTGCTCATTCCAATGTGACCGATGCGTCGATGCCATAGCCAACCCAAACTCGTCTTGGTGAAAAGACAAGTGGTCAAGCTAGCATCCTTGTCGGAGAAGTCTACTCGCTAGAGGTGTCCATGCCGAAACCCTTTGAAGATTAGTTCTTTGCTTGTTTCACTAGTCACAACAACATTATTCTTGCCAAAGGTGCATGTTAGCCCAAGATCACATAATTGTGCAATAGAAAGCAAATTGAAACTAAGTGACTTAACATACAACACATTTGAAATAGATAACTCATGTGAAATTGCAATCTTACCCAACCCAATTACCTTCCCCTTAGAGTTGTCACCAAAGGTGACTTGTTCATGATTGCCGGGGTTCTCTATGGAGGTCAACATACCATCGTTATCGGTCATGTGTTGAGTGCACCCGATATCGAGTACCCAATGCTTTCCTCCAGCTTTGTAGTTCACCTACACACATGAGTTAAATTTTTGATTTTAGGCACCCAAGCTAACTTAGGTCGTTGTATGTGTGATACAAGTGTTTTTGGGACCCAAAGTTGCTTGGGAAGCTTCCCCTTCATGCCCTTCATGTCCTTGCCAATGAACCTTGCCTTCAACTTGCCATCTACTTTACTCAAGAGATAATAATGATCATCAAAGGTGGACTTGTAGTTAGTAGGCAATTTTGGAGAAGGCCGGTTAGGAAGAGGACACTCCCTTGTATGGTGACCGGTGACCTCGCAATGTTGGCAATAAGAACCAACTTCCTTGATGAAGCCCGTTTTAAGCTCCGGTGAGGGCACCTTTCCTTTGTTAGGCATCGGGAAGGATCCAGGTCCTCTCTTGTTGAAGACCTTTGCTTGTTGGAAGAGGATTTCTTTGTGCTTGACTTCTACCTTAGATAGTCTTGCCACACTAGTGCGGAGACTTTCAATTTCATCCATCAAATCCTTCTCCCTAGCATTCTCTTTCAAAGGCAAAGACTTATGCAAGACATTAGTGGCATGAGAAACAATAGATGCCTTATCATTAAGGGTTTCTTTCTTTATAGTTTTCAATTCTTGATTAAGGACTTCATAAGCAAGGTTAAGTACTTGATGCTCTTGGATTAACTCATTGTGCTTTCCCAAGAGTGCTTGGTGCGCTACGTCAAGCTCATGATGATCTAGCTTGATTTGAGCCTTATCCTCCTCAACTTGCTTGACATGAGATTTGAGCGTGTCATGATCCTTAAGTATGCTTTCATACTTGTCAAGCAAATCGAGGTTAGCACTCTTGAGCTTAACACGAGCTTCTTCAAGAGCCTTGACCTTACTCTTTTCTCTTTTAATGATAGTGTGGTATTCATTTATCAATGAAGCTATGTCATCGGGGGAAAGCTCATCATCGCTAGAGTCATCACATACCTTGGTGTTACCTTTTGCCATGAGGCACATGTGAGGTGGACGAAGAGATGAATCATCATTGTTGGCAATGGCAAGGCTGGCCAAGCTCTCTTCTTCAACTTCACTCTCTTCATCACTAGATTCTTCGTTGGTGATCCATTCACTTACCTCACACATGAACACCTTTTGTTGACCTTTTCTCTTCTTTGGAAAGAGTTTTGCCTTTTTGCCTTTGTCATACTTCTTCTTTCCAAAGAATCTTGCCTTGGTCTTGAACTCTTCATCATCCTCACTATCCTCAAGCTTGCGATGCTTGCCCTTGTGGTTCTCTCTTCTTTTGTTCGGTTTTGGACAATCATAGGAGATGTGGTCTTGATCACCACAATTAAAGGAAGTCTTGTTGTCATCTTTCCTTGGTAGAAATGCTTTCTTTTTGGGATCAAAGGTCTATCCATTCTTTGCAATCTTGGAGTTCAAGCGAGAGAATTTTGTCATCATCAATGCAAGCTCATCATCATCATCTTCACTTGATGCTTGCTCTTCTTCACTTGAGCTAGGATCGATCACTTTATTTTTCTTGAGATTTGTTCTCTTGGTGGAAGCCTTAAGAGCAATTGTCTTTGAAGATGATTCCTCCATCATCCCAAGCACACTCATCTCATGAGCGTGAATCTCTCCAATAAGTTCAGAAACTTCAATGTGATCAAGAGATTCCTTTTGAAGCATGGAGTTGATGATGTTGTACTTTGTCTTAGGAAGGAGCATAAGAATCTTGCGGTTGATGAGTCCCTTGCCAAGAGAAGCAATATCAAGAGCATTAATTTCCTGAATGAGAACATTCAAGTGAGAAAACATTTTATTGATATTTTCATGAGGTAGAATTTTGAACTCATCATATTTGGCCTTAAGCATATGATACTTTAGTTCTTTAACACGAGAAGAACCCTCATGAATTTCAATCAAGCAAGCCCAAATTTCACAAGCCTTTTCTTTGCTAGCAATCCTAGCAAACAGATCTTGACTAATGCATTCGTAAATAGCATTTCTAGCCTTTGCATCCCACTTGATTTGATCACCTATATAGTTATGCTCACCAAACCCCACATGGGTCACTCCCCACACCTCGGGAGCAATAGACTCTAGATAAGCACGCATACGTGCTTTCCAATAGGCAAAGTTCTTGCCCTCGAAGATGGGAACCGAACCCCCAATCTTGGCCATTTTAGCTCTCTAGCGGTGAAGCTAGAATGATCCAATGAGCAACCTTGCTCCGATACCAATTGAAAGGATCGAATGCCCAAGAGGGGGGTGAATTGGGCTTCTTTTCAAAAATTAGAGCAATAAAAACTTAACTACTAAAAGCCCAATTCCCTATGCAAACAACCTATGCATTCAAGTGAATAATAATTTTGCGGTATATGAAATGCATAAGTGTAACGGGAAAAGAAGAGTGTGCAAACTCCCGAGGAGACACGAAGACACCGTGATTTATCCTGTGGTTCGGCAAGATCATCAAGACCTTCCTACATCCACGTTGTGGCACCCACCAAAGGGTATTGAATGTAGGCCTAGAGGGGGGGTGAATAGGCCCTTTTGATTATTTGTCAAATCCTGCAGCACTCAACAACCGGTTTAATACCAGAGATATCGGACTAGTCCGGTAAAGTGCAGACTAGTCCGGTGTTCACGGACTAAGCTGATTAAACTTGATTGATCGGTTTGATTCTTTTATGTGTACAGCGGAAGTATAGAATCAAACAACAGTTTAACAACTATAAACTGGATTATATCACAATTAAGTCTTATATTTAACAAGTTAACGTAACATGAACAATGTGTATGAAACCCTAGATTAAGTTGATTAACTTGAATGATGAACAATGAAACAAGACACAAGTGTTTATCCCGTGGTTCGGCTACCACAAAAGGCCACCTACATCCACGTTGAGGAGTCCACAAAAGGACCGGGTCTTCTCCAACCCTACCCTCGTTGGATCGCCACGAAGGCCAATCCTCTTCCACTAATCACAAAGGGGTGAATAACTGAATTCAAGGGGCAATCTCACACTTCGAGAGCTCCCTTAGATTACAAATCACAATACCACCGAAAACACACTCAAAAGTAACAATTGAAATGCAGGAGTGTGTTAGAGAATCAAACCAAGAGCTCAATGTGGTGTAGAAAGTGTCTCTCCAATGATCTAGATTGAATCCTCAAAGGATTGTACAATTGTGCACTTAATTTCGTGGAGAGAGGTCGTTTTTGAGTCTCTTGGGAGGTGTGACGGTGCTAGGGTTCGAGAGATTGTTAAAGTGGGCCGTGCACCTCTATTTATATGAGGTTTCTAAAAGTGACCGTTAGGGTTCAGAAAGTTCGGACTAGTCCGTGGTGGTCACCGGACTAGTCCGGTGTGCTGTGTGTTGCAAACCCTAAGTGTCCCGAAATATCGGACTAGTCCGGCTGAAAGCGGACTTGTCCGATTTCGCTACTGGAAATCTTCGGACTAGTCCGATGTCCATCGGACTTGTCCGGACATGTAAAACCCTAAGTGTGTTGGATGACAAGTCCGCACTTGGAGGACTTGTCCGACTTGGATCAGTGGGGTTTTTCGGACTAGTCCGTGTGAACATCGGACTTGTTCGAAGTGAATCAGAAACGATATCGAACTAGTCCGGTTGATAACAGACTTGTCCGATGTTGTGTGACTTGTGTAGTGTTTTGAGGACTAGTCCGCACTGGGGGGGACTAGTGCGATTCTAGTCAGAAGGATATCGGACTAGTCCGACAGATATCGGACTTGTCCGATCTGGTGCAGAAAGGTTTATCGGACTAGTCCGGTGACTAACGGACTAGTCCGGTCCTGTGAAACTCTGTGCAATGTGTGTGCTTAATTATCATTGAGATCTTGGGGTGTGTTTCCTTAACACACTCCATACACAATAATCTGCTTTCTTTTTGCTTGAGCTCATTTCCGCTTTGCTCCTCCCTATCCCTTCTTTTGGTATTTTGCTCATTTTTTCATTATAGGCCTGCATTCATCTCAATAAAGAGGTTAGGATCCCAATTGCTTGTCATAAATCATCCAAAACCCACAAGGGAGTCCTAGATGCACTTTCAATCTCCCCCTTTTTGGTGATTGATGACAACCAATTGAGATTTCATAAAATATGACAAAAATTGAGATTTTCATGAAGTATGCACATATGAATCAAAATACATCAAGCAGTGAGAGAATTATCCATGTGTGCATTCTTTATGGTGGTATGCATAACTAAGTACATTAATACATCGATAATGACATAATTTGCATTAATCAACCAAAATAAAGCACACATGTCATTCCAGGAGCAATGATTACATATTTTAAACAGTACTTCTCAAATTAAGTAAGCATTGCATTCACAGAACCAAAGTTGATCTTAGAAACACAGTTAAAACATTACAATCACAAAGATAGATAGAAAGAGCTCCCTCCTCGCATCCTACAGCTAAAGCTAAGACTCCCCCTCAATCTCTCCCCCTTTGGCATCAAGACACCAAAGAGAAGGAGAGGAGGGTCCTAGGGTCTTCACTCTTCACTGTCGGTCCTCTCGTCATCGTCTTCGTCTTCATCATCATCAGCTTGACGAGGAGGGGAAGGAGGAGGGACGGAGCCACTTGAGCCCCCAATGCCAAAGTAGGCAAGCTCGGAGGGGTTCAAGGGCGCGAGCTCAGTGAAGTCTGGGTCAGAATCCTCAAAAATCACTGGAGATCCAATGGGGTCGATCTCTAGCTTTTGGCAAATTTGCTTTACATTGGCCTTTATGTACTTCATGTCCTCCCTTCTCTTCTGGTTGAGCTTGTGGGCCTTCACTTCGGCCTTCTTGCAGGAGGAGAATATAGCAGCCAGATACTTGAGGATCCCACTAGCTGATCCTTTATAAGGGACTTCCCTTGAAGTAGGGACAGCTCTGGCACCTTCACTTGATCTTGCAGGTGCCTCTGGACTGGAGGCCGTCGAAGGAGCAGCCTGCACACTTGGCTTTTGAGGCATTTGAGGCCTCAAGGGGAGATGCTCCACATCTTTCACAAATTCAATGCCGGTGACTTTTTCAATCACAAACATAAGGTAAGGAGCATATCCGCAAGATCTGTTGGGAGTGCAGGAGATGTTTACCATATCATTCCAAATGTATTCCGCCACATCAAATGGGCGGTCCTTGCTTATGACTCTCATCAGAGTCCGAAGGTATCCTTGCACACTCCCTGCATCCCCATCCTTAGGGGCAATGGTCTTATTAGCACTCTGTTCAACACCACAAAGAATGGCTTCATGTTTTTGGTGGAAGGAGGGTTGAACTTTGAGTTTGGCTCATATAGAAACTTCATCTTGTCCTTGTCAATGACCCCAATGTTGTGTATCACTAAGCAATCAGACCTTGTGGAGTCAAGGTGGAGCAAGCTAGTGAAATCTTCTTGAGTGATGTTGTACTTGGATCCATGGGTCATCCAAGTGACACTCTCTTCATCCTCACTAGAGAAGTGACAGGTCGCAAAGAACTGCGCAATCACTTCATCATTCCAGTTGTGTCTGAAAGCAAACAGGTCTCTCAGTCCATGATTTTCAATGGCTCTCACTACATCAGTGAACGGTGAGCAGCCCTTCTTCTCAAAGTGTGCCCAGTCAATCCACTGACTGCGCACCACGGGGGTCTTCATCGGTAGATACACCGATTTGTAGAAGTCTGTATGAAAGTTGCACCAAAACCTTCCATCTGCAGCTTGCTTCGACCTGCCATACCAGTCAATGCTTCTGAATTTGGTGGCCGAGTCACTGCCCTTGCCATTGAACTTCTCCTCAGTGGGGTCCCGACCCCTTCCCTGGGAGCATGCAGTTTCAGAGGCCCGACTGGACCCATCGCTATCCCTTTGCCCCTGCCCTTTGCCTGGCGGGCACTTGGTGATGCGGCTGCCTTCGAAACTGGCTTCTTTGCCAGCACCTTTCTTCGAACTTGAGGGGGTGGGGGGAGCAGCCTCGGAGGGTCTTTCTTGGCGCTTCTTGCCAAGACCCGTCGAGGTCCGAGGTGCCACCTCGTGGTCCATCTCGGCCTCAAAGTCAGAGATTTCATCATTCGAGCTTGACATGATCTGATAATGATTTTGCAAGAATGATGATGAGTGATACAAGGCATAGGTATGAAAAGATAGCAAGGAAGTGCAGTGAGGAATTTAAGAATTAGGTTTCAAGTTCAGAAACATCAGACTTGTCTGGTGCACAGGCACGGACTAGTTCGAGGGACCGGACTTGTCTGTGCATGGACCGGACTAGTCCGGTGTTCATCCTCAAAAACCTAACATATTGGATAAAGGTTGATTCCTAATGCATAACAAGTTTAGCATACATGTAGTACATTAAAGAGACATGTATCTAGTGGAAGATGCTAGGCTATTCGATCAACAATGGAGAAAAGCAAGATTTCTAGGGTTTTGGGAGAAAATTACCGAAGAAATCGATTGAAGCTTGAGGATTAGGGAGTGGGAGCCCGGACTAGTCCGCTTGCTTCAATCCGCACGAGGTCAAGCTCGATCTCCACCCAAATGCGCACCTTTTTGATGGAGGGAGCAATAAATCGCCTTGGGAGCTCAAGCGCAAGAGAGAGAGTGCGTGAGGAAGAGTGGGGATGAGAGGAATTAGGGTTTGGTGGCGGCTAGGGTTAAGGACACGAAAAATCGGACAAGTCCAGAGATGACCGGACTAGTCCGAACTCGACCAGAGTGCTATATCGGACTAGTCCGTGGTCTATCGGACTAGTCCGGCCTAACCGGCACTCAGCGGACTAGTCTGCAGGGGCGGACTAGTCCGGGTAACCACGGACTAGTCCGTGGTCACCAGGAGAAATTTGTATATCCCATTCATATATATTTGAAGGTTCAACAATAGAGAATAGAGGGACAAGACAAATCAATTAATCTTGATGAATTTGATCAGTAAGCAAGCAACAAACAAACAATGACCATAATTCACCAAGATCTAGTAATTGACATAGTTTTTCGAGAAAAATTGAGAGAGAGGATTTTCACAAATCAATCAACATTTTGAAGAATTCATACAGGTATGCATCCTTTCAAGCCACACTCCTAGAATAAAGGATATTCAGTTCATTTCGGAGTTTGCAAAAACGTTTTTCATCAAGTGGCTTGGTGAATATGTCGGCCAATTGCTTTTGGGTGTTGACATGTGAGATGATTATATCTCCTTTCATGGAATGGTCTCTCAAGAAATGATGTCTTATGTCTATGTGTTTAGTTCTAGAGTGCTCAACTGGATTGTGGCCAATTTTAATGGCACTCTCATTGTCACAAAGGAGAGGAATATGGTTCATATTGTAACCGTAATCCCTTAGAGTTTGTCGCATCCAAAGAAGTTGTGCACAACAACTCCCGGCTGCAACATACTCCGCTTCGGCTGTGGATAGGGCAATGGAGTTTTGTTTCTTGGATGACCAAGAGACTAAGGATCTCCCTAGGAATTGGCATGTGCCGGAGGTGCTTTTTCTATCTACTTTGCACCCGGCATAATCTGCATCGGAGTAACCAATGAGATTGAATTTCGAGCCTTTTGGGTACCATAGACCAAGGTTGGGTGTATGAACTAAATATCTCAAGATCCTCTTTACGGCTGTCAAATGACATTCCTTAGGGTTGGCTTGAAATCTTGCACACAAACACACACTTAACATAATATCTGGCCTAGATGCACATAAATAGAGTAGAGATCCAATCATGGAGTGATATACCTTTTGGTCGACATTAGGTCCATCTTCATTGAGATCCAAGTGGCCATTTGTTGCCATGGGGGTCTTTATGGGCTTTGCCTTGTCCATGCCAAATTTCTTAAGTATGTCCTGCGTGTACTTGGTTTGGCTTATGAACGTTCCTTCCTTTTGTTGCCGCACTTGGAATCCCAAAAAGTATTTTAATTCTCCCATCATTGACATTTCAACCTGTCTGTCATGATTTTGCTAAATTCCTCACAAAAAGATTGATTAGTTGATCCAAAAATTATATCGTCAACATAAATTTGACAAATAAAAGGTCATTATCTAAATTCTTTGTAAATAATGTATAATCTACTTTGCCAATTTGAAAACCATTCTCAATTAAGAAATCTCTAAGACACTCATACCAAGCTCTAGGAGCTTGTTTGAGGCCATAGAGAGCCTTACGCAATTTATATACGTGGTCGGGGAACTCTTCGTCTTCAAATCCGGGTGGTTGCTCCACGTACACCTCTTCCTTGATCGGTCCGTTGAGGAAGGCGCTTTTCACGTCCATTTGATACAGCTTGAAATCATGGTGAGTAGCATATGCAAGTAATATTCTAATAGATTCAAGCCTAGCTACTGGAGCAAAAGTCTCATCGAAATCCAAACCTTCGACTTGTGAGTACCCTTTGGCCACAAGTCGTGCCTTGTTCCTTGTCACCACCCCGTGTTCGTCTTGTTTGTTGCGGAAGACCCACTTGGTGCCGACGATGTTTGCATTGGGTCTTGCCACAAGTTCCCACACCTCATTCCGCTTGAAGTTGTTCAATTCTTCTTGCATCGCCACCACCCAGTCCGGATCCTTCAATGCATCCTCAATCCTGCATGGTTTTAAAAAGGAAACAAACGAATAATGCTCACAAAAGTTAGCTATGCGAGATCTAGTGGTTACTCCCTTTTGGATGTCACCAATGATGTTGTCGATTGGGTGATCCCTTTGGACGCATTGGTGTACTCTTGGATGTGGCACTTGAGGAGTTGTGTCTTCATGATCATCCGCTTCTCTCCCTAAGTGGTTGTCTTCATTGACTTGTTGATCATCTTCGTACTCTTGTGGTTGATCTTGTGTTGAAGCTCCCCCTTGATTGATGGTCTCCTCTTGTGGTTCATTCTCCTCATGTTCGTGTGAAGGTGACTCTTGTGGTCGAACTTCGCCTAGAGCCATTCTTCTCAAAGCTTGACAAGGAGCTTCTTCTTTACCTAATACACATGGATCAATTTGCTTCTTTTGGGAGCCATTAGTCTCATCGAACACTACGTCACGTGCAACTTCAACAAGTCCTGAGGCCTTGTTGAAGACACGATATGCGTAAGTGTTCGAATCATAACCAAGCAAGAAACCTTCATCGAACTTCGAAGCAAACTTTGAAGTCCTAGGCTTCTTGTTCAGGATGTAACATGGAGAACCAAAAACTCGAAAATATGAAATGTTTGGTTTGTTACCGGTAAGTAGCTCATAGGGAGTCTGCTTGAGTAGTCGATGAAGATAAAGTCGATTTGCAGCGTGGAAAGCGGTGTTAATCGCTTCCGCCCAAAATCGATTCGATGTCTTGTACTCATCGAGCATTGTCCTTGCCATCTCAATGAGTGTTCGTTCTTTCTTTCGGCAACTCCATTTTGTTGTGGGGAGTATGGCGCTGAAAATTCGTGCTTGATGCCCTCTTCATCAAGGTACTCCTCCACTTGTGTGTTCTTGAATTCCGTGCCATTGTCACTTCGAATACTCTTGATTGTCAATGAAAATTCATTTTGGGCTCGCTTGAAGAATTTCTTGAGTGTTCCTTGTGTTTCTGACTTATCATGCAAAAAGAAAACCCAAGTGAAGTGAGAAAAATCATCAATGATAACTAAACCGTATTTGTTACCGCCGATGCTTATGTAAGCAATTGGACCAAACAAGTCCATGTGAAGTAGTTCGAGCGGTCTTGTCGTCGTCATGACGTTCTTTGCGGGATGATGTGCTCCAACTTGCTTCCTGGCTTGGCACGCGCTACAAGGCCTATCTTTCTCAAAAAGATCATTCTTCAAACCTCGGATGTGATCACCCTTGAGGAGTTTTTGAAGGTTCCTCATACCAACATGCGCTAGCCGTCTATGCCACAGCCAACCCATGTTGGTTTTTGCAATCAAGCATGTGTCGAGTTCGGCTTTATCCTTGTTGAAGTCAACCAGGTAAAGCTTTCCCTTCAACATACCCTTGAATGCAATAGAACCATCACTCCTCCTAGAGACGGTCACACCCTCGTTTGTGAACAAGCAATTATAACCTTTGTCACATAGTTAAGATATGGACAATAGGTTATAATCTAAAGATTCAACGTGTAAAACATGAGAAAGCGTGTGTTCAGAGGATATTGCAATTTTACCGGTACCGAGCACCCTTCCTTAACTGTTATCTCCGAAGTAGATGCCTTCGTTTAGGTCCTCGTTCTCTTCATATTCTACGAACATCCTCCTTTCTCTGGTCATGTGATTGGTGCACCCACTGTCCAACACCCATTTGGACCCACCAGAGGAATAGGCCTGCAAAAACAAATTATGCTTTGGTTTTAGGTACCCAAGCTTGCTTGGGTCCTTGGAGGTTAGTCACAATACATTTGGGCACCCACACATGGGATTTTGTGTTCCTATGGCGTGGCCCAACATAATAAGCATAGACCTTGCCAAGGTTGTTTCTCATTAACACATAGGAGGCATCAAAAGTTTTAAATAAAAGCTGATGTTGTTCATGGGTCGGACTAGTCTGGGGGGTCGGACTTGTCCAGATGACCGGACTTGTCCGGTATTCATGTGAGTTCAGGTTTTTATTCTTCGACTTATCAGTTTGAGAAGGTCTTCCTTTCACAAAAGAAATCCATCCCTTATTATTCTTATGACTTCCAGCATGCTGCTTTTCATCATAGGAGTAACCAATGCCATATTTGACATTCGGAGGTCTTTGGACCAAGTATGCACTACGTGCATAGTTGATCTTCTCCTTGTCAAATATGCCACATTTGGTAGGATTTTTATCCTTTGTGGAGATTGATTTCCCCTTCAATCTGGTGTCAGTTTTACTACTTGTGCACATATGAGCAAATTCAGTTTCAGTGAGTTGAGAAGGTGAGTTTGAAGAGTAGGGAGGTTCACTCAGCTTGAGTGACTCAACTTGCACTTCAAGGATCTTGTTAACCTTGATCAGGTCAGCAAGTTGGTCCTTAATTGCAACATTTGAGTCGGTTAACTCCAAGCAAGCTTTCTTGCTTGAAGCTAACTCAAGCTGCAGTGAACTGTTTTTCTCCTTTTCAAGCTCTAGAAGTTTTTAAAGTTCGACATGCTCCTCCTTTTGGGAGATAATCATGTCCTCTTGACGATCAATTAACCTTTCCTTCTCAACAAGTTGGTTAAGTAAAAATTTCATTTTTGTTGCAGTTTTCCTATCTAGTCCATTTAGCATATCTCATCATCACTATCTATTTCATCATCACTAGAGTAGGAATGTATGGAAGGGGTTTTGATGTTTACCTTGCGTTTACCTTCCTTTGCCATAAGGCAAGTGCCATTTGCTTTTCTTGCACCGAGTGTAGGAAAGAGTGTAGATTTCTTGGACGTGTTCTCGATGGCTATGCTAGCCATCTCTTCTTCATCGGATGATGAGGACTCATCATTTGAGTCCCACTCCTTCCCAATATGCGCTTGTTCGGATTGTTTCTTTTTCTTGAAGAACTTCTTTGGTTGAGGCTTGGCTTCTTTGGTCTTCTTCTTGCTCTCCTCATATGGGCAATCCACTATAAAGTGGTTATATTCACCACAATTATAGCACGCCCGTCTTAACTTTGACTTTGTTCTTTCCTTGTACTTGCCTTCACTTGATTTTGTCCCTTGCTTTTTCTTCATTATTCTCTTGAACTTTTTCATGAACAAGATCAAATCCTCTTCATCTAGCTCACTGCTCTCTTCATCACTGTCCTCCTCTAGTTGTGCTTCTTTTGCTTCTTTGGATAGAGGCTTGAGGGTGGACTTTAAAGCTACTCCTTTCTTCTTCGCTGAAGTGAGGTCGGCAATTTCCTTGACGTGCTTTGCTTGCTTCTCCATCATTTCATGGTTGATAATTTTACCAAGCAATTCATCCGGAGTCATCCTTTTGTATCTGGGGCTTTCTCTAATCATGGAGCATAGCGTGACATTGCGAGGCATAAAGGCTCTAAGGATGAGCTTTACCACCTCGTGGTCATTCCACTTCTTGCTCCCATATGATCGCACTTTATTGACGAGTGTCTTCAATTGATTGTACATATCCTGAGGTGACTCGTCTTCCTCGATTGCGAATCTTCCAAGTTCGCCTTCGATCATCTCAATCTTTGCTTCACGCACATGCCGGTCACCTTCATGTGCGGTTTGCAGAGTATCCCATATTTCCTTAGCAATTTCGAGTCCATCCACCTTGGTGAACTCGTCCCGACTGAGTGAGGATGTGATTACAGTTGCGGCTTGAGCATTTCTATGAATGGCCTGCTCTTGGCTTGGGGTGAGCTCTTCGTCGTCATCCGGAATATCTATCCCTGTGCATACAATATGCCATAAACTTGGGTTGAGGGAAATCAAATGCATTTTCATATTCTGCCTCCACATGGAGTAATCACTTCCATCGAAGTGTGGGGCTTTTCCAAGTGGGATAGATAAGTAATGGTTTCTATTGGAGTTTAGACGATCATAGTTAAAAGGATACCGGGAGTAGTCGGTGTGACTACTCCCCTTCTTCTTCTCTTCAACCTTTGCTTTCCCTTTGGAAAGTGTCTTCTTTCTGAGGAGTGCCTTCAGCTCCAGTGTCTCCTCATCATCGTCCTCGAAGTCTTGAATGGCTTCGAGGTACTTCTCCACTTTTTGAATCTTGTCGTTGTTAACCTCCTCTTGGTTGTTGATTTTGTGGACGTCCTTCATGTCCGACATGATCTCTTCGAGTGATTAGACTCTTTCTTGAAGAACCTGCTCTGATACCAATTGAATGTAGGCCTGGAGGGGGGGTGAATAGGCCCTTTTGATTATTTGTCGAATCCTGCAGCACTCAGCAACCGGTTTAATACCAGAGATATCGGACTAGTCCGGTAAAGTGCGGACTAGTCCGGTGTTCACGGACTAAGCTGATTAAACTTGATTGATCGGTTTGATTCCTTTATGTGTACAGCGGAAGTATAGAATCAAACAACAGTTTAACAACTATAAACTGGATTATATCACAATTAAGTCTTATATTTAACAAGTTAACGTAACATGAACAATGTGTATGAAACCCTAGATTAAGTTGATTAACTTGAATGATGAACAATGAAACAAGACACAAGTGTTTATCCCATGGTTCGGCTACCACAAAAGGCCACCTACATCCACGTTGAGGAGTCCACAAAAGGATCGGGTCTTCTCCAACCCTACCCTCGTTGGATCGCCACGAAGGCCAATCCTCTTCCACTAATCACAAAGGGGTGAATAACCGAATTCAAGAGGCAATCTCACACTTTGAGAGCTCCCTTAGATTACAAATCACAATACCACCGAAAACACACTCAAAAGTAACAATTGAAATGCAAGAGTGTGTTAGAGAATCAAACCAAGAGCTCAATGTGGTGTAGAAAGTGTCTCTCCAATGATCTAGATTGAATCCTCAAAGGATTGGACAATTGTGCACTTAATTTTGTGGAGAGAGGTCGTTTTTGAGTCTCTTGGGAGGTGTGACGGCGCTAGGGTTCGAGAGATTGTTAAAGTGGGCCGTGCACCTCTATTTATATGTGGTTTCTAAAAGTGACCGTTAGGGTTCAGAAAGTTCGGACTAGTCCGTGGTGGTCACCGGACTAGTCCGGTGTGCTCTGTGTTGCAAACCCTAAGTGTCCCGAAATATCGGACTAGTCTGGCTGAAAGTGGACTTGTCCGATTTTGCTACTGGAAATCTTTGGACTAGTCCGATGTCCATCGGACTTGTCCGGACATGTAAAACCCTAAGTGTGTTGTATGACAAGTCCACACTTGGAGGACTTGTCCGACTTGGATCAGTGGGGTTTTCCGGACTAGTCCGTGTGAACATCGGACTTGTCTGAAGTGAATCAGAAACGATATCGGACTAGTCCGGTTGATAACGGACTTGTCCGATGTTGTGTGACTTGTGTAGTGTTTTGAGGACTAGTCCGCACTGGGGGGGATTAGTCCGATTCTAGTCAGAAGGATATCAGACTAGTCCGACAGATATCGGACTTGTCCGATCTGGTGCTGAAAGGTTTATTGGACTAGTCCGGTGACTAACGGACTAGTCCGGTCCTGTGAAACTCTGTGCAATGTGTGTGCTTAATTATCATTGAGCTCTTGGGGTGTGTTTCCTTAACACACTCCATACACAATAATATGCTATTCTTTTTGCTTGAGCTCATTTCCACTTTGCTCCTCCTTATCCCTTCTTTTGGTATTTTGCTCATTTTTTCATTATAGGCCTGCATTCATCTCAATAAAGAGGTTAGGATCCCAATTGCTTGTCATAAATCATCCAAAACCCACAAGGGAGTCCTAGATGCACTTTCAGGTATAGCCACCCCCAAGTCACCTAGACCAGTGATCTCACTAAGGGTGTGTTTGGTTCGAGGGATATAGTGGGACGGGACAGGACGATCCCACTTTTCTGTTGTTTGGTCTGGAGACATGTGGGATGGAGTCATACCTCAAAAGAGAATATTCCACCTAGATGCGGGATGGAACCATCCCACCGAAAACATGGGGACGGATCCGTCTCACCTCCGTGGAGACAGGCGCGCAACCTTCCAGAAGTACTCATACTCACATGTCTCTGTCCCATCCTTTCATTTAAAAAAGAGACGAGATCATTCCGTCCCACACCATCCCACAAAACAAACAAGAAACAGGGATCATCCCATCCCTCTAGACAAACAGAAAACGGGACCATCCCATCCCTAAAAACTGGGACGGATCCATCCCATCCCACTTTGACTCCCAACCAAACGCATCCTAAAAGTCTCCGTTCGCCATCTCCGACAAGGTGGAGCTCAATCCTTGTACAAGTTTGATCTTCCGAGCTTCCACAACCGACTTGGCAAGCTCCGGAAGAATCTCTCCAACCACCAATTGTTACACGGTAAATGCAATCACCAAGAGACACTCCCTTACAGCTCTCACTAGACTAGAGACTCCAATCACCAAGAATGGAAGCACACAAGCATCATCTCTAGCAAGTTCTAGCCTATCTCTTGGTATACAAGTGGTGTAAATGATGTGGAAGTGGTTGCTCAACGCCTTGACTGCTTGGTAATGTGTAGAGTAGCTCTAGGCATCAAGACTTGTCGAAATGACTGGTTGAAGGGGTATAAATAGCCAGCTTCCACGAGATAGCCGTTGGAAAAGTAGGCTGACATCATTGTTCTGCAAACACCGGATGATCCGATGTTCACCCTTCAGTTGTCATCGGTCGAATACAAATTAGCTGATGTCACTGTGTCAGATATGACCGTTGATCGACCGATGTTGTATACACATGTACATCGTATAATCCGGTGACACTTGATCCAGAATGGTCCAGAAATAATGCTTACTAGAATGATTGACCGATGTGTTATAATTGTACATTGGATGGTCCGGCGTTACACTTGGTCCAGGGAAATTGCTTACTGGAATGATCAACCGATGTAATACTTGCTTCATCATAGGATGATCCGGTATATACCCAAGTCTGAGGTCCTTTTCTGCTGTTGAGCCAACTTGACCGATGTAGTGTTTTCTGGATACATCGGATGATCTGGTGAGTTGATTTTGTCTGCTTCGAGTTGTTCTAAGTGATTCTTTGGGAATATGTTCGAGTGACCTCTTAGACATTGGTTTGAAATGTTCTTCTAATGTTGACCAAGTCTCAAGTGTTGTCAATTTTGATGGAAAATTTTGACATATGTGCTTTTTCTTTTAGTCTTCATGAAAATCGATTGACTTCGTAAAATAGTTTGTTGAGGGGTCTCCAATTGTCTCCAATGAGCAGTAGATGATATAAATATAGAGTCCATTAAGTGTGATGAATTATATGAGAGACCTTGCATCCACAAATTTATTAGTGATATCCAACGGTTGTCATTAATCACCGAAACCATACCTCATGGGGGCATATATGCTTTCAAAAGTTTATGAGGGTGCCAATATGACCGTTTTGCAGGCGGTCACAAGACTTATGGCGATGAAGTCCAAGTTCAATTTCGCGAACAATTACTACAATGGTATCATTAAGATGATCAGTGATCTCCTTCCGTCAGGTCATCAGATGCCGCCAGATCTATATCAATCTAAGAAAATTTTGGCTGGTTTGGGCATGAAATATGAGAAGATTGATGCGTGCGAGAATAATTGCATGCTGTTTCGGAAGGAACGCATGAATGATACTCATTCTATGCATTGTAAGAAATCTAGATATGTGGACGTCATGAATGATGATGGAGAACGAATAACTACAAAAGTACCGATCAAACAACTTCGGTACATGCCAATCACGTCAAGGCTTAAACGATTGTTTCTGTCTCCAGAAACAGCGAAGCACATGATATGGCATTCTGAAGGGATACGTGAGAACGATGACAAAGATGTTATGGCGCATCCTTCAGATGCCGCGACTTGGCAAGCTTTAGACCGTTTTGATCCGGAGTTTGCAAGAGATCCGAGAAATGTTCGTCTTGGGTTGTCAACAGATGGTTTCACTCCATTCAGCACTAGTAACAGTCCATACTCTTGTTGGTCTGTTTTTATCATGCCCTACAATCTCCCTCCCAACATGTTCATGAAAGAAGGATACATATTCCTTACGGCGGTCATTCCTCGTCCTAAACATCCAGGCAAGAAAATCAATGTGTTTATGCAGCCATTGATTGAAGAGTTGAAAGAGCTGTGGCAAGGTGTAAAAGCATATGACAGTCATATAAAATGTGAATTTGACTTACGTGGCGCGTATCTATGGTCAATTCATGATTTGTTGGCATATGGCATTGGTTGGTGTGTCCACGGGCAATTGTGTTGTCCCATATGTATGAGTGACACTGATGCCATAAGGCTGAAGTACGGGTAAAAAGTCAGGTTTTTTGATTGTCATCAACAATTCCTTCCTTCAAATCATCCTTTCAGAAGAGATACACAATCATTCCGGAAAGGCATAAGAGTTACAAAAGGAGCACCTCGTCGATTGACAAGCGAGCAAAAAATAGCATGGCATGCAAAGTTAAAGTAGTCTGAAGAAGATGGTTTCGAAGGGTATGGTATAGAACACAACTAGACTCATATTTCTTTTCTTTGGGAGCTACCATATGCGAAGGCGCTGCTTCTACCACACAATATTGATTTGATGCATCAGGAGCGTAATGTTGTTGAAAGCATAATAAGCATGTGTTTCAATTTTACCGGTCAAACCAAAGATAATTTGAATGCAATAAAAGATTTAGCTGATCTTTGTGACCGTCCTAGGTTTGAGATTAGAACAAATGCAAGTGCAAATGAAATTCGGCCACGAGGTCCTCATTGTGTCAAGCCAGAAGAAAGAAAGCAAATACTTAGTTGGTTGAAAACGTTGAAGTTACCAGACTGCTATGCAGCTAACATAAAACGATGTGTTAATCTTAGCATTGGTAAATTGAATGGGCTGAAGAGTCATGATTACCATATTATGATGGAAATATTGTTACCAGTAATGTTTCGTGGATACTTCAAACCTGACTTGTGGAAGATATTTACTGAACTTAGCTATTTTTATAGGCAGATATGTGCTAAGGAAGTGTCGAATAAGATAATGTGGAAGTGGGAGAAAGAAATCACCGTGCTTGTACGTAAGATGGAAAAAGTCTTTCTGCCTGGATTTATGAATGTTATGCAATATTTGCTGGTGCATTTGCCTTATGAAGCGTTAGTAGCAGGACCTGCACAATTCAGGTGGATGTATAGTCAAGAAAGAGAACAAAAAAAACTTAGAGCTACAGTGCGCAACAAGGCAAGAGTTGGGGGGTGTATTGCAGAAGCATTTGCAGCTAAAGAGATTACAAACTTCTCTAGCAAATATTTCGCACGTGCCAACAATTTGAATGCATCTATGACACGATATCATGATGCTCAAGAGCATCCTATGACTGAGCTTAAAATTTTTCATTGGAAGGGTAAAGGTGTTGGGGTTGCTAATTCTCATTATTATTTCAGAGCAAGAGAGAAACTACACCATGCTTTACATGTTTTTCAACATGGAAGAAGTGTTGCCATTTTTTGAAATGTTTGACAATCTGTATTGGACATCTTCTCAGAGGCCGACGTAAAGTCAATTGGATAATCTACGTCAGCATGACATAAAAGGTGGCAAAAACTTTGTGAACTGGTTTCGTGAACATGTAATGTGCTAAATTCTCCGATATCCTTTGTTCCTCAATCATAGTTCATATACTTATTATAAGATGCTAACTTTGTATATTGTTGTACATGTAGTCTATGAAAGATGTCAACATCTCAGATGATTTGCGACAGATCGCGAATGGTCGGTTGAAAGCTAGAGAATTTAGTCGATACACACTACAGGAATCCCGACGATTTGCGACGGCCGGGGCCGTCGCAAATAAGCTATTTGCGACGGCTTTCTTTATTTGCGACGGCTTTCGGCCGTCGCAAATATGGCGTCGCAAATAAGCTTATTTGCGACGGCCACCGTCGCAAATAAACTTATTTGCGACGGCTAGGAGAGGCCGTCGCAAGTTGTTGTTGCGGGCTGGTGGGCCCCGCGAACTTATTTGCGACGGCCCAGCCGTCGCAATTAAAGCTTATTTGCGATGGCATAGCCGTTGCAATTAAGGGCCACTATTTGCGACGGCCTGGCCATCGTGTTCAGAGGGCAGGGCCCACGTGTCCTCCTCCGGGACCCACGACTCTATTTGCGACGGCCAGGCCATCGCAATTAATGCTTATTTGCGACGGCCTGGCCGTCGCAAATAACTGTGGTTTAATTGCGACGGCTTGTACTCTTATTTGCGACGGTACTGTATAAAAAGCCGTCGCAAATAAGGTTTTTTATTTTTAAAAAAAAAAAACAGAAAACACTAACCGGCTCGATGGCCAGATTCACAACAAACACAATATATACACAGCATACACAAAGATCATCACAATCACAAACTAAAATTCCGATACATCTCACATCGTCATCAACAAAGTAAATAAAAGGGCTCACTCGCCCATCTAACCTCCGAAGCCACCTCCAAAGTCGAAGTCGTCGTCGTCACGCCTCAATCCAGGCGGCGGTAGCGAAGGCGATGGCGTTTGTGCAGCCGTCGCGGATTCCTGCAATTAATAAAACTTAGAGTTAGAATATAAATGCATCAACATCTCTATCCCTCCCTCTCCCTCTATCTTCATCTAGATCACCCTCTCTTCCTCTCTCTTTTCATTTCTCTCTTTGTCTCTCACTCTATCTTTCTTGCTCACTCTATCTCTCTATTGCTATCCTTTTCCCTCTATCTTCCTCCCTCTATCTCCATCTACATCTCCCTCCCTCTATCTTCCCCTCTCTCTATCTCCATCTACATCTTACTCTCTCTTCATTCCCATCCTACTCTATCTATCTTTCACTCTTTCTTCTGTCTCCCTTTCTTCTATCTCTTTCTTTCTTCTATCTCAATCATTTTCTTCTATCTAACTATCTCTCTCTTTCATCTATCTCAATCTTATTACGCTAGAGAAGAAGGATTACATAGAGACTTACCTGACCCGCTGAAGAAGGATCGCCTGGGAGGACCGGTGGTAGTACCGGTAGCTGGATTCCCAGACCCTGCGCCCGAGCGATGGCCTGTCATTGCAAACATTAAATGCTACCTATTAGTAAGTCATTTAAGCTGAATTAATGAGAATTTTAATTTTTAGATTGTTACCTCCATTGCTTCCCGCATCTGCGCCAACGCTGCTGCCTGGGCTTGGATCGTGGCCTCCATCGCCCTCCTTTCCTCCTCATGTCGCCTTTCATTTTCTTCTACAGTTTCTCGGAGGGACTGCATCTCAATGTCCCTCTGCGACATGCGGCGACCTCCCGTACCCGAAGCCTGCGTGGAGCTGCCTCTCGCAGGTCTACCCGCCCTCGAGTCGACAACTCCGTCGAATATGGCGAGCCTATAAAAAAGAGAGTCGGTAATATGAAATTAAAATATCTTGAATACTTTGAATTGAAAACGATAAAATGACTTGCAAACTCACCTTCTGTGTGCTTTTCCACCACCGGTTGCATACGCGGCTTGAGGATCGATCGGTTGACGTTCCCAATCGAAATCCTCGCCGTGTATCTTTCTAGCCTCCTCCCCGTACTTAGCCTGCAAAACAATAAAATCGTGTAAGTTCAACAATCTATATAGTTATATTTAATATGAATGATTTCTAAACTTACCAAACGCTCGGCTGCAGCCTGACTGCACCCCGTCGACTGAGAAGGGTCCCTGTGACCTCTCTTCCAAACCTCAGCAGGGGTGGGCGGCACCCCCGTCTCGCGCTCCTGTCAATACCTGTTAGTACGAACAATATATTATTAATATATAAACATAAGTTACACACACTTACCATGCGTTTAGCTAAACGCAAGTGGTTATCTTGCCCGTGCCTGCTCTTCCCCTCCACCCCTCTGCAGTCTCGAGCCTTCTCAGACTTAGCTTTAAACTCGTCGCTAGCCCAGTAGCGACAAAGGGCCCGAAATGCATCGGTCTGACCCTGCAACCAGCTCACGTGGCCCTGCACATAGTTCGAAGTCGTTAAAAGTACCATCGAGGACATTATCAGAAAAAAATACTTACTACACTCCACGTACCTGCGCGTACTCCTCCTCCGTCAGGTGCCTCTCGCTCTCTTGTCGGAAGTGTAACACGTGCTGCTGGTTCGCCTTCAAGTGCTCATTAATGATTTGAACACGGGCGTTCGACAAAGCTTGTCGAAGCGCCTTGGCAGCGTTGAAGTGAAACACTCGCCTCGCATCCTCAAACATGTGATGGTCGTTCGGGTCCTCTAAAGTATATCTTTCCTGCGATAAAGAATATATCGAAGAGATGTTCACTAAAAGAGTTTAAGAGTTGTGACTTAGAAACTTTTTTAACATACTTACCATAAAATCGGCCCATACGGCCTCCTGAAGGTTGCCGTACTCCTGGTGATGGACGCGTGCGTAGTCCTCCCACGAAAAAGCAGGCACCCCGTCGATGACCCCGAGATAGTGCAAACGCACTATAGACCCGAGGACACCGTTCACCGGTCTTTGGTGTTTCTCACCGGTGAAAGACAAGTCGTCCCAAGCCCTGTAAGATATTTATTCATTCATTCATTACTTAAGTAATCAAAAGAAACTAAAATTGAAAACTATAATTTTTATTACCTATCTCCGACTGGACGAATCACGGTCCTCTGTGAAGGGACCGCGGGAGGACTGACAAAGTGAGTCCTCCTCGTCCTCCGCGTCTGCTGGGGCGCCACGTCAGGTGACCCAGACGGCTCCTCACCAGCCGAGTCAAAGGCCTCAGGAACAAACTCATCGTCAGCCGGGGGCTGGCTGGCCGAGGGCTGGCTCGCCGAGGGCTGACTCGCCGAGGGCTGCCTCGCCGAGGGCTGGCTGGCCGAGGGCTGCCTCGCCGAGGGCTGGCTCACCGAAGGCGCCGCAGCCTCTGAGTCAGCCGGTGAGGACTACAACATTCAAATGATTCATAAGTAAGTTTAATGTGAATTTGAATTTAAAGAATTTGTCAAAAACGAGTGACATTTACCTGTGACGAAGCTCTAGAGCTGGTCTGAACGTGCCCCAGCAGCTGAGAGCGTCTGCTGCCAGTCGACGAGGCACCAACGAAAGCGTCCTCAGGTCTAGAGGGGTAGAACCCCCTCGTCGGCGGCACCTTCTTACCCTTCTTTGACGCCATCCTATTATAATTAGATAATTAGTAAATATGCAAATAAAATATATAAAATTCATGTTACTATCTTCAAGAAAACATTACTTGTAGTCACTTTCAAAATTCATCAACATCATTGTCATGTGCATGTGCCCTACTCCTTAAACCAGCCCAACGGTCTTCCATCGTGGCCTGTTCTAATTTTCGTTTTCGCGTATCATCTGCCTCTACATCTTCAACGTCTTCAACATCTCCAACTAATTGATCGAGTCCTGCACCAAGCTCGACAATAAAAGTGTCTGGCAACTCTTCTTCTTGGTACACTTCTTCAACGTCTTCGCTATCATGGTAACCATCATCCCCAGGAGTATATAGCCGCTCACGAGGATTCACCTTATATACCACCCACCAAGCACTGAGCTTCGTGCATGGATAAGGTAGATAATACACTTGTTCAACTTGATGCGCAAGAACAAATGTATCGTAACCTCGTAGTCGGTCCTTATGTTTCACTTCCACCATTCCAAATTGGTTTTCTCGAGTTCCATGAGTACGATCAAACCAGTCACAGTCAAAGAAGACAACTCGAAGGGTCTTATTTCCGGTAAAAGTAAATTCAAGGATTTTGTTAATGATACCATAATAATCGATTAAATTCCCTTGAGTGTCCATTGCTCTCGTCACAACACTGGAATTTGATGTTGCCGCAAGAGGACGATGAGCTTCAAAATGAGTTGTACGGAATCGGAAGCCATTTACGTCATATCGACCATAGCTTCTAACATTCACCAATCCATAAGATAGCTGCCGCAAATCTTCATGGACATTGTGAGTCTGACACTGTTATAAAAGACGAGAGAATATTACATAATACTTCTTTAATAATAGTAATTTATAATACATAGAAGACGAGAGAATATTACATATTCTCGAAACCAAGATAGAAAACTCTGCCCCCCATTTATTCCTTCCTTTCGCATCGCTTCTACTTGTTTGGCCGTAGGTTGATGCCTATGTGGCCAATATTGTCTGTGGAACTCGCTGAACATGAAAAAACATCTTTTAGAGTACAGGTGTAGCAAAATATGTAGATTAACATAAACATAGGAGAAACACTTACTCGAAGTATTCCTGCATGCCTTCTATATTCGCGTACATGTAGAGTAAAGCAACAGTCCTTTCCTGTTCGGATAGCTCGTAGGTCGTGTAGCTACCAACGGTGGCACCTCTCGTTTGAAAAATGGAAAGGTCGCTTAGGGGGGGGGGGTGTTTCGTCCACATTGTACCGCATCGCCGAAGTATTGATATTGTTTTCTTCCGCAAAGTAGACACTTGAAAAGTATCCAACTTCCTTAAGAGCATATGCTTCAGCGATGCACCCTTCCACCCTTGCCCTGTTGCCAACCATTGGTTTCAGATATCGTAGCGCTCTTTCAATGTGATACATCCACCTATATTGCACAGGACCGCCAACTTTAGCTTCGAATGGAAGATGGATAAGCAGATGTTGCATTGGATTGAAGAAACCCGGTGGAAAATTTTTTTCCATCTTACATAAAAGTATGGGTACCTCCTTCTCTAACTTATCCATCATACCGATCTTGATTTCTTTAGCACAAAGCTGTCTATAAAAATAGCTGAGCTCGGCTAAAACCTTCCACACCGCATCATCTAGATAGCCTCGGAACATAACAGGTAGGAGTCTTTCCATTATAATGTGATAATCATGACTCTTCAACCCAGTGAGGTTTCCTGTGTTAACATTTACAGCTCGTTTTAGGCTAGCTGCGTAACCATCTGGGAATTTCAAAGTTTTCATCCATTTCATAACTTCTTTCTTTTCTTTCGATCGAAGACAGAAAGAAGCACGTGGCTTTCCACCACTTTCAGAGATTTCAAGAGTTGGACGGTGACAAATGTCTGCCAAATCTAGTCTAGCTTTGTAATTGTCTTTCGTTTTGCCAGGCATATCCATGCAAGTGCTTATGATACTTTCGCTCATATTACGCTGCTGATGCATGACATCAATGTTGTGCATTAGAATCAACGACTTCACATATGGTAGCTCCCAAAGTCCACATATGTGAGTCCAATTGTGTTCCTCTCCATAACCTACGAAATATCCAGGACGACCTTCATCAGGCACCAGTTTGTCTAACATATCAGAAATTTCTGACCCGTTGAGACGCTTCGGTGGTCCTTTAGTGACAACAGTGTTCTTTCGAAAGACATGCCTCTGCTGCCCAAATATATGATTTGAGGGAAGCCAACGTCTGTGACAATCGAAGTAAGATATTTTGCCTCCATGAGTTAGTCGAAAGCAATCTGTGTCTGAAGCACATATCGGACACGTCAGACGACCGTGAGTGCTCCATCCGGAAAACATGCCGTATGCTGGCAAATCATGGACGGACCACAAATAAGCAGCTCGAAGGTTGAATTTCTGCTTCTTGTAACTGTCGTACGCTTCGACTCCTATCCACAAGACTTTCAATTCTTCGATCAGCGGTTTTAACATCACGTTGAGACGTGACCCGGGATGATCAGGTCCAGGTACAATGAGGCTGAGAAACATGAACTCGTTCCTCGTACAAAAAGCAGGTGGCAGGTTGTACGGAATGACAAAGACAGGCCAACATGAGTATGGCGTGGCATTCGTACTGAACGGTGAGAATCCGTCTGTCGCTAATCCGATGCGAACATTCCTCGCATCACGAGAAAAGTCTGGATCGAAATGGTCTAGCGCCTTCCATGCATCACCGTCGGACGGATGCGTCAAGAATTCTTTGTTCTCACGTTTACCTTCTTTGTGCCATCTCATGTGTCTTGCGGTTCTTTTTGAAAGAAACATCCGCTTCAACCGAGGTGTCACAGGCAAGTAACGAAGCTGCTTATGTGCGACATCTGTCATCACATTATCGCCATCGTCGTTAACAACTTCGACATACCTCGATTTACCACATTTCAAGCACATCTTCTCATTGGCGTGCTCTTTCCAGAATAGCATGCAGTTGTCTGGGCACACATCAATTTTCTCATACTTCATACCGAGACCAGATATCTTGATCTTTGACTGATACATATCTGGTGGCGCTTTGTGAGGTTGTGGAAGGATATCGCAGATCAATTTCATGAGATCATTGTAGCAGTTGATGGAAAAAAAGTACTTGGACTTAATTGCCATAAATCTGGTCAAGAAAGCAAGTACGGTCACAGCCGTGTGTTCATGCAACGGCTCTTGTGAATTCTTCAGCTCCTCGAAGAACTTCTCTGCCTCATTTGTAAGAGGATCCTCCACTTCAAGAGCTTCTAACATCTCATCCATCCTATCAACCTCTGTTATATCATCATCCTCATCCACTTCGGCTATGACTCGAGAATTAGTCTCGCCGTGGAAGGTCCACACTTCATATTGTGGAGTGAAACCGTTTCGACATAAGTGAAACGAAAGCTCCAATCTTCTCAAAAACTTAGTGTTCCGGCATTTTGTACATGGGCACCGCACCATATCTTCTGTTGACAACGAAAATGCTCGATCCAAAAATTGATCTTACTTGATAAACCACTCATCGGAGTGACCACCATTTCTGCTCTTCCAGCCAGTATACATCCAACTGCGGTCTTCACCCATGTTTGACTCTGCAGTTTAATGCGAAAGAAATTGTCATTAATGTATTGTTGTGTTATGTCATGGCCCTACAACCTAGGCAGATAGATCCTAAACCCACCCAAGAGTGACCGAGCAGAGCGTGCTCATGACGAGACGCGTGATCCGGATTCGAACGAAATTTCGGCAGCATAACCCCGTTGTTCTCCACTGCACGCCCAAAAATGGTGCAGCAGAGAACAACAGGGTTATGCCACCGAAATCTCGTCCAAATCCGGACCCGCGTCTCGTCACAAGCCACGCCCCCTCGGTCACTCCGAGGCTATCCAAAAAGGGACAATTCCGAACCTGCACGTCTCACATGCCAATGGCATGTGAGACGTGCCGATCCGAAACGGGTAATCAATTGCTATAGGTTACGTTGCTCATGTTCATTTATAAATCATTTACGAATGAGGAAAGAGAACGAGAGTGAGGAGAAAAGTGGGTCAGAGTTGAAAGTTTCATAGTCAGGACCGTCCACGATAATTGTGTTCGGCATGGCGTCGTGGCCTTCATGGTCGTGGGACTTCTTGCAGTTGCAGTCGTGGCGAGCCGAGCGGCTCCTGGGACCTGCAGACCAACTACGCCAACTGGGTCGCCTCCAAGAGGTTCCTCCCCGGTGATCAGATCGGTGGGTACCTGCACGGCCACCAGCCCTCGCTCCCGGAGCCTCTCCTCCGCTGCCGTCCACGCCTTCCGGAGGATCCTCTGCCGCTACCAAGACCACCGCCATCGGCTTCGGTCTCGCCGCTGTCATGCTCGTCGCAGGCGATATGGCGTAGAATATCTCCTCTCTCTTTTGATATTTCTTCTGATACATTATCGTTTTAACCCGCTTATGTATATATATATATATACATATTTATATTTATATATTTTTATATATAAAGAATATTAAACATGCTAAAAGAAATATAACAATTAATCAAAATTTGAACATTTAATAACTTAATTCAATAACGATAAGCAGCAATGAACATAAACATTAAGAATACTAAAGCAAAACATAAGCATGCTTAACATCTACATAATCAATAACATTATCAACAAATTTGCATAACCAACATCATTAACAACTAAGCATAATTAACATCAAGATCGAGCAACAATTTCTACTCATTCGATCAACAATCATTCAAAGATTGAACAATCCATATGAAGGCAATTATTTGCGACGGCCAGTTAAATTGCGACGGCTCGGGGGCGCGGCTAGCGGCTAGCGGCGGGGCCGGCGGGCCGGGGGCGCAGGGGCGGCGGGGGGCTGGGGGCGGTGGGCGCGCTGGGGGCGGCGGGGTCGGGGCGCGGCGGGCCGATGGCGAGGGTGCGGCGGGGCCGGGGGCGCAGGGGCGGCGGGGGGCCAGGGGCGGTGGGCGCGCTGGGGGCGGCGGTGTCGGGGCGCGGCGGCGGTGGGGAATTGTAAATGAAGAGTCGGGGCCGGAGGGTCCCGATATTAGACTTAGTTTGCGATGGCCTATTACATGGCATCATTCCCATACATACACACACTCAAGTTCTTTCGCCGTATGCATAAAACTGCACTAGCAAATGCCCTTTTTATTACATCTTCTATAATTAAGTGATTCAATCCTTAAATAAACTATACAAGCTATTCTAAGCTACTATAGCTAATTGCTACTACCTCTTAACAAAATTGCTAGCTACATCTGAAAAAAAAACCCTAAAACAGGGGGGAGTAGCACTGACCTCAAGGTCGGGGGCGCGGCAGTCCGGTCGGGGGCGCAGCGGTCCGGGCCGGCGGCGGCGACACCGGTGGTGCGGCGGGCCGGAGGCGGAGGCAGGCGGGCCGGAGGCGGAGGCAGGCGACGCCGGTGGGGGCCGAGGGCGGCGGGCGCAGAGGCGGGTGCGGAGGCTGGGCCGAGGGCGGCGGGCGCGGAGGCGGGGCCGAGGGCGGCGGGCCGGCGGCGGAGCCGGGGCGCGGCGGCGGGGGCGCGGCAGGGTGGCGAGGGCGCGGCGGCAGGGGCGCGGCGGCGGTGGCGGGGGCGCGGCGGCGGGGTGTTATGAGGAAAATGAAGAGTCAGGGTGGAGCGTCCCGATATAAGCCCTAATTTGCGACGGCCGGATTAATTGCGACGGCCTCGACTTACGGCCGTCGCAATTAAATCCTATTTGCGACGGCCGTTTGACCGGCTGTCGCAAATAAGGGTTTATTTGCGACGGCTCCGTTATTTGCGACGGTCCTAGGGTTGGTCGTCGCAAATAACCACTTATTTGCGACGGCCAGTCCGAAAGCCGTCGCAAATAACCTCTTATTCGCGACGGCCATCTTATTTGCGACGGCCAGAGGCGGGCCGTCGCAATTTAAGCTATTTGCGACGGCTGGCCGTCGCAAATAAAATCAGCCGCCGCAAATGATCGCTTTTCCTGTAGTGACAATATCAATAGATATCATTTCCGAACGGCAAGTTTAGAAGCAATTCGTCCACTTGCAGCCACATCAAACAGTGGAGTGTGTATAACGGTTGCAGAGGGTACTGGAGAAGTGAAGGAATACTTTGGTGTGTCGATGCCTATAAGTCCCTTGGGGCGCCTACGTGTCGCGGGTAAGGCCGTCGGTGCCGACGGCTTTAAAGGAACTATAGATGTCGGGGTCCACCGGCCGACAACCTTAAATAATTATGACCGTCGGCCTGCCAACACCGACGGCCATATAGCGCCTAAGGAATAAAGGCGTCGGGGTGGGCCGCCCGACGACTTTAATTCTCTAGAGCCGTCGGTTCCGACGTCTTTAATTCTTTAGGAACGTCGACTTGGAGTCGTCAGATATGGCCGTCGGTAGGCCGACGGGTTTACAGTAAGGTCGTCGGCTACAGTGTCTTACCGACGGCCATAAGGCCGACACTTCTTTGCGCGTTTTCTATAGTGACAATATGCAAATTAGACTAATTTCAGTAAAATTTTATCATGAGGCACATTTCATAATTCATAGACGATGCAAAACTTTCTAGCTCTAATAACAAGAACAACAGATAAAAAGATGACATCCTTAAAATGGGAGTTGTCAATACTTAGGTTAGCGCAAACTGTAGACGAAGCAGACTGTTGATGTAGACAATGCAGCAAACGATCAATCATGCAATTGCCTTGCTCAAAAATCTTATTATCATCCCTCGTGCAGGTTTTACTACGTCAACGATTTTAAGATAATGCCTCACCGTCCTCCTCAGTGCACATCAAGGAAAAAGGGCTAGTGAGTCTAGCAACACAATATCACAACACAAAACACCCGGAGAAAGAAGAAAGAGGAGGAAAGTTGCATAAGAACTTGGGCGTCCTCAGAGTCTTATACAAGCATGGTTGTTGTCCTTGCGTAAGCAGGTTATGCAGTAACCATCTTTAAGAGTTCGGTCGGAGATGAAATGATAAGAGTAAATGTAACAAAGTAGTCAGCATATTCAATGTTTACCCAGGTTCAGGCCTCACAGAAGATAATAACCATACTCCACTTTTGTATTTGTGGTGAAAATATGGATGTTTGGTTATAAATGCTCAAGATCTTGATCGAACGTGTGTATGAATGTTTGTTTTCCACTTGTGTCCCCCTCCTAAAAGCCTTGGGCCTCCACTTTTATAGTCTAAGGAGGCATCCATAGTACAACGCTTAAGATGACTTCATTTACTCTATGTCGGGTTTTGGCCAGCTCAATAGCTCCAAATGGGTTGTCACATCATTTTGTATAGTAGTCCTCGAGTGGTCTAACATTTGTCCTATAATAATGATGTTTGAATGTTTCCTGCGTGTGAGAGTGGAGATTCGCCGATTTGTATCCATAAACCCACATAGAGGATTTGTCGTGTCGTCACTTTTTCATGCCTCCATTGGTTAGAGATGCGTCGAAGCCACCCCCACCCTCTAGATCAAGTTTGTGTAACCGGTTACGTCAATCACCGGAGAATCTAGTTTACCTTCTGTTTTTTGGGATTAGGCAACTATCAGAGTATCTAGTTTACCTTCTGCATTTTGGTATTACGTGGCTGAAAGTGCATCTAGATAATCCTCGTAGGTTTTGATCATTGATGATAATAATTAGAGACTAATGAGCTTTGTTAGTGTAAGTACAGGTGATCGAAAGTGGAATAGAAACGAAAACTCTCAAAAAGGAAAAAGAGTGAAAAGGGCATCGAAGAACTTGAAGAGTAGAAATTAGGGTTTAAAATTTCTTGTGTCGAATTGAGCCTTGTTGTAGAGAGTTTTCAACAACTCAAGTGTTTGAGAATCACCCTCATAGTCCGGTTAGGTTTAGTTGGATAGACGAGTTGAAGCAGCCTTAAGGATAAGACCAGACTTGTACGGGCTGGAGGGCTGGACTAGTCCCGGCCAAATCGAACTTATCCGATGTTAGGCAGACTAAGAGTTAGTTGTGAGACCTATTTGTGCTGAATACATTGGTTTTTACAATAAAAGTTTTGAATGCTGCCATAACATCTTTTTAGCAAGGTCCGACTCTAGCTCTGAGCTTCTGCAAGGTCCGACAATAGGTCCAACTTTCTTTGTCTAGGTCAGACATGTTTTTGGGTAGCTCCAGTGAGCTTTGTCTTTAGCTCCGAGTTTTTGCAAGGTCCGACGTAAGGTCCGATATGTTTTGCTAGGTCCGACTTATGTTGATTAGATTCAGCATATCTTTAATAGCTCCGACATGTCTTTGTTAAGCTCCGACATATTTCTCTAGCTCCGACTTTAGGGTTGACTAGTTTCGACTAGTTTTGGTCACCTTCGGCGCTAGGTTCGGCTAGCTTTGGTTAGCTCCGGTGCTAAGTCCTGCTAGTTTTGGTTAGCTCCGGTGCTAGGTCCTGCTAGTTTTGGTAAGCTCCGACGCTAGGTTGTACTAGCTTTGGTAAGCTCCAGCTCAAGCTCTGGTTAGCTTTGACAAGGTTCGGAGCTTGATCGAAATGTTCCAAATTTTCATATGAAATGTTTCGAACTTGCTTTACACTTATGGAAAGGTTGCTTAATATTCTTTTACTAAGTTTTTGGTGTGTTTTGGTGGTTATGGCTGATATCATTTTGATATGCTTTGCAACATGCTTATGTGAGGTGCTCACGTAGGGTGTTGTGTTCGGAACTGACTTCAGTCAAGTCGCGGACTTGGGCTCGTACGGATTGGTTGTTTGTTCATGTGCAGGTGTTGCTTGAGTTCAAGTCATGGCTGGTGATAGGATCCTTTGTACTAGTCTCAGGGAGGAGATGAGGTTCTAACAATCAAATTCAGGAGGAATTGTGGTTGAGCGGGTCAGGAGGTCGCGCAAGATGATTGAATCAAGGATAGTGCATATGAAGGTTACTGGGCGTCGAAAGAAGGTGTTAGCACGTATGCATGCGGTGCATGACGTGGCAATATGGTTTTGAAGATGGTTTATGGATGGGAAGATCTGGTTGGAAGGATCGAATCGTATCGGTTGATGACTTTGGCTGCGGCGGAGTCGGTTATGGCGCGGTATGGAAAGTATCGAGTTGGTTATGATAGGATTTTATGTGGGTCACGAATTTGAGTTGTTTAAGGAATTTGGGATATGTTTCTAAGGTGTTTGGAAGTCTTAAGATTGCTTCTATCTGCGTATAGAAGAGTCCGAAGTAGTTATGGAAAGTTTCGATTCGTGATCTGAGTAGGATTAGGGTCCTGATTTGAGTTGAGTTCGCTTTCGATCTGGTTATATAAGCAAGGGCAGCTAGAGCTCGTGGTAGACAACTTTGGGTCTGTTCCTCTTGTGATCTATTGAATAAAATTCGTAGTTTGAAGGAACTTTTGCGCCTTGTTCGTCCGACTTGTTCCAGACAAGTTTTACTCGTCGAGTTTTTGGACAGCACTACCTTTCGTCAGTGGTTTTATCATAACTCAAGTTTTACAGATCCAATTGATGTGATTCTTTTTGGGTTGTCTACACAACTTGATTATCTATCATCTGTAAAAATTTCACGGTCTTGATTTGTGGTTTCTGATCTACATGAGTTTCTTTGCAGCGTTCCGGAACTGTTTTCTCGGGTAGGACAGATTGACCTTTGTTCGATCTTTCGATCATAACTTGAGTTTCTCTCGACGGATATGAGTGATTCTTCTTGTGTTTTCTTCGTGACTTGATTCTCTCTAATATATATCACTTTTCTCATGGTGAAACACGTTTATATTAGTCTCACACACAATTTCTTTAACAGATTATTTTTCTGCCGAAGGGGTTGGGATTTAACTGTTTTCGATGCGTAAGATTTTTTAAATATACCATTCACCCCCCCCCAATGATAGATTTTCACGTACTCTTTGATCTTACAATTGGTATCAAAGCCACGGTGCTCTAATAATTGTGATTTGCACATGTTTTTGACTAATCATCATGGAGAAATACTCCGCCAAACCTTGTGTGTTTGCTGGTATTGATTTTCAGGTTTGGAAGGCACGCATGGAGGCTTTCATCCAGGTGCAAGGCTTCGCAATATGGAATAAGGTGTACAGTACTTATGAAGTGCCACCAAACGATCAAGTTACGGCTACAAACCTACGGGACGTTGACAACAACAACAAAGTCCAAAACTTGATCATCCAAGGACTCACTCAGAGCAACTTCGACCGCATTGCACATCTCCAATCAGCATACGGTGTATGGAGAGCACTTTGTGACTATCACGAAGGATCCAACACGATCAAGGAGGTAAGGCAAGACATGTTCAAGAAAGAATACATGCGCTTCGAGATGCAACCCGGTGAGTCCATCGATGTTCTCTTTGCTCGCTTTAACAAAATTCTCAGTAACTTGCGTTGTGTTAATGTTAATTTTTCTGATGCTAAAAATGCTAGGCAACTTCTTAGTGCATTAGACATGTCAATCTGGGAGATGAAAGTTACATCTATTCGTGAATCTACTGTCATGAGTACACTTACTTTAGATGTGCTTTACTCTAAACTCAAAACTCATGAAATTGACATCTTATCACGTAAGAACCCAAATAAGTCTATTGCATTTGTCTCACAATGTGATATGCCTAGCTCCGGCCAATCATCATATTGCAATACTCTTGCTTTGTTGTCCTCACTAACCCTGGAGCAGATCGAGAAATTTCCAGAGGAGGAGCTAGCACTTCTCTCTACTAGGTTCTCAAAATGATTGCAAAATGTGAGAACTAGAAGGAGAGGAAGCTCCGGACCTCAACGATGCTTCAAATGTGGTAAGACAGGACACTTTCATATAGAATGCCCTAACCTTCCAGGTTCTACTTCCCGAGAAGAAAAACAATCAAGGACGAAGCACTCCTCAACAAATGATAAGAAGTAGAAGAAGGACTTTACAGGTCAGCAACTGGTGAACAGTTTTATCTTTGCACTCCAGGAACTTGACTCAAGCGACGTGGACATTAAAGGTGATGAAGATGAATATGATTTGGCCAACTTATGCTTCATGGCGGGCAAAACAAGATCAAGATCAAGTCAGGAGGATGCAGAACACAACAATGATGACGATGAGGTATGTTCTACCTGTAATGAAATGTGTGATGCAATTTCTCGTGCAACTATTATTGTTAAGAAAAGGAAAAAAGCTTAGGAATAATGTTGCTAAAATTGAATCACTAGAATCTAAAATCAACCATTTGAAAACTTTGATTCCTAGTGATGATTCTTGTCCCTCATGTGATTTAATCTATAAACAATTGTCCACACTGAGAACTGCACACTCCTCCACTCTAGATAGACTTGAACTTGAAATTGAAAAGAACAAAAAGCTTGCTGCACTTGACATTGAAAACTTAAAAGATGCTTCTTGTTCTACAATTGATTTGCATTGTTCTCATTGTGATGATCTTGAAAAGAAACTAAAAGATGCTATGAATGAAATTTCAATATTGAATAATGATTTACGTTCTCATGAAGTTAAATATTGTTCCAATTGCAAATTAAAAGGAAAAACTTCATGTGAAAATTGCCTTATTTTGTCCGATAAACTTGATAACATGCATAGGACATTAGATCGGTTTTGTAATGGGAATAAGAACCTAAACTTGCTGCTGAATTCTTCCAAGTCTTGCAAAGATAAAACTGGTTTAGGTTTTGATTCTCATGCTCATGCTAAGGCACATCCACCTAAAATTGTAAAGTCTTTAGGAAGTGGTTTGATTCAAACAGTTCCTAAACAAAAAGAAGTGGTTTTCAAATCTGCAGGGGTGTTGTCTCATTCGGTTTCAAATGAAAATGTTGTTTGCTCATCTAGACATGAACACAAAGTTAAATTTCATTGTACCTACTGTGGTAGAGATGGTCATGTCATAGATTTTTGTTATAGACTAGCTAAACAACAAAAAAGGGAAAGAATGATTGCTAGATCTCATAACTTTCACACAAAATTTGCTGCACATATTAAACCGAATGCTAGGAACATGCAACCTGATGTTATGAGTCAAAAACATTCAAAGTTTACCTCTGGACCTTCTGTTTTTGCCTCCGGAGCTACTGATTTTTGTGCTACTCAAGTAACATCTTATAGGTCAGTAGTTAAGAGTAAAAAACCTCAAACTTTGACTCGTAAACCTGCTGTTTTATCTCAGCTTTCGCGTGTTTTTTCCGGTGCACGTCGTGTGACTCAGTACTGGATTCCTAAATGACTTTTGATTAACCCCAGTATTGAGTCATCGACGTATTGTGCTTCTATGTAGGTTACACGTTTGAGGAAAGAGAACAATTGGATTGTGGATTCAGGTTGCTCACGCCACATGACCAGTAACAAAGATTTGGTCTCCTCCCTCTCTTTTGTGTCACGTGTAGAGAATGTTACTTTTGCCGATAATTCTTCAACTCCTATAATTGCTAAGGGTTTGGTTAGAGTAAATGATCACTACACTTTGAAGGATGTGGCACTTGTCAAAAATTTGAAATACAACTTGCTTTCTGTATCACAATTGCTAGATGAAAATCTGGAAATTATTTTCAATAAAAACTGCTGCAAAGTTGTAGGTTCAAATAGTGAGCTTATTTTTAACATGTCTCGGTTTGGAAGAGTTTTTAAAGCTAATTTTGATATGTCTTCCTCTAAGCATAGGTGTCTAGTTGCTAATGATTCAAATGACTTATATTTTTGGCATCGTAGACTTGGTCACATAGGCTTTGATCACCTAACGCGTGTTAGTGCTCTTGATCGCATACGTGGGCTGCCTAAGCTTAAAGGGGACAAGAAAACTGTGTGCTTTTCTTGTAGACATGCTAAGATGGTTGCAGGTTCACATACTCCTCTCACAATGATCATGACAACTGAACCGAGTCAACTTTTGCACCTTGACACCGTAGGACCTTCACGTGTTCAATCCTTTGGACGTAAATAGTATGTTCTTGTTATTGTTGATGATTATTCTAGATACTCTTGGGTTTACTTTATGGCGTCTAAGAATTAAGCTTTTAGTCACTTTAGAACTTTATTTCTTAGATTATCAATTGATCACCCAGGATCTTCAAAAGCAATTAGAAGTGATAACGGAACTGAATTTAAAAATCAATCTTTTGATCACTTTTATGCTGAAAATGGAATAGATCATCAATTTTCTTCACCATATGTACCTCAACAAAACGGTGTTGTAGAAAGAAAGAACAGAACCTTAGTTGAGATGGCTAGGACTATGCTTGATGAATATCAAACTCTTAGGAAATTTTGGGCTGATGCGATTGCAACCACTTGTTATGTCTCAAATCGTGTTTTCTTGCGCGCTAAGCTAGGTAAAACACCATATGAGCTCTAGTTTGGACATAGGCCTAGTGTTACGCACTTTCGGTTCTTTGGTTGCAAATGCTTTGTTAAGAAACATGGTAATCTTGATAAATTTGAACCTAGATCCATTGATGGCATGTTTCTTGGTTATTCATCTCATACTAGAGGCTACCGTGTGCTTTTACCTGACACTAACAAAATTGTGGAGACTTGTGAAGTGTCTTTTGATGAATCTAGCCCAAGTACTAGCTCAAATATTGTAGGTCCAGATCCATATCTGCAGGGGGAGAGCACTTTCGTTGAAGATGAGGAAGAGGTGGAGCTGCTGCCCAAAAATTCAGCAGCTAATGACATTGTTCGAGCTCCTGATTTTGATTCACAGCCAACACCAACGACCAACATTGCTGGTCCAGATCCTCCTCAAGTCACAAGATCATCGATTTGTGATGAACATGAAGAAGAGGAAGCTTGTGAAGTGTCCACTCCCCTCCGGGTTCTCAAAATTCATCCTCCACAATAGATTATTGGAAGCTTGCACGAACGAGTTACACGGTCCAGGTTTTGCGATCCAAACCCTCATGCTTTCATCTTTTGTTGCTTCTTTTGAACCCAAAGATATATCACACACACTCACTATTGAATCTTGGATTATTGCCATGCAAGAAGAGTTAGAAATTTTTGAAAGAAATAATGTTTGGAAACTTGTACCTCTTCCTCAAGGTCACACTTTACTTGGAACTAAATGGGTGTTTAAAAATAAACAAAGTGAGGATGGGGTTGTGGTTAGGAATAATGCTAGGTTGGTTGCTCAAGGTTTCACTCAAGTTGAAGGTCTAGATTTTGATGAAACCTTTGCTCCTGTTGCTAGATTAGAAGCCATAAGAATTTTGTTAGCTTTTGCTGCATCTAAAGGTTTTAAGCTATATCAAATGGATGTTAAAAGTGCTTTTCTTAATGGCTACATAGATGAGGAGGTTTATGTCAAACAACCATCGGGTTTTGAAAATTCATATTTTCCTAATCATGTTTACAAACTGTCCAAAGCCTTGTACGGTCTCAAACAAGCCCCTAGAGCATGGTATGATAGGTTAAAAACATTCTTACTTTAAAATGGGTTTACCATGGGAAAGGTTGATAAAACTCTTTTTGTGCTTAAGCATGGAAATGACTCATTATTCGTTCAAGTGTATGTGGATGATATTATCTTTGGTTGTGCTTCTCATGATCTTGTGTCCAAGTTTTCAGCTATGATGAGTTCAGAATTTGAGATGAGTATGATGGGAGAACTCAAATACTTTTTGGGGCTGCAAATCAAGCAAACCAAGGAGGGTACCTTTGTGCATCAAACGAAGTATACAAAAGACCTCCTAAAGCGCTTCAACATGGACAAAAGCAAGCCTCTTCGGACACCAATGGGAACAGCAACAACACTTGAACTTGATGAAGATGGTGAACCCGTGGATAAAAAAGAATATAGAAGCATGATCAGATCATTTTTGTACCTCACGACATCAAGACCAGACATACAATTCAGCGTATGTCTTTGTGCACGGTTTCAAGCCTCCCCACGTGCTTCACATCGTCAAGCCGGATTCTCAGGTACTTACATGGAACTCAAGAATTTGGCATTTTTTCTTCCTTCTTCCTCAACCGTTACTTTGAAAGCTTTTTCCGATGCTGATTTTGGAGGTTGTAGAATTGATAGGAAAAGTACTTCTGGTGCTTGTCATTTTATTGGTAATTCTCTTGTTGCTTGGTCCTCTAGAAAACAAAGCTCAGTTGCACAATCCACGGCTGAATCTGAATATGTAGCTACTGCTAGTGCTTGCTCACAAATTCTTTGGATTGTTCAAACACTTAAGGACTATGGCGTTGACCTACATAGTGTTGCACCGTTTTGTGATAACACTAGTGCCATTTGCATTGCTAAAAACCCTGTGCAACATTCTAGAACTAAGCACATTGATATTAGGTATCACTTTCTCCGTGATAATGTTGAAAAAGGAAACATTGTGCTTCACCATGTAGATACCGAACAACAATTGGCTGACATTTTTACAAAACCTTTGGATTTCACTCGTCTTTGTTTCATTCGTAGTGAAATAAGGGTTATGCATCCTCATGGCTTAAATTGAGGGGGAGTTTTGAAACTTGGGAAGTCTATGTGTGAATCTGAAATTAAAATAATATGAGCATAGTATTTCATACATATATAACTATGTGATTCCTTTTACATGCTGAAAGTTCTTACTACATTACTCGTGTTATACATTTTGTAGTTTTTGCCATGTATAGTAATTGGAATAATTACTTACACTAAATCTGGTCATGGTCGAACTTTCTTGCTCTTTTGAACTTCTTGCGTGCTCACAAGTGCTTTTAATCATCAAGAATTAATCAAGCAATCAACTCACATGTTGAGTTTTTGTGAATAAATATAAGTTGAGAAAAGATCAAGAGAATATGCATGCATCGCACTTCTTCTTTTGAGATGGCTTATCATTGCACTTAGATATGAACTTGGAAGAAGTTGTGTATGACTAAAACCATGTCCTTAAGCTTCTGATTGTCAAATGATATAGGCTTGGCTTGGTTGGTTAGAATAAGGCAGATGCGCATATAATCTCTTGCAAATATCATATGATCTAAATTTGTGCTTTGAAAAATAATAAAATGCAGCAACAAGTGGCATGCTTCCAGGTATTGAAATAGTTAAGTTTGAAAGATCATGACTTGCTTAAAATTGAAAATTATATTTGATCTCTAGCATGGCTTACACTACTCTATGTATCTCATTGTTGTGACAGTGTAACTTACTTGATAGTATGACTTGGATGAGCTTTGTTTTATATGTATATGTTATATGCTCATAACAATTAAAATTTCTCTTTTGAACCTTGCTGCATACATTGTCAAAGGGGGAGAGATAATATGGTGAATTATGAAAGGGGGAGAGATAATATGTGAATTTTTAAAAACGAATATACAAGGGGGAGACATTGATTACACATTGCACATATTCACAATTGTTTTTGGCCCGATTCTTCTCAGGGGGAGAATTTCTTTTTCTCATTTTATTTCTATTTTACAAAGGGGGGAAATTGTTTTCAAAAATTTTAATGTGAATAAGCAAATGTTCGGATCTTAAGTGGTGTTGCCAATGCATTCATCAAGGTGGAGATTGTGAGACCTGTTTGTGCTGAATACATTGGCTTTGACAATAAAAGTTTTGAATGCTGCCATAACATCTTTTTAGCAAGGTCCGACTCTAGCTTCGAGCTTCTGCAAGGTCCGACAATAGGTCCAACTTTCTTTGTCTAGGTTAGACATGTTTTTGGGTAGCTCCGGTGAGCTTTGTCTGTAGCTCCGAGTTTTTGCAAGGTCCAACGTAAGGTCCGATATGTTTTGCTAGGTCCGACTTATGTTGGTTAGCTCCGACATGTCTTTGATAGCTCCGGCATGTCTTTGTTAAGCTCCGACATGTTTATCTAGCTCTGGCTTTTGGTTTGACTAGTTTCAACTAGTTTTAGTCAGCTCCGACGCTAGGTCCGACTAGCTTTGGTTAGCTCCAGTGCTAGGTCCTGCTAGTTTTGGTAAGATCCGACGCTAGGTTGTACTAGCTTTGGTACGCTCCAACTTGCTTTGGCAAGGTTCGGAGCTTGATCGAAATGTTCCAAATTTTCATGTGAAATTTTTGGAACTTGCTTTACACTTATGGAAAGGTTGCTTAGTATTATTTTACTAATTTTTTGGTGTGTTTTGGTGGTTATGGCTGATATCGTTTTGATATGCTTTGCAACATGCTTATGTGAGGTGCTCACGTAAGGTGTTGTGTTCGGAACTGACTTGAGTCAAGTCGCGGACTTGGACTCGTACGGATTGGTTGTTTGTTCATGTGCAGGTGTTGCTTGAGTTCAAGTCATGGCTGGTGACAGGATCCTTTGGACTAGTCTCAGGGAGGAGATGAGGTTCCAACAACTAAATTCAGGAGGAATTGTGGTTGAGCGGGTCAGGAGGTCGCGCATGATGATTGAATCAAGGGCAGTGCATATGAAGGTTACTGGACGTCGAAGGAATATGTTTGCACGTTTGCATGCGGTGCATGACGTGGCAACATGGTTCTGAAGATGGTTTATGGATGGGAAGACCTGGTTGGAAGGATCAGATCGTATCGGTTGATAACTTTGGCTGCGGCGGAGTCGGTTATGGCTTGGTATAGAGAGTATCGAGTTAGTTATGATAGGATTTTGTGTGGGTCACGAATTTGAGTTGTTTTAGGAATGTGGGATATGTTCCTAAGGTGTTTGGAAGTCTTAATATTGCTTGTATCTGCGTATAGAAGATGCCTAAGCAGTTATAGAAAATTTCGATCGTGATCTGAGTAGGATTAGGGTCCTGATTTGAGTTGAGTTGGCTTTCGAGCTGGTTATATAAGCAAGGGAAGCCACATCTCGTGGTAGACGACTTTGGGGCTGTTCCTCTTGTGTTCTATTGAATAAAATTTGTAGTTTGAAGGAACTTTTTTGCCTTGTTCGTCCAACTTGTTTTTTACTCGTCGAGTTTCTGGACAGCACTACCTTTTGTCGGTGATTTTATCATAACTCGAGTTTTACAGATCCAATTGACGTGATTCTTTTTGGGTTGTCTTCACAACTTGATTATATATCATCTGTCAAAATTTAACGGTCATTGGATTTGTGGTTTCTGATCTACATGAGTTTATTTACAGCGTTACAGAACTGTTTTCTCGGGTAGGACAGATTGACCTTTTTCTGATCTTTTGATCATAACTTGAGTTTATCTCGACGGATTTGAGTGATTCTTCTTGTGTTTTCTTCGTGAATTTATTATCTCTAATATATATCACTTTTGTCATGGTGAAAAACGTTTAGATTAGTCTCACACATGATTTCTTTTATAGATCATTTTTCTGCTGAAGGGGTTGGGATTTAACTGTTTTCGCTGCGTAAGATTTTTTATATCTACCATTCACCTCCCCTCTGGTAGCTTTTCATGTTGTCTTCGATCCTACATTAATGTTTGAGATCGTACTTGTCCGTTTGGGGAGAGACTAGTCCGTGGTGAGTGTGTCTGAGCCTTTCTAGGACTAAGTCCTGGAAGGCCAGACTAATTCGCCCTAGTAGACTTGTCCTTTTCAGCACGGACCAAGAGGTATTGTGTGAGTTTGGACTAATCCGTTTTGGGTCAGACTAGTCTGTTTGGAGATGTTGGTGGGCTGTAGGGATTAAGTCCTTGCAGGACGGACTAGTCCGCCTGGACCAGACTTGTCCGTTTTCACTCGAAAAAATAGTTTCTGAGTGAGATCGGACTAGTTCAAGATCTTGTCACCTTTTGAATTCAAAATGTGGTGGGGACCTTTGTATTTGTTCGTCGTGTCATTAGTGGTCTCTCAAGGCCAGGCTAGTTCATGGTCTGAGTGCGGACTAGTCTGGACTTTTTCTGTTGACAACAGCTAAGTGTCGGGACCCCTATAAAAAGGATCCCCCGACCTTTCCTTGCCCCCTCTCGAACCCTAGCGCCATAGCCTCCCAAGAGCCTTCCTAAGCATTCCTCTTCACATCTTTGAGCCCTAAGAGTGAATCTTGAGGGTTTGTGGGATTTGTGAAAGAAGAGAGAAGGAGTTGATCATTCTTGAGCTCTTGGTTGATTCTCTCGATTTGAGTTGTTTATCTGGGTCGATTTGAGTTGTGTTTTGATCTGTGTTTGAGATGTGTGACTGTGGGAGCCTCAGATTGTGAGTTGGCCCAAGAATTGTTATATTCACCCTTTGATTTAGTGGATAAGAAGTCGGCCTTTGTGGTGGCTTGGTGATGGTAGGGTTGAAAGAGATCGGGTCCTTCGTGGACTCCTCAACGGGGATATAGGTTCCTCTGTGGAACTGAATCTCGGAATAAATTTGTGTGTCTCTTGCATCATTTTACCTTCATTCATCGCTAGATCACTTTTAGGGTTCTTATCGTTCTTCGCTTGAATCGTATGATTTACTTAGCAGTACTTGTTTCCTTCACTTGAAATTGTTCTCCTAGGTTGTTAACTAGTTGTACTTCATTTCCCATCAAGTAGATCAATGAAAAATCCATAAAAATCCTTCCTTTATCGTTTTCTATCATCCTGTCCGGACTAGTCCGCCCCAGGCCAGACTAGTCAACCCTATATTGCTGATTAAGTTTTTAATTAAGGGGCTATTTGGTTCAATGCCTAACTTGCCTAAGCCTAATGTTAGGCATGCCACACTGTTTTAGGCGGGTGTTTGGTTGTTGACTAAGGTTTGGCATACCACAGAAGTTAGGTAACTTTTGCTTCCATTGCCTAACAAAAAACTGCCTCAACTGTGGCACTCAAATCAACCGCCTAAGGTTAGCCACTTGCCTAAGCTTAGTCATGGTAACAAAACAAACACATGTCACATTTTTTTAAACACGCCTAAGCTTAGCTATGGTAACAATCCAAACACATGCTAACGTTATTTAGCTTAGACATGCCACAAGTGTGGCAAGTGGCTAAGCTTAGGCTTAGTCAAGTTAGCCATCATCCAAATAGGCCCTAAGTGATTTCAGGATTTTAGCCTATTCACCCCCCTCTAGGAAACATTCAGCGGCTATGAGGACCAAGATCCCCATACCTAGGATCACGTCAGGTGGTGGCGCGCGCTGCGACATAGGATAGCACCATATAAAAATTTCAAAATATTTGCAACAAAAGTATACTTGCTTATATTATATCATAGTGTAGTTTACAACAAAGTTACATTATAGCGGAAAACAAACGAGATTTGCAACACGACGGTATTATGCTCTATGCAAAAGTTTGTGTATCCAGCCCGCGGATATACCACACTAGCAGTACAGAATGCATCACAATGGCGGGTAGGGCTCCCACTGAATTGTTCCACCCTTAGAGGTGATATTACGTCTATGAAGAGTCACCCAACGAAATACCACCCTGGAGGTTGGACAGTTCAGTGGGATCTCTGTTCGCTGTCATAATAAATATGATCTGCTAGTGTGGTGTATCCGCGGACTAGATACGCACTTATGCATAGTGTCTAAACTCATCGAATTGTAAGTTTTTGTTCAAATTTTTGTTGTTGTTTTAAACTTTGTTTGAAACAATACTCTGCTATAATATATTCAAATACTCTCCTGCTTTTAATATTTTTTATTACTTTGTATGGTGTTATCCGGTGTCACAATGCGCGACACCACTCAACACAGTGGGGATCACTATTCCACCCCACCTAGCGAACTAATTCGCTAGACAGAGGCTTTTGGCATATTATGATGACTACTTTTGAAAATCATTTTTGTTTTACGTGGTGTGCTGGGGATTCCCACTTGTTGCATTTAAGGCCAACTGCCTACACTCCACCTGGCCCGACCAGTTCATGTGGTGCCCTCCGACTAAGATTGTTCGCACTCGTGATCCTCTATATCGGGCATCTATGTCAAATTTTACAGTAACTCTAAAAGATTCTCATTTACAGTTTCGTTCTCTGCACTCGTTTACATCTAAATCAAACCTCTATATATTTTCTCATCTCTTCTTCCTTTATTCTATCATTTTTCTCCTCTTTTCTTTTCTCTCTCTTCTTTGCCTTCCCTTTCCTTTTTAGAACCGCTATCTTTAGTGAGTTCCCGTTGCAGCCGCGATTTTACCGACCGCTTTGGAGGCCCTAGTGTGAAGCACTTCCGTCCACTTTGCCCTCTAAATTGTCATCCACGGCAGTTTACAGGGGTCCGGTGTGTCTAGTCTAAGGCTCTCTAAAGTGGATGGTTACTTGGTTAGGGTCTTCAGTCAAGTAACGCTCCATGAACTTTTTGTAATTTTTTTAAATAAGTTTAAGAAAACTCTAAATTATAATTTTTATGTAGGTTTTCTTTTGAAAGTCCATGGTCAACTTCTCGAAAGGAAAGTGACTTAGATAAGAGGAGAAAATGGTATGAACTTTCACTCTTTCCAATTATTTTTAAAAAAATCATTAAATGTGGGCTAGGGTGACGAGATTTACTAAATATAGGAGAAAGTGGTCTATGAGTGAAAGTGCATCTAGGCATCCCCGTGGATTTTGGATGATTGATGATGAAAAATTAAGAGACTAATGAGCTTAGTTGATGTTAAGCACAAGTGTGGAATTGAAATGGACCGAATACCCTCAGAAAGGAAAAGATTGAAACGGACGTCAAAGACTCAAGAGTAGAAATTAGAGTTTCTAATGACTTGAGTTTAGACTAGCCTACCGTGTGTGAGGGTGTGTGTATCAAGTGCATTGAGATCATAGAAGAGGGCTCAAAGTCTTAGTTGGGAGAAAAACTAAGTGAGAAGCCTTGTCGAGAAAAAACCATAGAGACCAGACTTGTTGAAGTTCCAGGTCAGACTAGACCGGGCGCATCTGCTTAGTCCGTTTTGGGGTGGACTAAGAGTTTCTGTTGTACTTTGTACTTGTCCATTTGGGGATGAATTAGTCCGTTGTACACTTGGTGACAGATTTTTGAGCTAAGTCCTAGGAGGCCGGACTTGTCCGCCACAGAGGACGGACTAGTCCGGTCCTACCAGAGTTGTCCGTTTTCGACCAGACTAAAGGTTATTGTTGTACTTTGAAATAGTCTATTTTGAGCCGGACTAGTCCGTGGTTGTGTGAGAAGGGGGTTTCTGAGGCTAATTCCTGTTGGCTGGACTTGTCTGCCCCAGTAGGCCGAACTAGTTCGGTGTGGCTAGACTTGTCCATTTTTAGATGGACCAAAACATTCTGTTGTAGTTTGGACTAGTCTGTCGTTGGCCGGACTAATCCGGGTTGCCATGATCGTTTTAAATTCAGACGTTGGCGGGTACGTCACCACTTTGCAGAGGTGTGATGTTGAGTGGTCCCAGTTGGATGTCAAAACCCCTATAAAAAGGGATCCCCTGACCTCCACTTTGGAACTCTTGAACTCTAGCGCCGCCACAAACATCCTATAGCTTTCCTAAGCCTTCTCACCTGCCTACTTGCCCTCTAGAACCAAATCTTGAGTGGATTAGGGTTTGGGACAAGGGGAGAAGGAAGAACTTCGTACTTTGGCTCTCGGCTTAATCTCTTGCACTTGGTGTTGCGTCTTTGTGATGTGTGGCCGTTGAGATTCGCGTGTTTGCACTTTTCGCTCATCACTAGAATTGCTTTTAGGGTTCATCTTGTTCATCACATTGTTCATCAACATAGTCTTGCAATATAATCTCTCATACTTGTCAATCTAACTTGTATTAGGTTGATAGATTGTGTATCCACTTTTTGTTGAACTAAAATCGAAGAAAAACTCATAAAAATCAAATTTTTAGGGTTTTCCTGTGTGCTGAACAGACTAGTCTGACCCTGACCCAAACTAGTCTTACCCCTGTAGTTTGATCTCGTTTTATTAAGTCATTTCGCCTATTCACCCCCCTAGGCAACTTTCATTTGGTATCAGAGAAGGTCTCTCCATCAAGTGTCTAACCACTCGGAGAAGATGGCCGGAAGGGGTGAAAACGAGGTTCCAGTGATAGTCGACAGAGATGACAAGACGAAGAGCGTTGATGTGCTTCAAGATGATCCCAATGATGACGAGGAAGTCCGCCAACTCAAGGCATGACTTCGCGAGAATCTAGGTTATCCCAAGAAGGAGACCAAGGAGACCAATGACGTCTATGGGAGTGATCCACAAGACTACTCCTAATATCCTTTCGAGCGCTTAACTTCTAGCAATCATTACTTGTCTATTCCCATGGGGAAACCTCCTAAATTTGATGGAAATGATTACACTATGTGGAAGCATAACATGAAGATGCACCTAATTTCCTTAAACCCTAGTTTGTGGCAAACTGTGTTGACAGGTGTGCATCTTCCAATGAATGAGGAGGACATTACCCCGGAGCAAGCTATCCTACTCCATCGTGATGCTCAAGCGGTTAAAGTGATCACCTCCTCCTTTACTCGAGAATAATTCAATTGAGTCGATGGATCGGAGGTGGCTAAGGACATTTGGTACACACTCAAGACAGTGCATGAAGGGAACCAAGTTATACAGGAGGCAAAGATCAAGATGATCAAAGGAGAGCTTGGGATGTTTACCATCATACATGGTGAGACCTCCCAAGACATGTACAACCGCCTCAAGGTCCTCATCAACAAAAGCCATTCACATGGATGCACCCGTTGGACCAACCACGAAGTGGTAAATAGGATGATTCAGACATTCATGCCTCGAAACATTACTCTTTGCTCCATGATCTGTGAGAGTCCGGAGTTCACCAAAATGACCCCAGAAGAAGTGCTTGGAATAATTGTCAACCACAAGATGATAGAGCGAGAGGTCATGTTATGCAATGATCTTCAAAATCTCACCTTATCGAAGAAGAAGAAGGGTGTTACATTCAAAGCAACATCATCCAAATCCCAAGAACAAGAAGAAAGTGACAAAGAGAACCTCGATACCGACGAGGAAGAGGCGCTCTTCATCAACAAGTTCAAGAGGATGATGAGCAGGAGGAAAGGAAGCTACCATGATGAGAACAAGAATAAGGAGAAGTCCAAGACAAGGTCAAAGAGGGCTTGCTATAATTGTGGTGAATATGGACACTTCATTGTGGATTGTCCACATGAAGACAACAACAAGAAGAAGGAGGGTAAGTCCCAAGAGAAGAAATTCTTCAAGAAGAAGAAGCAATCGGGATAAGCTCACCTTGGAAAGGACTGTGACTCAAATGAGGACTCCTCCTTCGAAGATGGAGAGAAGGTGGCAACAATTGCCATGAAGAGATCAACCACGGAGAACAAGCTCTTCCCCAACTTGGAGAGCTCAATATCAACATGCCTCATGGCCAATGAGGGAAGAAACAAGGTTACCTCTAAACCATCTTCTTCAATTTTATCGCATGACAACTTTGATAGTAGTAGTGAAAATGAACACATGCTTAAATATATGAGTAAGAGCACCTTGAAAAGAACGAAGTTGTTGTCGGATGAGATATTTCAGAAGGAAGAGCTCATCAATCGTCAAGAGCACATGCTCATCCAAGAAAAGGAGAGATGCTAAGAGTTTGAGGAGCTCTTAGAGCTTGAAAGAGAAAGAAGCAGGGCACTTGAGTGTGAACTCGCTTTGAGAAAGGGAACTTGCTCAAATCTTGAGGACACAACAACTGTGCTACAGGATGAACTTGTTAACTTTGCTAAAGTCAACAAGATCCTTGAAACGCAAGTTGAGTCTCTCAAGATCAATGCACCTTCTTCCTCCAAGAGCTCAACTTCTACAAATGTCAAATCTGAAGCAACTCAAGCTTGCAAGTGCTCTAACTTAATTCTCAAACTAAAGGATGAGCTCAAATTGGCACAAAACAAGCAAGCACTAAAAGGTGACATCTTTGACAAGGATAAGATGGCATATGCACGAAGTACATATACCAACACAATACATCCTCTTGCCAAAGTTGGTCTTGGTTATTTTCAGGAAAGGAAGCAAAATGCTAAGACTCACAAGAATGACAAAGACTTGATTGTTTTTGTCAAGGAAGGTTCATATTACAACAACAAGGAAAATAGCATTGCAACTTCACTTAACATGCCTAAAATGAACCTCATTCATTGTTCCATGATTTTTTATGCTTCATATGTTTTATTGGGGAACAAGTCTGGCAAACCTTATGCTAGGTATGTTGGGCCACTTTGCAAGAGTCCAAAACCTTGTGTGCGGGTGCCATGTGTCTTTTGACTAACACCAAAGGACCCAACATCGCTTGGGTACCTAAAACCAAGACTTAACTCTATTTTGTAGGCATACTCCTCCGGTGGTACAAAGTGCATCCCTGATAGTGGTTGCACAAGCCATATGACCGGAGAGAGGAAAATGTTTGTGGAGTATGAAGAAAATGTAGATCCAAGTAAAGGAATATACTTTGGGGACAATACCAAGGAAAAATCCTTGGCGCCGATAAAATTGCTATATCCCCCAATCACACTCTTTCCAACGTTTTGCATGTTGATTCACTTGATTATAACCTATTGTCCATATCACAACTATGCGAAAAACGGTTATAATTGTCTTTTAACTAATGAGGGTGTGACCGTCACAAGAAGAAGCAATGACTCAATTGCCTTTAAGGGTGTCCTCAAGGGAAAGCTTTATATTGTGGATTTCTCCATGGATAAAGCCCAACGTGACACATGCTTAATGGCAAAAACCAACATGGGATGACTTTGGCATAGAAGACTAGTCCATGTTGGGATGAGAAATTTGCAAAAAATTCTAAAGGGCAAGCACATCCATGGCTTGAAGAATGTTGTTTTTGAAAAAGATAGGCCATGTAGCGCATGTCAATATGGAAAGCAAGTTCGAGCTCAACGTACATGCAAGAACATCACGATGACAACAAGATCATTGGAGCTTCTACACATGGACTCTTCGGTCCAATCGCCTACATAAGATTGGCGGTAACAAATATGGTCTTGTAATTGTTGATGACTTTTCGGGTTACACTTGGGTGTTCTTTTTGCATGACAAAAGCAAGACTCAAGGTGTCCTCAAGAAGTACTTGAGGAGAGCTCAAAATGAGATCCTTCAAAATCAAGACTATAAGGAGTGACAATATCACCAAGTTCAAGAACACTCAAGTTGAAGAGTATTTGGATGAAGAAGGCATCACGCATGAGTTCTCGGCCCCCTACTCCCCTCAAAAAAATGGGGTGGCCGAGAGGAAGAATAGGACTCTCATTGAGATGTCTATAACCATGCTTGATGAGTACAAGACGTCGGACCGGTTTTGGATGGAAGCGGTTAACACCACTTGCCAAGCCATAAACCGGTTGTATCTCCATCGCATATTCATCGCATAATGACAATGTAGATCCAAGTGAAGGAATATACTTTGGGGACAATAGCCAAGGAAAAATCCTTGGCACCAATAAAATTGCTATACCCCCCAATCACACTCTTTCCAACATTTGCATGTTGATTCACTGGATTATAACCTATGGTCCATATCACAACTATGCGGCAAATGGTTATAATCGTCTTTTCACTAACGAGGGTGTGACCGTCACAAGAAGAAGCAATGACTTAATTGCTTTTAAGGGTGTCCTCAAGGGAAAGCTCTATCTTGTCGATTTCTCCGCGGATAAAGCCCAACTTGACACATGCTTAATGGCAAAAACCAACATGGCATGGCTTTGGCATAGAAGACTAGCCCATGTTGGGACGAGAAATTTGCAAAAATTTCTTAAGGGCGAGCACATCCGTGGCTGAAGAATGTTGTTTTTGAAAAAGATAGACCATGTAGCTCATGTCAAGCTGGAAAGCAAGTTCGAGAACAATATCCATGCAAGAACATCACGACGGCAACAAGATCATTGAAGCTTCTACACATGGACACTTTGGTCCAATTGCCTACATAAGATTGGCAGTAACAAATATGGTCTTGTAATTATTGATGATTTTTCATGTTACACTTGGGTGCTCTTTTTGCATGACAAGAGCGAGACTCAATATGTCCTCAAGAAGTACTTGAGGAGAGCTCAAAATGAGTTCTCCTTCAAAATCGAGACTATAAGGAGTGACAATGGCACCGAGTTCAAGAACACTCAAGTTGAAGAGTATTTTGATGAAGAAGGTATCGAGCATGAGTTCTTGGCCCCCTACTCCCCTCAAAAAAATGGGGTGGCCGAGAGGAAGAATAGGACTCTCATTGAGATGTCTATAACCATGCTTGATGAGTACAAGACGTCGACCGGTTTTGGGCGGAAGCGGTTAACACCACTTGCCATGCCATAAACATGTTGTATCTCCATCGCATATTCAAGAAGACTTCTTATGAGCTTCTAACCAGTAACAAGCCTAACATTTAATATTTTTGTGTTTTTGGAAGAAGGTGCTATATTCTCAACAATAAACCTAGGACTTTGAAGTTTGCTTCGAAGACCGATAAAGGTTTCTTGCTTGGTTATGACTCAAACACCTACGACTACTGTGTCTTCAACAAGTCCCTTGGAATTGTTGAAGTAGCAAGTGATGTGGTTTTTTATGAGACTAATGGTTCCCAAGTGGAGCAAGTTGATCGTTGTATGCTAGATCAAGAAGAGAATTCAGAAGTGGTGACAGGTAGGATGGCACTTGAGGACATTCGTCCACACGAACAATCTCAAGACTCAAGTGATCATACAACAAATCAAGCAAGCTCTTTCTCACATGATGAAGCTCAAAACCCTCAAGATGCACCTCAAGAAGATCAAAATGGAGACGTCTATCTAGGGGGAGACAAAGAAGATGAGGAAGAAGATGATGAAGTTCCAAGAACTCAAGCTCCACACCCAAGAGTGCACCAAAGCGTTCAACGGGATCACCCTGTGGGCAACATCCTTGGAGACATCTCTAAGGGGGTAACTACTCGATCTCATGTTGCACATTTTTGTGAAAATTACTCATTTGTTTCCTCTTTAGAACCTCACAAGGTTGAAGAAGCACTACGATATCCACTTTTGGATGGTGGCCATGCAAGAAGAGCTCAACAACGTCGAACGAAACCAAGTATGGGAGCTCGTGAAGAGGCCTAATGCAAATGTTGTGGGAACCAAGTGGGTGTTCCGCAACAATTAAGATGAGCATGGGGTTGTTACAAGGAACAAAGCACGAATTGTGGCCAAGGGATACTCACAAGTTGAAGGTTTGGATTTCGATGAAACCTTTTCTCCCGTAGCTAGGATTGAGTCAATTCGCATATTACTTGCCTTTGCTACTCACCATGATTTTAAGCTATACCAAATAGACGTCAAGAGTTCTTTCCTCAACGGTCCAATCAAAGAAGAGGTGTATGTAGAGCAACCCCTGGCTTTGAGGATCAAGACTTCCCAAACCATGTCTACAAATTGCGTAAGGCTCTCTATGGCCTTAAACAAGCTCCTAGAGATTTGTATGAGTGCTTTAAAGACTTTTTAACTCAAAATCAATTCAAAATTGGGAAGGCTGACTATACTCTATTCACAAAGCATTTTAATGATGATTTGTTTGTTTTCCAAATATATGTCAATGACATTATATTTGGTTCTACTAACAAAACTTTTTGTCATGAGTTTTCTAAGATGATGACCGAAAGGTTTGAGATGTCCATGATGGGAGAGTTGAAGTTATTTATAAGATTCCAAGTGAAGCAATTCAAGGAAGGCACATTCATTAGTCACACCAAGTATGTGCAAGATATACTTAAGAACTTTGATATGGACAAGGCCAAACCCATCAAGACTCCAATGGGAACAAATGGAAACCTTGACCTCAATGAAGATGGTCCAAGTGTGGACCAAAAGGTATATCACTCCATAAGAGATTCATTACTTTGTCTTTGTGCATCTAGGCCCAATATAATGCTAAGTGTTTGTATGTATGCACATTTTCAAGTCGCTCCCAAGGTGTGTCATTTAACCGCTGTAAAGAGAATTCTTAGGTATTTGGTTCACACAACAAGCCTAGGACTTTGGTACCCCAAGGGCTCCAAGTTTAATCTCATTGGATATTTTGATGCGGATTATGCGGGATGTAAAGTAGATAGAAAAAGCACATCCGGGACTTCTCAATTTTTGGGTAGGTCCCTAGTATCTTGGTCCTAAAAAAACAAAATTTCATTGCACTCTCCACAGCCGAAGCGGAGTATGTCGCTGCCGGAAGTTGTTGGGCATGACTTCTTTGGATGCGACAAACTCTTGGGGGCTATGGCATAAACTTGCATCATATCCCTCTCCTATGTGACAATGAGAGTGTCATCAAAATAGCCAACAATCCAGTTGAGCATTCAAGGACCAAACACATTGATATCTGCCACAATATCTTGAGAGATCACTCCATAAAAGAAGACATAATGATTTCCCATGTGAGAACCGAAAAACAATTGACCGATATTTTCACCAAGCCCTTAGATGAGAAGAGATTTTGTGAACTTTGGAGTGAGCTCAATATCTTAGATTCTCGAAATGTGGCTTGAGTTTTGCACATCTGATTGTTACTTGTATTTTGTTCAAAATAGTGCATGCTTGCAAAAATCTCATTCCCCTTGATTTTCTACAAAACTATTTGAAATTATTGATTATTTGTGAATTATGGTCATAGTTTGGTTGCTGATTGCTTACTGACCACGTTTGCAAAGATTCTTGTGAAAACTAATCCAAAAGGATCAAATCTCCGGTGAAAACTCAATATATATGATTTTTCAGCCTTTGGATCGGACTAGTTCGCCTCACTAGTCAGACAAGTCAGGACTCCAGCTTCTCTGGGCTCAAACAGACAAGTCCGGCCCACCTAGTAGTCTGGATAGATCCGTGGATCGGACTAGTGCGAGCTTCCTGCCGGACTAGTACGACCCCTAGAGACTTAACTTTCCGAGCAGGGCTGAAAGTGCATCTAGGCATCCCCGTGGGTTTTGGATGATTGATGACGACAATTAAGAGACTAATGAGCTAAGTTGATCTTAAGTATAGGTGTAATCATTGAGATGAGACAAAATCCCTTAAAAGGTAAAAGGTTGAAACGGGCGCCGAAGACTCAAGCATATAAATTAGGGGAGTTTAGACTAGCTGTATCAAGCATGGGGGTGTGTGTATCATGTGCATTGAGATCATCAAAGAGGGCTCAAAGTGGTGGTTGAGAGAAATACCTAAGTGAGAAGCCTTAAATAGAGAAAAATTCCCGATGACCGGACTTGTCCGGGCCTCAGGCTGGACTAGTCCGGGTGGCCAGGTTAGTCCATTTTGGGACGGACTAAATGTCTCTGTTGGAGTTCGGACTTGTCCGAAAGTGTACGGACTAGTCTGTTCTGCCTTGGTGAGCGTTTGTGGAGCTATGTCCTCAGAGGTCGGACTTGTCCGCCCCAGAGGTCGGACTAGTCCGGACCCCCCAGAGTAGTCTGTTTTAGGACGGACTAAATGATTCTGTCCAAGTTTGGACTTGTCCATTTTGGTATGGACTAGTCCGTTTGAGCCTTAGTGTGAGATCTCGAAGCCAAGTCCTGAGGGGCAGACCTGTCCGCCCCAGCGGTCGGACTAGTTTGGGCTCTCTCAGGGTAGTCCGTTTTCAGTCGGACTAAAGTGTCATGTCCGACTTAGGACTAGTCCGTTTTGGGTTGGACCAGTCCGGGTAGCCAGTGACCGTTTGAAATTCAAACGTTGGCGGGGACGTCACCAGTTTTATCGATTAGTGACGTTGATTGTCGGTGGTCCCAAAAGGCCAGACTAGTCTATGATATAGGGCTGGACTAGTCCAGGGTTGTGTTGATGGCAATGTTTAGTTGTTGGGACCCCTATAAAAAGGGGACCCCGACCCCTATTTGAAGCGTCTTGAACTCTAGTGCCGCCACAAGAGTCCTTGAGCCTTCCAAAGCCTTCTACTCGTACTACTTGCCCTCTAAGACCAAATCTTGAAGAGATTAGGGTTTGGAAGGAGAGTGAAGGAAGATCATCATGCTTTTGCTCTCGGTTTGATCTCTTGCACTTGCTGTTGCGTTTTGTGGCTTGTGTGATTTGAGCTTCGTGTGCTCCTTGCTGCATTGATTAGTGGGAGCCTCAACTTGTGAGCAGCCCCAAGAAACTTGGTGATTACACCTTTGATATAGTGGAAACCAAGCCGACCATTTTGGTGGCTTGGTGAGAAGAGTGTCAAGTGAGACCCGGTCCTTGTGTGGACTTCTCAACGTGGATGTAGCCTTCTTTGTGGAGCTGAACCACGGGATAAATCGTGTCTCGCTTGTTGCTTTATATTTCGATATTCACTAGAATTGCTATTAGGGTTCATTTCCTTCTTTGAATTTTGCTTCATTGAAATCTTGCAACCTAATTGTTTACATCTGTTAATCCAAGTTGTATTAGGTTGCTAGACTTTGCATCTAACTTTCGTCAACCTAAATTCTGCAAATAACTTGTAGAAATCAAGTTTTAGGTTTTCACCTCGTGCTGAGCGGACTAGTCCAGCCCATACCAGACTAGTTTGGTCTCACGAATTTAATCTCGTTTGATTAACAATTTCAGGTCATATAGCCTATTCACCCCCCCCTCTAGGCAACTTTTAATTGCTATGAGAGTAGAACTCTCCAGTAAAAGTCTAACAACTAGGAGAGGAGATGGCCGGAAGGGGTGACAACGAAGTTCCATTGATCATCGACGACGACAAGACGAAGAATGTCGATGTTCTACAAGATGATCCCAATGACGACGAGGAAGTGCATCTACTCAAGGTGCGACTTCGTGAGAAGCTAGGTATTCCCAAGAAGGAGACCAAGGTGATCGATCCAATAAACAACAACAATGGGAGTAGTTCACAAGACTACTCCCGATATCCTTACAACTCTGAGCGATTAACTGCTAGCAATCACAATATGTCTATTTCAGTTGGGAAACCTCCCCAATTTGACGGAAATGACTACTCGATGTGGAAGCATAACATGAAGATGCATCTCATTTCCTTAAACCCTAGCTTGTGGCAAATTGTCTTGACAGGTGTTCATCTTCCCAAGAATGAGGAAGACATTACCCTGGAGCAAGCATTCCTACTCCATCGCAATGCTCAAGCAGTTGGGATGATCACCTCCTCATTGACTCGAGAGGAGTTCAACTGGATTGAAGGGTTGGAGGTGGCCAAAGAAATATGGGACACGCTCAAGACGGCACATGAGGACAACCATGTCATTTGGGAGGAAAAGATCGAAGTGATTGAAAGCAAACTTGGGAGATCACTATCATGGATGGTGAGTCTCCCCAAGACATGTACAACCGCCTCAAGACCCTCATCAACAAGAGTCGATCTTATGGAAGCACCCGGTGGACGGACCACGAAGTGGTGAAGAGGATGATTCGGGCATTCATGCCTAGAAATGTCACTCTTTGCTCACTAATCCGTGAAAGTTCGGGATTCCATAAGATGACTCCCAAAGAAGTTCTAGGGAGAATCATCAATCATGAGATGATGGAGCAAGAGTCTATGTCCTACAAAAACCTTCAAAAGCTATCCTCCTCCAAGAAGAGAGATGTTGCATTCAAGGAAAAATCCTCAAGATCCCAAGAAAAAGGAGAGAGTGATGAAGAGAGCCCCGACACCGATGAGGAAGAGGCACTCTTCATCAACAACTTCAAGAGGATGTTGAGAAGGAGGAGGGGAAGCTACCATCGTGAAGGCAAGAGCAAAGACAATCCCAAGACAAGATCAAAGAGGGCTTGCTACAATTGTGGGGAATACGCCTACTTCATTGTGGATTGCCCACATGAAGAGAACAAGAAGAAGAAGGAGGGCAAGTCTCAAGAAAGGAAATACTACAAGAAGAAGAAGCAATCGGGACATGCCCACCTTGGGAAGGAGTGGGATTCAAATGAAGAATCCTCCTCCAATCAATATGAAAAAATAGCAACTATTGCTATGAAGAAGTCAACTATGGAGAACAAGCTCTTCCCCAACTTGGCGAACTCAAGGCCAACTTGCCTCATGGCCAAGGAGGGCGGAAAGAAGGTTAAATCTAAATCATCCTCTTTAATTTCTTCACATGATGATTTTGATAGTATTAGTGAAAATGAATATATGCTTAAAGATATGAGTAAGAGTACATTGAAAAGATTGGAGATATTGTCTTTTTACTAATAAGGGTGTGACCATCATAAGAAGAAGCAATGACTCAATTGTTTTTAAGGGTGTACTCCAGGGAAAGCTCTATCTTGTGGATTTCTCCACGGATAAAGCCCAACTTGATACATGCTTTATTGCAAAAACTAACGTGGTTTGGCTTTGGCATAGAAGACTAGCCCATGTTGGGATGAGGAATTTGCAAAAACTACTTAAGGGCGAGCACATCCGTGGTTTGAAGAATGTTGAGTTTGAAAAAGGATAGGCCATGTAGCGCATGCCAAGACGGAAAGAAAGTTGGAGCTCAACATCCATCCAAGAACATCATGACGACAACAAGACCATTGGAGCTTCTACACATGGACCTCTTCAGTCCAATCACCTACATAAGCATTGGCGGTAACAAATATGGTCTGGTAATTGTTGATGATTTTTCACATTTCACTTGGGTGTTCTTTTTGCATGACAAGAGTGAGACTCAAGGTGTCCTTAAGAAATACTTGAGGAGACCTCAAAATGAGTTCTCCTTAAGTATCAAGACCATAAGGAGTGACAATGGCATCGAATTCAAGAACACCCAAGTTGAAGAGTTTTTGGATGAAAAAAGGTATCAAGCATGAGTTCTTGGCCCCCTACTCCCCTCAATAAAATGGGGTGGCCGAGAGGAAGAATAGGACCCTCATCGAGATGGCAAGAACCATGCTTGACGAATACAAGATCGCGGACCGGTTTTGGGCAGAAGCGGTTAACACCGCTTGCCATGCTATAAACCGGTTGTACCTTCACCGCATCTTGAAGAAGACGTCTGATGAACTCCTAACCGGTAACAAGTCCAACATTTCTTACTTTTGTGTTTTTGGGAGCAAATGCTACATTCTCAACAAGAATCCTAGGACTTCGGAGTTCGCTTCTAAGTCCGATGATAGTTTCTTGCTTGGTTATGACTCAAACACTTATGCCTATCGTGTCTTCAACAAATCTTCCAGAATTGTTGAAGTAGCACGTGACGTAGTGTTTGACGAGACTAATGGCTCCCAAGTGGAGCAAGTTGATCGTCATGTGCTAGATCAAGAATAAGCTCCACAAGTGGTGATAGGAAGGATGGCACTTGGAGATATTCGACCACAAGAACAACCTCAAGACTCAAGTGATCATCCCACACATCAAGCAAGCTCTTCCTCAAATAATCATGCTCAAGACCCCCAAGATGTGCTTCAAGAAGATGAAAATGGAGGCATCAATCAAGGTGGAGACGAAGTAAATGAGGAAGATAAAGATGAAGATCCAAGACCTCAAGCACCTCGCCCAAGAGTGCATCCTGTTGACAACATCCTTGGAGACATCTCCAATGGGGTAACTACTCGATCTCGTGTTGCAAATTTTTGTGAACATTACACTTTTGTTTCTTCTATGGAGCCTCACAAGGTTGAAGAAGCTCTACGAGATCTGGATTGGGTGATGGCCATGCAAGAAGAGCTCAACAATTTTGAAAGAAATCAAGTATGGGAGCTCGTGAAGAGGCCAAACGCCAATGTTGTGGGCACCAAGTGGGTGTTCCGCAACAAACAAGATGAGCATGGGGTGGTTACAAGGAACAAGGCACGACTTGTGGCCAAGGGATACTACAAGTTGAAGGTTTGGATTTCGATGAAACCTTTGCTCCTGTAGCTAGGCTTGAATCAATTCGTACATTACTTGCCTTTGCTACACACCATGATTTTAAGCTATACCAAATGGACGTCAAGAGTGCATTCCTCAATGTTCCAATCAAAGAAGAGGTGTATGTGGAGCAACCCCCGACTTTGAAGATCAAGAATTCCCAAACCATGTCTACAAGTTGTGTAAGGCTCTCTATGGCCTCAAACAAGCTCCTAGAGCTTGGTATGAGTGCTTTAGAGACTTTCTAACTCAAAATGGTTTCAAAATTAGGAAGGCGTACTACACTTTATTCACTAAGCATTTCAATGATGATTTATTTGTTAGCCAAATATATGTCGATGATTTATTCACTACACATATGATTTATTCACTACCTCAGGTCGGACTGGTCTGGGTGGCCAGGTTAGTCTGTTTTAGGATGGACAAAATGTCTATGTTGGAGTTCAGACTTGTCTGTAAGGGTACGGACTAGTCTGTTCTGCCTTGGTGAGCGTTTGTGGAGGTAATTCCTAGGAGGCCAGACTTGTCCGCCCTAGAGGTCGGACTAGTCCGGACCGCCCAGAGTAGTCCATTTTGGGATGGACTAAATGGTTCTGTCCGAGTTTGGACTTGTCTGTTTTGGCACAGACTAATCCGTTTGAGCCTTAGTGTGAGACCCCGAAGCCAAGTCTTGGGAGGCCGTACTTGTCCACCCCAGCAGCCAGACTAGTCTGGGCTCTCCCAGTGTCGTCCGTTTTCAGCCGGACTAAAGTGTTATGTCCGACTTCGGACTAGTCTGTTTTGGGCCGGACTAGTCCGGGTAGCCAGTGATCGTTTGAAATTCAAATTTGGTGGAGACGTCACCAGTTTTGTTGATCAGTGACGTCAAATTGCCGGTGGTCCCAAAAGACTGGACTAGTCCATGGTACAGGGCTGGACTAGTTTGGGGTTGTGTTGATGGCAACGGTTAGTTGTCGGGACCCCTATAAAAAGGGGATGTTCGGCCCATATTTGAAGCGTCTTAAACCCTAGCACCGCCACAATAGTCCTTGAGCCTTCCAAAGCCTTCTACTCATCCTACTTGCCCTCTAAGACCAAATATTGAAGAGATTAGGGTTTGGGAAGGAGAGTGAAGGAAGATCATCGTGCTTTGGCTCTCGTTTTGATCTCTTGCACTTTGTGTTGTGTTTTGTGGCTTGTGTGAGTTGAGAAGAGGGTCAAGTGAGACTAAGCCGGCCATTGTGGTGGTTTGGTGAGAAGAGGGTCAAGTGGGGACTTGGTCCTTGTGTGGACTTCTCAACGTGGATGTAGGCTTCTTTGTGGAGCTGAAGCACTAGATAAATCGTGTCTTGCTTGTCACTTTATATTTCGGTATTCACTAGAATTGCTGTTAGGGTTCATATCATTCTTTGAATCGTTCTTCATTGAAATTTTGCAACCTAATTGTTTACATCTGTTAATCCAAGTTGTATTAGGTTGCTAGACATTGCATCTAACTTTCGTTAACCTAAATTCCGTAAATAACTTGTAGAAGTCAAGTTTTTAGGTTTTTACCTCGTGCTGAGCAGACTAGTCCAGCCCATACCAGACTAGTCCAGCCTCAGGAATTTAATCTCATTTGATTAAGCGATTTTAGGTCATATTGCCTATTCACCCCCCCTCTAGGCGACTTTCAAGGGCCCCGAATCTTCACTACTCTCATTCGATTCTCTCTCCTCTCCTCCACGAAAAACACACCACTTTTGGCGATTTTCACCTCCACTCACCAAAAACTACTTCCGATCCGTGGATTGAAGCCCTTAGGTGTGTGGAAACTCTTCCCCGCGCATCCTTGCTCGCTTCCTTACTGGCATTTCGTCGATTTGAAGATTCAAAGAGGTATTCATGACCTAACTCCAAATCCTCCAAAATTCAAAATTCTTAGATACTTTGGTAGAAACCTCTTCACAAATAGTGTTCCTCATGCAATTTTGACTCTCGTCTAGGAATATTGTGCCCCGATTCATATTTTTTAGGAAAATCATCAAGATTAGGATTCTTACTATGTAGACCGGACAAGTCCGTTCCTAGGGCGGACTACTCCGGGATTCACAGTACAAAACCCGAATTTTGAATGTTTTTGTGAATTCTAACACAATATTCAACTTCCTTGACCTCATATATCTTCCTATTTGTCATCTGTCAGGGACGATGTCAAGCCATGATAGTGACTCGCCCTTATCCAATCCGGAGGTCGAGGCGGCGAGGCAAGAGACCTGTCGTCGTGCCTGTGAGGAGCAAGAGGTTGCTCAAGCCCTTCTTGAGTCGAGAGCTGAGGCAAGGAAAGCCAAGAAATAACAAAGTTAAGAGCATAACTTAGCTGCTGCAGAACAAGCCACAAAGAGAAATAGGCTTGTGATTATGGGGGAGAAAGAGCACACTCAAGGGCTAGAAGTGCAACGGACAAAGGCAAGACACCGGCGGATGAGCTGCCAAAGAAGCGAAGGAATGTTGCAAAGAAGGCCGCTAGCAAGAAGCAAGTTGACATCACTATAAGAGAGAATGGGTCAAAGGGGTCCTCACAACCCAATGGCCTATTGAAGATGGCATCACTCGCAAGGAATCCTAACCGTCAAGCCACAGTTGAAGCTAACATATTTAGAGAAAAGGGGGCAGTGATGAGCCTGTGGCTCCTCAAAATACTTCAATTATGCTTGGTAAATTTTATATTGATGTGAAGCATTGCATGAAGTTGGATGAACAAAGTCTTGCTACTGGAACTAATACTATTTCACGCAAGCTGATATTTAAAGGTCCTACCATATGTCTGAAGGGAAAGCTAGTTGCCGGTATCTTTCCGATATGTAACCAAATATGCAGTGGTGCAAGTCTCTGCAAGAATACAACGCCGGGAAGTATTCAGAAGCATTAGGCAAGATGCAGGATATTTAATTATTTCCATATATTGATCAAGTCCTTGCCGAGATATTTAATTATTTCCATGTATTAGTCAGTCAGCTTCTAGGATTCTAGTCCAGTATTAGCCTATCAAGGTCTTTTTATTTGATAGAGTCGGAGTCAGACATTATTTGTATTGTGGGCCCAGCATAAGGCCATCTTTATTAGGGGCCGCCGCTCCAGGTAACAGGGACGATTAGGTTTTGATTATTGTGAGTTTGGTCAAGGGTTTCGCCTCCTGAGGTGGCGCCGCCGTCGTTACTGCCATGGTGACGGCAACTACTCATCCAACAAGGATTGTGTGAGATCGTAATGAAGCTCGTGCAGCCTGGGTGCATCTCGGATTCTTGCCGTGAGTCCCCAACTCTTGATCGTGGTCCTCGTGGCTACGGGTGAGAGTTTTGTATCGGTTCTGGTTCATAATTCTGTAAGTTGTTTCCATCGATCCAAGATGTTGTTGCTATTTTATTGGTTAAAGGAATTATAATGCCCTGCTGAGTGGATTTATTGTGCAGTAACTTAAGATTGAGTTTGACCTATTATTGTATTGTTGCTGTTCGTATGGTGAAAGATCGGGACAGACTACGAACACGGCCTGCGCGTTCTTATCATCTGGTATCAGTTTGCTAGGTTATTTACGGTACTTTCTACTAAATTTTTATAATGGTTTACTATAATCTTGACCGATATATTAAGTCTGTTTCCAAGCTTTATACAACAAGTTCACCTTCTGAGTACTTGTGACACTCGGTTCCGATAAAGAACTAAGTGAACGCATATGTATGCCCACGACGTTTAACACACATACACGAGTGCATTCACAAAAGGATATACAGAAAATTGCCACAAGACAAGATTTATTAAGTACTTTTATTACAGAACTCATAACATCCTCAAATACAAACTCTAATGAATATTAATGATAGGTTCAACTAATGCAGCGGAAATAAATTAATTAAGCAACTATGCAAAAGGGATAGCACAACTCCAACACTCCACAGGCAAAGTTGACGGTAGATACGCCCTAAAACTCCGCATTATCATCGTTAAACTCCCAATCCTGACCTGCAACTGTTGGTGGGGGAATTGCAATGGTGAGTACATGTCGTACTCAGCAAGTGTGGAAAGTATGACACGTAGCTAATTCAAATGACGACAATAATAAAGGCTAGGTGATGAAAAGTACATTAAAACATTTGAAAAGCAATATATATATTATATGTATTTGAAATAAACCCATCATAAACCATATAGTCATCATAATTCCATATTCATTACCATCATCCAAATTTCAGATTTCTCATTCCATTAACCATATTGATCGCTATGAACCATAATACCAATCCATAACCAGTACCATACCATCCCATAACCAAAACCCCTCTAATCATAGAAGTTATCCAGGTGCTCATAATCGGGAGCACGACTATCATGATAGTTTTTAATAGACCCTGCAGAATTTGTACCACTTTATCGACGTGTTTGTGATTTCATCACCTTGTAGTGACTAGAACCTCTATTATGCCGTCTCACACTTCCATTGATGTGTGGCCAAGACATCACAAAATAGCCTTTACAAAGATATTACTAGCCTATTTAGACCCCACTGAGGTTTCACCGGTGGTGATGTCTCCTACAGAGCACATCTTCAACCAAGGGTCTCCTCTTGAGCCATTCGGATCCCAGGGTAGTCCCACCAATCATCAACAAACTCAATCTGACTACCCCTTCCCCGAGCATCCTTAATGGTCCAAATAGCACTGGCAAAGCCCTAATTAATCAGCTACGCTGCACCCATACTTGGCCTCGTGGTTGCACTGTAGTCTTTTACTTATTCTCGCATGAACCGGTTCATAGATCTAAAGCAAGCAAAGCACCATGACATCCAACCCATTCACATACCATGCTTGTTTAGATCACGTATTACCATATCATATTGACCAGTTCATATTAACCATAAACTCATTAATACATAATTAAATGTGTAGTGTTGTTTTCCCATTCCAATTAATTAAGCGAAGCAAAAAGGTAAAAAGCCCTTCCCGACTCTCTACTATGAATTCCAGGTGACAAGGGTGGTTTAACAAAGCTAGTAAACTTCATGCCATAGGATTTCCCATCAAATTAACACAAGCATGCAGTTTTGCAAACAAACATTTATTTCAAAATAGGATCAATATGCTTTAAGGACACTTGTCTTGCTCTTGAGATTGGTTCGGGTCAAAGCCTTCAAACTCTTGGTGCTGGAGATCCTCTGCGGCACTCTCTAGTGCAAATCTGTCTAATCCGCATAATAAACATACAAGCCAAGAAACACAATCAAAGAGTGCACAAACATTACTCAATATGACATGACATGCATGATTAATGCAAATGCAAGGTAACTTGTTAATGAGTTGCTTTTAATGATCACTAACTAGTTCTAATAGCTTTTAATAAGTTTATACAGGTTTGGAGTTGATTAGATCTAATTTTAGAATTAATTCGACACAATTTAACTAGGAAGATCGGACTAGTCCGCTAGGGACCGGACAAGTCTGCACTGCGCGAGAACAGCAGATTAGAGTTTTCTAGATTGACGTGAAATTGGAGATTTGGGATTGAATTCACGTAAGGAAAAGAGAATAGAAGGTATACCAGGTGTTTAGAACTCCAATGAATCAAGGATCTTGGAGGCAACACTTGGATCTTGACGATCTAGGGTTGATGAAGAACTTGATGGTGGATTGTTGACAAAGAACACGAAGTTGATGGAGATCTTGATCCTCTTTTGTTTCCTCCTCTTCTTATTCTTGCTCTAGATCTCCTTCTCCCTCCTTGGTGGTGGCTATCCACGAGCTAGGGTTTGGATGAGGTGGAAAAGTGGCAAATAGATGTCAAGTCAAGGGGTGGGGTTGCTTATATAGAGGTGGAGAGGCAAGGGTTAGATGGATTTCGAGTTTGAGGGTGAGTAGAGGTCGGTTTGGAGTCTCACATGGGCTCTAAAAGAGTTAGGCACGACGTCCCTAGGCCCACTTAACGTAAAATACAAAAAACAAGTCGTGAAACAAAAGATCAACTCGGAGTCGCGATTTATCGAACAAGTCCGAAAAGGGCCGGACTAGTCTGAAGTTGGACAGAGAGAAATCGGACAAGTCTGGACTGGACATCGGACAAGTCCAAACTTATCCAGAGGGGAAAATTAGACAAGTCTAGCCAAAAATCGGACAAGTCCGACTTTAGTCAGAGGAAAAACAGACAAGTCCGCTGGAATACCGGACTAGTCCGGACAAGTCCATGGACTTAGCTAATTTTTCAAGGATTTGGAACACCGGACTAGTCCGCATAGGACCGGATAAGTCCGAAGGTGTCCAAAGGGAAAAACAGACTAGTCCGCAGAAAAACGGGCAAGTCCGTTTGAAGTCAAAGAGAAATCAGACTAGTCCGCACCAAAATCGGACTAGTCCGCACTTCCCAGAATTTTAAGTGCGGTTTTGCTGTCAATTCATTTTTAACTTGTTTCTTTTTATGTTGATTAATGTTAAACTGATTTAATGATGGATGTAGTGCATGATGGATGAAAATGAGGGTGTTACAGTACTATCAATGGGAGGATGCTATATTACGTTTCTGAGTGGTGAATTGCCATCAGATCAATTGGTAAATTTAGCAAAGCAAACCTTCTCTGACTCTGTTTTGTAGTGGTGGTTGAATTTGCAACATGAATATAATTATGATGATTTTGATTATTGCACATCTTGGAAAAGTGATGAGAGATGCTTTACAGCGTAAATACGACCCACCAATGAAGACTGTTTTGTATCCAAAGAGAGCAGTAGCTACTGCTAGCAAATATTCATATGGTGTCAAACTTGATACATGTTCATCTTGGAGTGCATCCATCATCGGAGAAGAGTGCATGAACAAGTTGAGGGGACAAGTTGATATGACCACAGGTCCTGAACAGAAGCATGTCTGTGCAGCAAATTCTTCTCTTGCTACCAAGAAAGATACAACCTCAACTTGTGGAAATATTTGCAAACAACAAAAAGTGCATCAGTTTCTTGAATTGCCAAATAAGTTGCTGCACTGCAAAAAGGTTAAGTCTTCTGTTTCTGAAATTTTATCAGCACCTATATATCATGAAAAACAGCATGTTTCTTCTTTTGAGCATACCAGTAGTGTTCTACAATGCAACATGGCCGAACCTACGGTTTCTAAACATAGATCTTTGTCTTATGAGCATAAGAAAATTTATGCTGGACACAATGGTGCTGAAGTGGAGAATAATCCTTTCGGAAGTGATGAAAATTCTTTTATTGAGCTGTCTGGTGATATTAATGAGTCAAAAAATGAAGATGTTGATAAATTTGTGCAAGGGTTATCATTGATTTCTCATGAAGTACAATGTGAAGGTACTATTGCTGATGTGAACGGTCAGCGTTGCACTATTTTCCAATCAGAGTGCAGAATTAAGGAGAAGGTATGCAAATTATTTATTGATGGTGGAAGTTTCACTAATGCTATTAGTTCAGATGTGGTCCATGCATTATCTTTGTCAACGTGGAGGCTGCGTACTCCACGTTATATGCAATGGATGAATCAAAGTGGTACATTGAAAATACTCACAGGACAAGAGTAAAATTTGCAGTGGGAAAGTATATTGATGTTGTTGATTGTGATGTGGCACCGATGAGCGCGTGCCATCTGTTACTAGGAAGGCCATGGCAATTTGATCTTTATGCAACACATAGAGGTCATTCCAATATTTACTCGTCCATTCATAAAGGTGTGTCTCGTGTGTTGAAGCCGATGAAGGAAAATGCTATCAAAGCAGAAGAGTTTCTTGTTGTTTTAAAAAAGAAAAAGGCACCCAAAGATACCCCAAAGCCTATGACGACTTTATTTCAAGGAAGGGAGGATGATGAGCCTGTGGCTCCTCAAAATACTTCAATTATGCTTGGTAAATTTTATATTGATGTGAAGCATTGCATGAAGTTGGATGAACAAAGTCTTGCTACTGGAACTAAGGCCCCCTTTGGCACAGCTCTGTGGAGCTGATTTTTCATATTCACTTTTGATTCTCTAGTGAAGTGATTCTGAGGCTGAAAATGGTTCTCCATGATAATCTGGAATAAAATCTTAGAATCAGGACAGAGAATCACTTCACGGAATCAGGAGAGGCTACTTTTTTCAGCTTCCAACCCCTTAGTCCATTTCAGAGAATCACTTTATAGAATCAGCCAAGAATCACTTCTTCTGAAAAACAGTGTTTGGCACAGTTTCTCTGATTCTCCTTAAGAATCAGCTCCGTGAAGCTCTGCCAAAGGGGACCTAATACTATTTCACGCAAGCTGATATTTAAAGGTTCTACCATATGTCTGAAAAGAAAGCTAGTTGCTGGTATCTTTTTGATATGTAACCAAATATGTAGTGGTGCAAGTCTGTGGAAGAATACAACGCCGGGAAGTATTCAGAAGCATTAGGCAAGATGCAGAGTATTTAATTATTTCCATATATTGATCAAGTCCTTGCCGGAATATTTAATTATTTCCATGTATTAGTCAGTCAGCTTCTAGGATTCTAGTCTAGTAGTAGCCTATCAAGGTCTTTTTATTTGTTAGTGTTGGAGTCGGACATTATTTGTATTGTGGGCCCAGCATAAGGCCATCTTTATTAGGGGCCGCTGCTCCTGGTAACAGGGACGATTAGGTTTTGATCATTGTGAGTTTGGTCGAGGGTTTCTCCTCCTGAGGTGGCGCCGCCGTTGTTACTGCCGTGGTGATGGCAACTACTCATCCAACAAGGATTGTGTGAGATCGTGATCAAGATCGTGCAGCCTGAGTGCATCTCGGATTCTTGCCGTGAATCCCCAACTCTTGATCGTGGTCCTCCTGGCTACGGGTGAGAGTTTTACATCGGTTCTGGTTCATAATTCTGTAAGCTGTTTCCATCGATCCAAGCAGTTGTTGCTATTTTTTTGGTTAAAGGAATTATTCTGCCCTGTCGAGTGGATTTATTGTGCACTACCTTAAGATTGAGATTGACCTATTATCGTATTGTTGTTGTTTGTACCGTGAAAGATCGAGACAGACTACGAACACTACCTGCGCGTTCTTATTAGGTAGAAAAGGCAAAGAGGTTAAGGATGGATGATGTGTACAGATTTGAGAAGCACACTGCCAACCCTGATTTTGGTGTGACTTCCATTTTGACTATTATAGAACTGTGTACATGAGGATGCAGACACCAGTGACAGATGCCTATTGGATTGATTGTGACTACATGACTGAGAAGAATCACATTGCATTTAATGCAGTTATTGAAGCTGTAGAGCGTCATGGACTTAAGGACCTCATGGGTTTCAAGTATGATTGGAATATTGATGTCATTGTGCAGTTTTACACTACGGTGTACTTTCGCAAGCAAGGAGATCGAAGGATCACTTGGCTCACAAATGGTGAACACTACACAGTAACCTATTGGGAGTTTGCTGAAATACTTGGCTTGGAAGATCAACTCAACAACGAGATCACGATTTCAAATCTCAAAACCGTTGCTAGAGATGATTTGGACTACATGTATCCAAGCCATGCGGTCTACGAGGCGAGACACATAAAGAACATGAAACCATTCTATAGTGTGCTCAACCGTGTATTTAGGAAGTGAAAGTGCATCTAGGCATTCTCTTGTGGGTTTTGAATGATTGATGACAAAAAAATTAGATCTTAATGAATTTATTGAGATGAATGCAGGTCAACACAGACTTGATATTTTGGTGCACTCAAAAAGGCGAAAAAATGAGGAGTGAAGAAAAGGAAAAGCGCAATTGATCATGAAAGCGCAATGTAGATATAACTGTATAGGATGTGTGTGAGTGACACATTCCAAGAGCTTATATCTTTGCGTAGAGGGTAAGGGCAAAAATTAAAGTAATTCACTGTGCATCGGACAAGTCCGCATACTGACTAGACAAGTCCGTTTAACTTTCTAAAGTTTCTATCCACCGTGCACCGGACAAGTCTGGACACTAATCGGACAAGTCCGTTCAACTTTCTGAGGTTTCACTCACATAAGTTGGAAAAACACAATTCACATTGGTTCGGACAAGTCCGTCACATCGTGAACTAGTCCGATTAATTTTCTGTAATCACTACAGACTAGTCCGATGAACTCTCTGTTCCAATACAGACAAGTCTGATATACCTCACACAAATTAGTGTTTTTAGTGTGCCGCACATTCCACACAAATTTTACATAGTACACCAGACAAGTCCGGTCACCAGAGCGGACTAGTCTGACCGTCGGGATCCCTAACGGTAATATTTTTGGAACCACAATAAATAGGTGACCCACGATCCTACAAATACAAGAAGCATACTCTACTGTCAAGAACATAAACCATAGCGCCGCCACTTGTCCAAAGAGCACAAAAACACATCTGCCCACACATATAAAGGCCTAAAGAGTTGAATTTTTTGGGTATCCAGATTTGGGATAGGGATATTGTTGTCGTCTACGCATCGTTGAGCTCTTGGGGTTTGATCTCTTATACACTCGTGCATTACTTGTAATCTTTTTGAGTGTATTAGATCATCTTTTCTTGCTGTAGTTTTGTGGGAGCCCTCAGGGTGTGAGGTTGCCCCACAAACTTGGTGAATATCCCATGATAGTGGAACTCAAGTCGGCCTTGTGTGGTGACTTGACGAGGGAAAAGGGTTCGAAGAGACCCGGCTCTGTGTGGGCTTCCTCAACGAGGAAGTAGATCTCTTTGGTGAGATCAAACCTCGGTAAAAATCCTTGTCTCGCGTGGTCTATTCTTTTACTTTTGCAATTACCATCATCTAGGGTATAAAGTTGATCAATCTTTTAATTCATGTCAACTTCGTATTCCACGTGCAATTATTCTATCCTTATTGCTCACTGAATTGTTAGGGTAGTTGATTACATTCCGCTGTTGCAACGTTTGTGATATCTGTATCAACATTTAACCTTTTCGTAGAACATCAAGCACACCGGAATAGTTTATATATTCCTTTACGAGACTTACCACTCTGAGAGAAAAATGGCAACGAGATTCCGGAGATGCCCATCATTGGAGACGAACAAGACTCCAAGGCGTTCAATGTGCTCAAGGAGCACGAACACGATGATGAAGAAGTGCATGAACTCAAGGAGCTTCTCAGGAAGAAGCTCGTAAGCCAGAAGGGCAAGAAGGAGGATTAAAAACCAAAATGGGGTAGTCATCAAGATTACTCCCGATATCCTTTTAATTATGAGAATCTTAACAATTGCAATCACTATATTTCTATTCCCACAAGAAGACCTCCACGGTTTGATGGCGGTGACTACTAAATGTGGAAATATAATATGAAGATGCATCTAACCTTGCTTAATCCAAGTTTTTGGTATATAGTGTGTATAGGTATAGATATCCCAGACACCGATGATGAACTCACCCCAGAGCAAGAACAAGCAATTCACCGAAATGCACAAGCTGTTGCGGTCATCACTTCATCCTCGAGCCGAGAAGAGTTCACCAAGGTGGTTGGACTTGAAGTTGCCAAAGACATGTGGGATACACTCTAGACTGCTCATGAATGGGAGCCGCTCCATTTGCAAAGCGGAGATTGAGATGCTTGAAGGAGAACTGGGGAGATTTGCCATTGAAGATGGTGAATCCCCTCAAGAGATGTACAACCGCTTGAAGACACTGATCAACAAGATACGTGCTTATGGAAGCAAGAAGTGGACTGATCATGAGGTTGTGAAGAGAATGATAAGAGCCTTTATGCCTCGAAATGTCACCTTGTGTTCCATGATAAGAGAAAGCCTGAGATTTCACAAAATTACCCCCGATGAAGTCCTTGGCAAAATTATCAATCACAAGATGATGGAAAAAGAAGCCAAATATGTCAAAGACTTAGCTGAGCTTACCTCATCCAAGAAGAAGGAAGTCGCCCTCAAGGCAACCTGCAAGCCCAAATGGAAGGAGACTCGTCAGACTCATGAAGAAGACACTAATGATGTAAGCACAAATATGGATGAAGAAGATTCAAGTGCATGAGAAAAAGAAGAGGAAGCAACTCTAGTGAAGGAAAGACCAAGGAAAAAGGGAAATCTAAGGCTCCACGTACTTGCTACAACTGCGGCGAATATGGACACTTTATGGTTGACTCTACATATGAGGAAAATAAGAAGGAGAAAGAAGTGAAGTCGCAAGAGAAGAAACTTTCAAGAAAAAGAAGCAGGTACATCAAGCGCACATCAGCAAGGAATGGGACTCAAACGACGAGTCCTACTCGGATGATGAAGATGAGATGGCAACAATTGTCATCAAGAAGTCTAAACTATTCTCAAACATGGGAGGAAGGAAGAACCACAACCACACTTGCCTCATGGCTAAGGAAGGCAAGAAGAAGGTTCGACTTACATCCCCTTCCTTACATTCCACCAATGATGATTTTGATAGTTCTAGTGAAAATGAGGAAATGTTTAAAGGATTGAGCAAAACTACACTAAGAGAAATGAAAATGTTGTCGAATGAAATCTTTGAGAAGGAGGAACTCGTCAACCGCCAAGAAGATATGCTCATCCATGAAAGGAAGAGATATCAAGAGGTTGAAAAGCTTCTTGAGCTTGAAAAGGAGAAAAGTAAGGCACTTGATCTAGCTTTGAGTATGGAAACTTACTCAAAACTAGAAGACTCACACATTTCAGTCAAGGGTGAACTTGCTAACTTGACAAAAGTTAACAAAATCCTTGAAGTGCAAGTAGAATCGCTCAAGCAAAGTGGCACTTCCTCCTCAAAGAGCTCACCCTCCCAAGATGTCAAGTATACGATAACTAAAATTTGCACATGCTCTAGTAAGAAGGATATTGTAAAAGATGAATCCACTGTTTCATATGTTAAATATCCATCCCAAAGTGGAATATTTGACAAGGAAAAGATTAAATATGCACGGAGTGAATATGGTCACAAGATCTCCTAATGTCAAAGATGGTCTTGGGTACACAAAAAAATAAAAAGCTACCTACTAATATTCAGATTAACGATCATATTACATTTGTTAGAGAAAAATCACATGAATCTGAATTGCAAACATTGTTTCATACTTTTGATACTTCTTATGAACTTATGAGAAATAAATCTAGACATGTTTACGCAAAATATGCAGGGCCACGCCACAAGAACCCAAGGACTTGTATGTGGGTGTCCAAGACACTTGTAACTAAGCTTTGAGGACCCAAGCAAGATTGGGTACCTAAAACAAAAAATAATTTTGTTTTGCAGGCCTACTCCTCTGAAGGATCTATATGGGTGCTGGACAGTGGATGCACCGATCACATGACCGGAGAGAAGAGTATGTTCGTAGAGTATGAGCGAAATGCGGATCCAAGTGAAGGAATTTATTTTGGAGACAACAGCCAAGGAAAAGTCCTTGGCAGTGGTAAAATTGAAATTTCTTCTCAACACACTCTTTCAAATGTGTTGTATGTTGATTCTTTACATTATAATCTTTTGTCCATATCTCAACTATGTGACAAAGGATAGAATTGTTTATTCACTAATTAGGGCATGACAGTTTTTAGAAGAAGCGATAACTCAGTTGCATTCAAGGGAATGTTGAAGGGAAAGCTTTATCTTGTTGACTTCAACAAAGATAAAGCTGAACTCAACACTTGTTTGGTTGCAAAAACTAACATGAGATGGTTGTGGCATAGACGGGTAGCCCATGTTGGGATGAGGAATCTGCAAAAACTTCTAAAAGGTGGTCACATCCGAGGTTTAAAAGATGTTGTGTTTGAGAAAGACAAGCCATGCAGAACATGCCAGACGGGAAGACAAGTTGGAGTACCACACCCTGCAAAAAATGTGATGACTACATCAAGACTGCTGGAACTTCTTCATATGGACCTCTTCAGTCCAATTTCTTATATAAGAATTGACGGTAAATATGGACTAGTAATTGTTGATGATTTTTCTAGATTTACCTGGGTGTTTTGCTTGTATAATAAATCAGAAACCCAAGGGATACTCAAGAAATTCTTAAAAAGAGCGCAAAATGAATTCTCCTCAACCGTCAAGAATATTAGAAGTGAAAATAGAACGGAGTTCAAAAATACTCAAGTTGAGGAGTACCTGGATGAAGAAGGAATAAAACATGAGTTTTTGGCACGCTACTCCCCTCAACAAAATGGGGTGGCTGAAAGGAAGAACGGGACACTCATTAAGATGGCGAGGACAATGTTGGATGAATACAAGACTTCGTACCGAATTTGGGCTTGAGCGGTAAATACCGCTTGTCACGCCACAAACTGGCTATATTTTGACCAACTTCTGAAGAAAATGCCATATGAGCTCTTCACTGGTAACAAACCCAATGTTTCATATTTCAGAGTGCTTGAAAGTAAGTGCTTTATCCTGAATAAGAAAACAAGGACTTCGAAGTTCGCTTCTAAATCTGATGAAGGGTTCTTGCTTGGTTTTGATTCGAACGCCTATGCTTATCGTGTCTTCAACAAAGTCTGTGGCATTGTTGAAATAGCACGTGACGTAGTGTTCGATGAGACTAATGGCTCCCAAGTGGAGCAAGTTGATAAGTGTGTTCTAGATCAATAAGAAGCACTATGTCAAGTGTTGAGGAGGATGACACTTGCTGATATTCGACCTCAAGATCAATCACAAGACTCAAGTTTTCAAGATGTACCTCAACAAGAGAGCAACGATCAAGGGGGAGCTTCTGCACAGGATCAACACCAAGAGGATCAAGAAGGTCAATATAATCATGGAAGCAATGATCTAGGGGGAGACATTGACAATGATGATAATGAAGAACAAGTGACCTCACAGGTTCCTCATCCAAGAGTACATCAGAATATACAAAGAGATCATCTCATCGACAACATTATTGGAGATATTGCAAAGAGAGTAACCACTAGATCTCGTATTGCTAATTTCTGTGAACATTACTCTTTTGTCTCGTTTCTAGAACTATACAGGGTTGCTGAAACTGTAGGATCAAAGATCACATGAAAAGCTACCATAAGGGGGTGAATGGTAGAATACAAATTTTTCAGCGGAAGCAACAAAAACCCCTTAGCAGAAAATTGATCTATTAAATAAACCGTGTGTGCGATTAATATAAATGTGATCAATAGTGACAAAACTAGTATAGATTGTGGAGAATCAAGTCACAAAGACGTCACAACAAGAATCACGAAAATACGTCGAGAAAAACTCAAGTTACAATCGAAAGATCGAACGAAAGTCAATCTGTTCTACCCGAGAAAAATCAGATCTGTAACACTGCAAAGAAACTCGTGAAGATCAGAAATCACAAATCCAATGACCGTGAAATTTTCACATATGGCAGATAATCAAGTTTTGAAGACAACATAAAAGGGGTCACATCAATTATATCAGTAAAACTCAAGTTATGAGAAAACCACCGAAACAAGGTAGTGCTATGCAGAAACTTGATGAGAAAAACTTGTCTGGAACAAGTCGGACGAAAGGGGCACAAAAGATCCTTTAGACTACGAATTTTATTGATCAAAACATAAAAGGAACAGCCCCAAAGTCGTGTCCATAAGCTTTGGCCTCCCTTGCTTATATAACCAGCCCTCAGTCCAACCCAATCCTAACTAGGACACAAACCATACTCAACTTCAACCGAAACTTTCCATAACTGCTCAAGACTCTTCCATACGCAGATAGAAGCAATCTTAAGACTTCCAAACACCTTAGGAGCGTATCCCACATTTTTATAACAACCCAACTTCGTGACCCACATGAAATCCTATCATAACCAACTCAAATATTTCCATATTTGAGTCAAACCCGACTCAGCCGCAGCCTGAGTCCATAACCTAGTCGGTTAGACCTTTCTGACCAATTATTTACGTCCACTTCTCTTCATAACGCCTTGGATCCATGTTTACATGTCCATGCACTCCATGCACACGTGTAGACACCTTCCAACGACGTCCACGATACCTTCATATGCATTGTTCTTGATTCAAACATGTTGCGCAACCTCCCGATCAACTCAACCACAATTCCTCCCGAATTTGGTTGTTGAACCTCATCTTCTCGCTAAGACTAGTTTAATGGATCCCTCACTAGCCATGTCTTGAACTCAAGCAACACCTGCACATGAATAAACAACCGATACTTTCGAGCACAAATCCACGACTTGACTCTCGTTAGTTCCGACGCCACAACACCTTACGCGAGAACCTCATATAAGCATGTTGCAAACCATAGAAAAAACATTAACACCATGATCAGCCAAAACGCATCAAAAATTTAGTAAAATAATACTAAGCAAACTTTCCATAAGTGTAAGGCAAGTTCGAAACATTGCAAGGTAAAAGCAGAACCACTGCAATCTAGCACTGGACCTTGAAACGGAGCTTACCAAAGCTTGCAGGACCTAGCGTTGGAGCTTACGAAAGCTAGTCGGACCTAGCGCCGGAGCTTACCAAAGCTAGTCGGACCTAGCGCCGAAGCTAACCGAAGCTAATCGAACCTAGCATCGGATTTAGCAAAAACATGTCGGACCTAGCCATAGCAACTTGGACCTAGCCAAATCATGTCGGACCTAGACAGAGTAAGTCGAACCTAGCCAAAAAAAAGTCGAACCTTACATCGGACCTTGTTGGAGCTACCCAAAACAAGACGAACCTATCGTCGGATCTTGCAGGAGCTCGAACCTAGAGTCGGACCTTGATGAGACGGGTGTTTTGACAAAATTCAAAACTTTTATCGTCATAGCCAATGTATTCAGCACACATAGGTCTCACAATCTCCCCCTTGATGAATGCATTGGCAGCACCACTTAAAATTGGAACATTGGCTTATGAAAAGTTCTGAAAACAATCAAATGAGAAAGAAAGAAATTTCAAAACAAATATTTCTCCCCCTTTGTAAATCAGAAATAAAATGAGTAGAAAAACAAAAATTCTCCCCCTGAGAAGAATCGTGTCAAAACACTTGTGAATGTGTGCAATGTGTGATCGATTTCGCCCCCTTTGACAATGTATTCAACAAGGTTCAAAAGAGAAATTTCAATTTTTATGAGCATATTGTAACATATACATATAAAACAAAGCTCATCCAAGTCATACTATCAAGTAACTTACACTATCACATCAATGAAATACATAAAGTAGTGTAAGCCATGCTAGAGAGCAAGTGTAATTTTCAATTTAAGCAAGCCATGATCTCACAAACTTAACTATTTCAAAACATGAAAGCATGACACTTTTGGCTAAAATTTCAATTTTATATTATTTAAAGATCAAATTTTGATCATATAACATTTGCAAGAGATTATATGTCGCATCTGCCTTACTCTAACCAACCAAGCCAAGCCTATGTCATTTGACAATCAGAAGCTTAAAGACATGGTTTTAATCATTCACAACTTCTTCCAAGTTCATATCTAAGTGCAATGATAAGCCATCTTAAAAGAAGAAATGCTATGCATGCATATTCTCTTGATCTTTTCTCAATTTTTCATTTGAACATAAAAACTCAACATGTGAGTTGATTACTTGATTAATTCTTTATGATTAAAATTACTTGTGAGCATGCAACAAGTTCAAAATAGCAAGGAAGTTCGATCATGACCTGATTTAGTGTAAGTAATTATTCCAATTACTAGACATGGCAAAAACTACAAAATGTATAACATGATTAATGTGGTGAGGACTTTCAGCATGTAAAATGAATTACAAAGTCATATATGTATGAAATAATATGCTCATATTATTTTAAATTCAGATTCACGTATAGACTTCCCAAGTTTTAACTCCCCCTCAATTTAAGCCGTGAGGATGCATAACCCCTATTTCACCACTAATGTAATAAAAACGAGTAAAATCCAAAGGTTTTGTAAAAATATCAACCAATTGTTGTTCGGTATCTACATGGTGAAGCACAATGTTTTCTTTTTCAACATTATCATGGAGAAAGTGATACCTAATGTCAATGTTCTTTGTTCTTGAATGTTGCACGGGGTTTTTAGAAATGAAAATGGCACTAGTGTTATCACAAAATAGTGGAACATATCTAGATCAACCCCATAGTCCTTAAGTGTTTGAACAATCTAAAGAATTTGTGAGCAAGCGCTAGCAGCAGCTACATATTCAGATTCAGTTGTGGATTGTGCAACTGAACTTTGTTTTCTAGAGGACCAAGCAACAACTGAATTACCAAGAAAATGACAAGCACCCTAAGTACTTTTCCTATCAATCCTACAACCCCCAAAATCAGCATCGGGATAGGCTTTCAAAGTAATGGTTAGGAAGAAGGAAGAAAAATTCAAAATTCTTGAGTTCCATGTAAGTAACTGAGAATTCTTTTGATGGCTTGATGATGTGAAGCACGTGGGGATGCTTGAAATCGTGCACAAAGTGAATGTGGCCTAGAGGGGGGGTGAATAGGCCTTTTTGAATATTGTCGGATCCTGCAACACTTAACAATCGGTTTATAACCAGAGAAATCGGACTAGTCCGGTAAAGTGCGGACTAGTCCGGTGTATACGGACTAGATTGATTAGGTTTGATCGATTAACTTTGTTCTTCAATATATGCAGCGGAAATATGCGATTAAACAAGGTGTCACAGGTTTATGAATTAGGTTATATCACAAATCAAACTTATACTTGATAATTCAACGTAATGTAATCAAGATCAGTTTGTAACCCTAGATTGATATGAAGTAAGAACAATGAACACAACAGAGAACACAAGAGATTTATCCTGTGGTTCGGTTCTCACAAAGGCAACCTACATCCACGTTGAGGAGCCCACAAAAGGACCAGATCTTCTCCAACCCTACCCTCATCGGATTGCCACGAAGGCCAATCCTCTTCCACTTATCTCAAAGGGGTGAATAACTGAATTCAAGAGGCTTTCTCACAAGTTGAGAGCTCCCTTGGATTACAACACAAAATATCACCAAGAACACACTCAAAAATTACAAATGAATCACAGAAGTGTGTTAGAGAATCAAACCAATAGCTCAATGTGGTGTTGAATGTGTCTCTCCAATGAACTAGAGTGAATCCTCAAAGGATTGATCTTTGTTGCACTTAATTTCGTGGAGAGATGTGGTTTTTGAGTCTCTTGGGAGGTGTGACGGCGCTAGGGTTCGAGTGTATGTGAAATATGGCCGTACAACTCTATTTATATGGGTTTCTAAAAGTGACCGTTAGGGTTCAAAAAGATCGTACTAGTCCGTGGTGGTCACTGGACTAGTCTGGTGTGCTGTGTGTAGCAAACCCTAAATGTCTCGAAATATCGGACTAGTCCGACTAGGAGCGTACTTGTCCGATTTCGCTACTGGAAATCTTCGGACTAGTCCGATAGTCATCGGACTTGTCCGGAGATGTGAAACCCTAAGTGTATAGGATGACAAGTCCGCACTTGGAGGACTTGTCCGATTCAGATCAGAGGGTATTTCGGACTAGTTCGTGCGATCATTGGACTTGTCCGATTTGGATCAGAAGGAATATCGAACTAGTCCGGTTGTGATCTGACTTGTCCGATTTTGTGTGACTTGTGAAGTGTTTTGAGGACTAGTCCGCACTGGGGAGGACTAGTCCGATTCTAGTCAGAAAGGATATCGGACTAGTCTGACGGATATCGACTAGTCCGATGGATATCGGACTTGTCCGATTTCGTGCAGAATGGATATCGGACTAGTCCGGTTTCAGTCGGGCTAGTCCGGTCCTGTGTAACTTTGTGCAATGTGTGTGTTTAATTATGATTGAGCTCTTGGGATGTGTTTTCTTAACACACTCCATACACAATTATCTACTATTTTTCTTCCTTGAGCTCATTTCCACTTTGCTCCTCATTCTTCCTTCTTTTTGGCACATTGCTCATTTTCCTATTAAAATCCTGCACTCATCTCAACAAAGAGGTTAGGATCCCAATTGCTTGTCATAAATCATCCAAAACCCACAAGGGAGTCCTAGATGCACTTTCACAAAGACATACACTGAATTGGATGTCCGGTCTTGATGTTGTGATGTACAAAAGTGATCTGATCATGCTTCTATATTCTTTTTGATCCATGGGTTCACCATCTTCATCAAGTTCAAGTGTCGTTGCTGTACCCATTGGTGTCCGAAGAGGCTTGCTTTTGTCCATGTTGAAGCACTTAAGAAGGTCCTTGTATACTTTGTTTGATGCACAAAGGTACCTTTCTTGGTTTGCTTGGTTTGCAGACCCAAAAAGTACGTGAGTTCTCCCATCATACTCATCTCAAATTCTGAACCCATCATAGCTGAAAACTTGGACACAAGATCATGAGAAGCACAAACAAAGATAATATCATCCACATACACTTGAACGAATAATGAGTCATTGCCATGCTTAAGTACAAAAAAGGTTTTATCAACCTTGCCCATGGTAAACCCTTTTTCAAGTAAGAATGTTTTTAACCTATTATACCATGCTCTAGGGGCTTGTTTGAGACCGTACAAGGCTTTGAACAGTTTGTAAACATGATTAGAAAATTTTCAAAACCCGGTGGTTGCTTGACATAAACCTCCTCATCTATGTAGCCATTAAGAAAAGCACTTTAAGATCCATTTGATATAACTTGAAACCTTTAGATGCAGCGAAATCTAACAAAATTCTTATGGCTTGTAATCTAGCAACAGGAGCAAAAGTATCATCAAAATCTAGACCTTCAAGTTGTGTGAAACCTTGAGCAACCAACCTAGCCTTATTCCTAATCACAACCCCGTCCCCACTTTGTTTATTTTAAACACCTATTTAGTTCCAATAAAAGTGTGACCTTGAGGTGGAGGTACAAGTTTTCAAACATAATTTCTTTCAAAATTTTCTAACTTTTCTTGCATGGCAATAATCCAAGTTTCATTAGTGAGTGCGTGTGATATATCTCTGGGTTCAAAAGAAGCAACAAAAGCAGAATGAGCGTGAGAGTTTGGATCGCAAAACCTGGACCGTGTGACTCATTCGTGCAAGCTCCCAATGATTTATAGTGGAGGATGACTTTTGAGGATTTAGAGGGGAGTAGACACTTCACAAGCTCCTTGTTCTTCATGTTCATCACAGATCGAAAAACTTGTGGCTTGAGGACGATATGTATAAGCCGCAGTAGTTGTCGGTGCTGGTTGTGGTGCAAAATCAGCAGCGTGATCAGTGCCCTTTGCTTCTGAATTTTCGGGCAGCAGCACCACTTCTTTGTCTTCTTCGATGAAAATATTCTCCCTCTGCGGATATGGATGTGGACCTACAATATTAGAGCTAGTACCTGGGCTAGCTTCATCAAAAGAAACCTCACAAGTCTCCACAATTTTGTTAATGTCAAGTAAAAGCACATGGTATCCTCTAGTATGAGATGGATAATTAAGAAATATGCCATCAACAGATCTAGCTTCAAATTTATCAAGATTACCATGTTTCTTAACAAAGCATTTACAACCAAAGACCCGAAAGTCTGCGACACTATGCCTATGTACAAACCAAAGTTCATCAGGTGTTTTTCCTAGCTTAGCACGCAAGAAAACAAGATTTGAGACATAACAAGCGGTTGTAATTGCATCAGCCCAAATTTTCCTAGGAGTTTGATATTCATCAAGCATAGTCCTAGCCATCTCAACTAAGGTTTTGTTCTTTCTCTCTACGACACCATTTTGTTGAGGTACATAAGGTGAAGAAAATTGATGTTCTATTCTTTTTCAACACAAAAGTGATCAAAAGATTGATTTTTAAATTCAGTTCCATTATCACTTCTAATTGCTTTTAAAGATTGTGGGTGATCAATTGATAATCTAAGAAATAAAGTTCTAAAGTGACTAAAAGTTTCATTCTTAGATGCCATAAAATAAACCCAAGAGTATCTAGAATAGTCATCAACAATCATAAGAACATACCATTTACCTCCTAAGGATTGAACACGTCAAGGTCATACGGTGTCAAGATGCAAAAGTTGACCTGGTTCAGTTGTAATGGTCATTGTGAGAGGAGCATGTGAACCTGCAACCATCTTAGCATGTATACAAGAAGAGCACACAATTTCTTTGTCCCCTTTAAGCTTAGGCAACCCACGTATGCGATCAAGAGCACTAACACGCGTGAGATGATCAAAGCCTATGTGACTAAGTCTACGATGCCAAAAATATAAGTCTTTTGACTCATTAGCAACTAGACACCTATGCTTAGAAGAAGACATATCAAAATCAGCTTTAAAAACTCTTCCAAACTCATACATGTTAAAAATAAGCTCACTATTTGAACCTACAATTTTGCAGCGATTTTTATTGAAAATAATTTCCTGATTTTCCTCTAGCAATTGTGAAATAGAAAGCAAGTTGTATTTCAAATTTTTGACAAGTGCCACATCCTTCAAAGTGTAGTGATCATTTACTCTAACCGGCCCTTAGCAATTATAGGAGTTGAAGAATTATCGGCAAAAGTAACATTCTCTACACATGACACAAAAGAGAGGGAGGAGAACCATTCTTTGTTACCGGTCATGTGGCGTGAGCAACCTGAATCCACAATCCAAATGTTCTCCTTCCTCAAGCGTGTAACCTACATAGAAGCACAATACGTTGATGACTCAATACTGGGGTTAGTCAAAAGGCATTTTGGAATCCAGTACTGAGTCACACGACGTTCAGCAGGAATAACACGCGAAAGCTGAGATAAAACAACAGTTTTATGAGCCAAAGCTTGAGGATTTTTGTATCCAACTACTGACCTATGAGGTGTTACATGTGTAGCATGAACAACAGTAGGTTTGGGAGCAAACTTTGCATGTTTTTGACTCATTACAGCAGGTTGCATGTTCCTATCATTCGGTTTAGCATGTGCATCAAATTTTGCATGAAAGTTATGAGATCTAGCAATCATTCTTTCCTTTTTCTGTTGTTTAGCTAGTATATAACAAAAATCTATAACATGATCATCTCTACCATAGTAGGTACAATGAAATTTAACTTTGTTTAATGTCTATATGAGCAAGCATTATTTTTATTTGAAACCAAATGAGATAACACTCCTGCAGATTTGAAAACCACTTCTTTTTGTTTAGGAACTGTTTGAATCAAACCACTTTCTAATGAATTTACAATTTTAGGTGTATGTGCCTTAGCATGAGCATGAGAATCAAAACCTAAACAAGTTTTATCATTGCAAGACTTTGAAGAATTCAGCAGCAAGTTTAGGTTCTTATTCCCATTACAAAACCGCTCTAGTGTCCTATTAATGTCCTCAAGTTTCTTAGACAAGTCTAGTCAGTTTTCACATGAAATTTTTCCTTTTAGTTTGCAATTGGAACATTATTTAACTTCATGAGAACATAAAACATTGTTCAATATAGAAATTTCATTCATAGCATCATGTAGTTTCTTATCAAGATCATTACAAGTAGAACATTGCAAATCAATTGAAAAAAAACTAGCATTTTTTAAGTTTTTATCATTAAGTGCAGCAAGCTCCCTGTTCTTTTCAATTTCTAACTCAAGTTTATCAAGTGTGGAGGTGTGTGCACTTCTTAGAGAGGACAATTATTCATATATTAAATCACATGAGGAACAAGAATCATCACTAGGAATCACAGATTTCAAGCAATTAATTTCAAATTCTAGTGACTCAATTTTAATAGCATTGTCCTTAAGCTTTTTGTCCTTTTTCTTAACTATAACAGTGGCACGAGAAATAGCATCACACATTTCTTCGCAAGTAGGACATACCTCTTCATTGTCACTATTGTGTTCTGTCTCCTCCATAATTGATCTTGACTTGCCCGCCATGAAGTACAAGTTTGCCAAATCATCTTCATCTTCGTCACTTCTGATGTCCACATCGCTCGAGCCAAGTTCTTGAAGTGCGGAGATAAAACTATTCACCAATTGGTGTCCTGTAAAACCCTTCTTTTTCTTGTTGTTGTTTGTAGAAGAGTGCTTCATCCTTGTTTTCTTTTCATCACGGGAGTAGTACCAGAAATGTTAGGGCAATCCGTGTGAAAATGTCCTGTCTTACCACATTTGAAGCAACATTGAGGTTCGACACTTACTCTCCTTCTAGTTCTCACATTTTGCAATGCTTTTGAGAACCGAGTAGAAATGACTACAAGTTCTTCCTCTGGAAACTCTTCAATCTATTCAAGGGTTAGAGAGGACAACAAAGCAAGTGTTCCACAAGATAAAGATTGGCCGGAGCTAGGCATGTCACATTGAGAAACAAATGCAAGAGACTTGTTGGGGTTCCTACGTGAGATTATGTCATGTTCATGAGTTTTCAATTTAGAATGTAGAACATCTAATGTAAGAGTACTCATGATAGTAGATTCATGAATAGATGTGACTTTCATCTCCCAAATTGACATATCTAATACACTTAACAATTGTCTAGCATTTTCAGCGTCTGAAAAATTAGCATTGACACTACGCAAGTTGCTGAAAATTTTATTAAAGCGAGCAAATAAATCATCGTTGGACTCACCTGGTTGCATCTCAAAATGCATGTATTCCTTTTTTAACATATATTGCTTTACCTCCTTGATCGTGTTGGATCATTCGTGATAGTCACAAAGTGCTTTCCACACATCGTATGCAGATCACAGGTGTGCAACACGGTCAAAGTCACTTTGAGTTAAACCCTATATGATCAAGTTTTGAGCCTTGTTGTTGTTGTTGTCAACATCTCTCAGATTTGTAGCTGTAACTTGATTGTTTGGTGGCACTTCGCAGGGTTTGTACACCTTTTCCCATATAGCAAATCCCTGCGCCTGGATGAAGGCTTCCGTACGTGCCTTCCAAACCTGAAAATCAATACCACTAAACACACAAGGTTTGCGGAGTATTTCTCCATGATGATTAGTCAAAAATATGTGCAAATCACAAAGATTAGAGCACTGTGGCTCTGATACCAATTGTAGGATCGAATAGCATGTGAAAAGCTACCAGAGGGGGTGAATGGTAGATTACAACTTTTCAGCAGAAGCAACGAAAACCCCTCGACAGAAAATTGATCTGTTAAAGAAATCGTGTGTGTGACTAATATAAATGTGGTCAATAGTGACAAAACCAGTATAGATTATGGAGAATCAAGTCACAAATATTTCACAACAAGAATCATGAACATCCATCGGGAAAAACTCATGTTACAATCGAAAGATCGAACGAAAGTCAATCTGGTCTACCCAAGAAAAATCAGATGTGTAACATTGCAAAGGAACTCATGTAGATCAGAAACCACAAATCCAATGACCGTGAAATTTTCATAGATGGTATATAATTAATTTGTGAAGACAACTCAAAAGGAATCATGTCAATTAGATCTGTAAAACTCGAGTTATGATTAAACCATCAGAGCAAGGTAGTGTTGTGCAGAAACTCGACAAGAAAAACTTGTTTGGAACAAGTCAAACAAACAAGGCACAAAAGCTCCTTTGGAACAGCCCCAAAGTTGTGTCCACGAGCTCTGGCCTCCCTTGCTTATATAACCAGCCCTTAGGCCAACCCAATCCTAACAAGGACTCAAATCCTACTCAGATTCAACCGAAACTTTCCGTAACTGCTCAAGACTCTTTCATACGCAGATAGAAGCAATCTTAAGACTTCCAAACACCTTAGAAATGTATCCACATTCCTAAAACAATTCGTGATCCACATGAAATCTGATCATAACCAACTCAAATCTTTCCATATTCGAGTCAAACCAAACTCAGTCGCGACCTGAGTCCATAACCTAGTCGGTTGCATCTTTCCGACCAATTCTTTACGTCCACTTCTCTTCATCACGCCTTGGAACCATTTTGCCATGTCCATGCACTCCATGCACATGTGCATACACCTTTCAACAACATCCACGATACCTTCATATGCATTGTTCTTGATTCAAAAATGTTGCGCAACCTCCCGATCAACTCAACAATAATTCCTCCCGAACTTGGTTGTTGAACCTCATCTTCTCCCTAAGACTAGTTCAATGGATCCTGTCACTATCCATGTCTTGAACTCAAGCAACACTTGCACATGAATAAACAACTGATACTTCAGAGCACAAGTCCACGACTTGACTCTCGTTTGTTCCGATACCACAATACCTTACGTGAGAACCTCACATAAGCATGTTGCAAACCATAGCAAAAACATTAACACCATGATCAGCCAAAATGCATCAAAAAATTAGTAAAAGAATACTAAGTAAACTTTCCATAAGTGTAAAGCAAGTTCGAAACATTGCAAGGTAAAAGCAGAACCACTGCAATCTAGCACCGGACTTTGAAACGGAGCTTACCAAAGCTAGCAGGACCTAGCGTCGGAGCTTACCAAAGCTAGTAGGACATAGCGCCAGGGCTTAACAAAGCTAGTCGGACCTAGCGCCGAAGCTAACCAAAGCTAATTGGACCTTGCGTCGGATTTAGCAAAAACATGTCGGACCTAGCCATAGCAAGTCGGACCTAGCCAAAACATGTCGGACCTAGACACAGTAAGTCAGACCTAGCAAAAACAAGTCGGACCTTACGTTGTACCTTGCCATAGCTACCCAAAACAAGTCGGACCTATTGTCGGACCTTGCAGGAGCTCGGACCTAGTGTCGGACCTTGATGAGATGGGTGTTTTGGCAAAATTCAAAACTTTTATCATCATAGTCAATGTATTCAACACACATAGGTCTCACAGAAACACTAAAAGATCCAGATTGAGTGATTGCAATGCAACAGGAGCTGAACAACTTCAAGAGAAATGAAGTATGGGAGATGGTGGAAAGATAAAGGCAAACATCGTAGGCACCAAATGGGTCTTTCAGAACAAGCAAGATGAAAATGAAGTTGTAACAAGAGACAGGGCATGACTTGTGGCAAAAGGTTACTCACAAGTTGTAGGTTTGGATTTCGACGAAACTTTTGCTCCCGTAGCTAGACTCGAGTCCATTCGTATTTTATTAGCTTACGCTACTCACCACAATTTTAAGCTGTATCAAATAGACGTCAAAAGCGCATTCCTCAACGGTCCCATCAAGGAGGAAGTATACGTTGAGCAGCCACCATGATTTAAAGATCAAGAGTACCCCAACCATGTGTACAAACTACATAAGGCTCTCTATGGCCTCAAACAAGCTCCCCGAGCATGGTATGAGTGCCTTAGGGATTTTCTCACTCACAAGGGTTTTCAAATAGGAAAAGATGATTATAGTTTGTTTACAAAACATTTTGATGGTCATCTATTCGTGTGTCAAATTCATGTTGATGACATCATCTTTGGTTCTACTAATGAATATTTTTGTGAAGAATTTAGTAAAATCATGACAAACAAATTTGAGATGTCAACGATGGGCGAATTGAAGTTCCTTTTGGGATTCCAAGTGAAGCAATTGAGAGAAGGCACCTTCATCTGCCAAACTAAGTACACGCGGGGCATCCTCAGAACTAATGGGAACTAATGGACATCTCGACCTCAATGAAGATGGTCCAGATGTGGATCAAAATATATATCGGTCTATGATTGGTTCACTTCTTTATTTGTGTGCATATAGGCCTGATATTATGCTTAGTGTGTGTATGTGTGCAAGGTTTCAAGCTGCACCTAAAGAGTGTCATTTAACAGCTGTAAAAAGAGTTTTAAGATACCTTGTGCACACACCTAACTTTGGCCTTTGGTATCCTAAAGTATCCAAGTTTAACCTTATAGGATATTCCGATGCCGACTATGCAGGCTGCAAAGTCGATAGAAAGAGCACATCAGGAACTTGCTAATTTCTTGACAAATCTGTAGTTTCATGGTCATCTAAAAAGCAAAACTTCATTGCTCTTTCCACAACCGAAGCGGAGTATGTTGCAGCCGGTAATTGTTGCGCATAACTACTTTGGATGCGACAAACTCTAAGGAATTATGGTTACAATCTGAGCAATATTCCAATCCTTTGTGATAATGAAAGTGCCATAAAAATTACACACAATCCAGTAGAGCACTCAAGAACTAAGCACATAGACATTCATCATCATTTTCTAAGAGATCATTCGATAAAAGGTGACATAGAAATTTCACATGTTAGAACTGAAAAACAACTAGCAGACATATTCACAAAGCCACTAGATGAAAAGAGATTTTATGAGCTCAGGAATGAATTTAATATACTCAACTCTCGAAATGTGGCTTGAGACACTGCATACCTGATTGTAATTTCAAAGTTTACTCATTTTTGCGAATAATTATCTCTTATTTCGATTTTCCCTCGAAAACTATTTAAATTAGTGAATCTTGGTGAAGTATGGCCGTTGTATGATTGTTGATTGCTTATTGGTCATGTTCATCAAGATTATTTGTGAAATGATGTCCTTTAGATCACTATTAGATCAAACTTCCAAAAATCACTTTGTTCCTAATTCAATTCTATCCAGCAGACCTGGACTAGTCAGTGGTCTGTACTAGACTAGTACGTTGTTGCAGACTAGTCTGGCTCTGGTCTGACATATCGGACTAGTCCGACCCCTGTGCGGGCTAGTCCGTATTTATTGGGCTTAAACCCTAGCTAGCCACCAGGACATCTTCTTCCTTCTCTCACAATCGTTTTGCACTCTCTCTCCTCAAACCCTAGCTCCCAAGGCAAGTTTCACTTTTGACCACCAAAATTAAAGGTTCCTCCACGGGAACTCTTTCCCTCGTCTCGAAGCATACCTCTCCGGACTAATCTGGACCTTGCTCTGCTCCTCCAACCTCAAATCTCAGAGGATTCAGAAGAGAACATCACAGAGATGGCACCTCTCACGGAGCAAGAATTGGCATCCTTTGGACTAGCAGTTGTCTCCACTCCTCCTCCTCAGCATGCACATGAAGATACAGATGAAGACAGGACCGAGAGTGAGAGGGGAGTGATGAAGAGTGATTCCCTCAATTGTTTCCCTTTTTGGTTACTTGATGCCAAAGGAGGAGAGATTGAGACTAGCAGTATTTATTTGTAAGCCTTAAGGACTAGTGATCATAGACATGTATCTTAAATTTCAAAATATTGTAATCTCTTTTTGATGTGCCTATTTCATTCAATATGAATGTGTGATGTTTATTTTGATATTACTGTGATGGTTGTTATAATTGCTATACTCTTAATTTTGCACATCACATAATTTGATCACACACACTGCATAGGCACCCCACCATAAAGAGTCCATATATGTGAGAAATTTTTATTGTTCATATGTGTATATGCACACTTTATGAAAATCAATTTTTACTATTAATTGTGAAATCTCAATTGGTTGTCATCAATCACCAAAAAGGGGAGAATGAAAGTGCATCTAGGCATTCCCTAGTGGATTTTTGACGATTGATGACAAACAAATGTGATCCTAATGAAATCATTGAGATGAATACAGGTCAACAAAGATTAGATATTTTGGTGCACTCAAAAAGGTGAAAATGAGGAGTGAAGAAAAGGATAAGTCCAATTGATTACGGAAGCGCAAAGTAGAATAACTGTATAGGATGTGTGTGAGAGACACATCCCAAGAGCTTAGATATTTGCGTAGAGGATAAGGGCTAAAATTAATTAATTAAGTAATTCACTGTGCACCGGACAAGTTCGGACACTGACCAGACAAGTCCATTCAACTTTCTGATGTTTCAATCCACCGTGCACCGGACAAGTCCAGACACTAACCGGACAAGTCTGTTCAACTTTCTGGTGTTTCACTCAGACAAGTTGGAAAAACACAATTCACATTGGTCCGAACAAGTCCGACATATTGCAAACTAGTCCGATTAATTTTCTGTAATCACTATGGACTAGTTCGATGAACTCTCTGTTCCAATATGGACAAGTCCAGTATACCTCACACAAATTAGGGTTTTTAGTGTGCTACACATTCCACGCAAATTTTACACAACACACCAGACAAGTCCGGGCACCAGAGCAGACTAGTCCGGCCGTAGGGATCCCTAAAGGTAATATTTTTGGAAACACTATAAATAGATGATCCATGACCCCACAAATACAAGAACCATACTGTACTATCAAGAACATAAACTTAGCGCCGCCACTTGTCCCAAGAGCACAAAAACACATCTTCCCACACATCTAAAGGCCTAAAGAGTTGAATCTTTTGGGTATCCAGATTTGGGATAGGGAGATCGTTGTCTATGCATTGTTGAGCTCTTGGGGTTTGATCTCTTATACACTCATGCATTACTTGTAATATTTCTGAGTGTATTAACTCATCTTTTCTCGTTGTAATTTTGTGGGAGCCCTCAGTGTGTGAGGTTGCCCACCAACTTGGTGATTACCCCGTGATAGTGGAACTCAAGTCGGTCTTGTGTGGTGACTTGACGAGGGAAAAGGGTTTTAAGAGACCCGGCTCTGTGTGGGCTTCCTCAACGAGAAAGTAGATCTCTTTGGTGAGATCGAACAACGATAAACTTCCTTGTCTCGCGTGTTCCATTCTATTACTTTTGCAATTACCATCATCTATGGTATTGAATGTGGCCTAGAGGGGAGCGAATAGGCTTTGAAAATTTCCTACACACTTAATCAAACTGTCAAATACTTGAGGTACCGGACTTGTCCGGTTGGTGAAGTAGACTAGTTTGGTGTGTTAAAGTGTTGTGAGTTAATTAAGTATTGATTCAAGAATTGATATGTTATAGCAGCGGGAATTGAACAACTATTGAGATCTCTAAAATTGACAATCAATATTGCAAAGTTATACGTGGAAAGCAATTGTAATTTAGTTTACAAGATTGATCAACTTAATGCCCTAAGTAATGATAATGTAAAAATAAAGAAGCATACAGGACACAAATTTTTACCGAGGTTTGATCTCACCAAAGAGATCTACTCCTTGTTGAGGAAGCCCACACAGAGTCGGGTATCTTCAAACACTTTCCCTCGTCAAGTCACCACACAAGGCCAACCTGATTCCACTATCATGGGTAATCACCGAGTTGGTAGGGCAACCTCACACTTTGAGGGCTCCCACAAGAATTACAGCGAAAATATGATCAAATACACTCGAAAACATTACAAGTAATTGCACAAGTGTAAAGAGATCAAATCCCAAGAGCTCAATGAAGCGTAGACGACAATCTCCCAATCCCAAATCTGAATACTCAAGATTTTCATTTTTGAGGACCCTAGATGTGTGGGGAAATGTGTTTTTGTGCTCTTGGGACAAGTGGTGGCGCTAGGGTTTGAGTTGTGAACAGTAGAATATGTGAGTTGTGTTTTGGGATCGTGGATCTCCTATTTATAGTGTTCCCAAAATTATTACTGTTAGGGATCCCGATGTACAAACTAGTCCATACTGGGGACCGGACTTGTCCAGTGTACTGTGTAAAATAGGTGTGAAATGTGCAACTCACTAGAAACCCTAAATTGTGTGAGTTATATCAGACTAGTCCGGTAGGTGTCCGGACTTGTCCGGTGCCCTGTGTATTGGAACATAAGAAATTCTCTCGGACTAGTTCGGCCTCAGACGAACTTGTTAGGCGTGATGTGTTATGGAACATCAGAGAGTTCAACAGACTAGTACGGTCCTTGAACGGACTTGTCCAGTGTACAGTGTATTGAGTTTATAAAAAGTTGAACGGACTGGTCCGGTACATAAACGGACTAGTCCGGTGCACTGTGTATTGAGGTTCCATAATGTTGAACGGACTAGTCCGGTCCATGAACAGACTAGTCCGGTGCTTAGTGAACTTTAAGATTGATTTTAAGACCCTTACCCCTACGCAAAGACTTGAGCTCTTGGGATGTGTCTCTCACACGCATCCTATACAATTAAGTCTACTTTGTGCTTCATTCATCAATAGGGCCTTTATATTTCTTCATCACTTCATTTTTCACTTTTTGATCACTTTTTGAGTGCACCCAACTATCTAATATGAGTTGACTTGCATTCATCTCAACAAGTTCATTAGGATCTCATTCGATTGTCATCAATCGTCCAAAACCCACAAGGGATTGCCTAGATGCACTTTCAATCTCCCCTTTTTTTGGTGATTGATGACAATCAATTGAGATTTCATAATTAAGAGTAAAAATTGATTTTCATAAAGTGTGCATATATGGGAATCACAAATGAATAATAAAAGCTTCTCAATATATGCTTTATGGTGGGGTGCCTATAGAGTGTGTGATCAAATGTTGTGATGAGCAAATGATAAGAACATACCAATTATAGCAACAATCATCATATTAACATTAAACTAAGCATCACACATTAAATAAAGTAGGCACATCCAAAAGGGATTACAATAATTTGAAATTAAGATACACGTCCTCGATCACAAGCCCTTAGGGGTACAAAATAATCTACTAGTCTCACTCTCTTCCCTTTTCGCATCAAGGCACCAAAAAAGGAAAATTTGAGGGGAATCACTCATCGCCGCTGCCTCCCTCACTCTCGGTTCAATCTTCATCTTCTTCTTCATCTTCAGGTGCTTGCTGAGTAGGAGGAGGAGCGGAGATGCCAACTAGTCCAAATGAAGCCAACTCTTGCTCTGAGAGTGGTGCCATCTCTATGATATCCTCTTAAGAATCTTCAAAAATCTGAGGTGACCCCACTGTTTCTATCTCTAGCTTCTCACAGATGGCCTTAATGCTGGTATTCACATATCTTTGATGTCTTTTCCTAGCCAGACTCTCCTTGTGCTTCTTAATTTCCACTTTGTGGCAGGATGCAAAGATGGAGGAAAGCATTTTCAGCACACCACTGGAGTTTTCTCTAGAGGGTAGAGGAGCAGTAGTAGCAGCTTGAGTCCTTGTGCCTTCATGAGCCCTCTTAGATTTTTGTTCCTCTACAGGTGAGGTAGGAGCAAAGGGGACAGTGTAGATTGTAGGCTTCTGGGGCCCTAGACCAGTGTGACGAACATCCTTTACAAACTCAAGTCCTGTCACCTTATCAATCATATACATGATACATGGTGCATAGCCACAGGACCTGTTAGGGTTGATGGAGATGTTCAAAATGTCATTGTAGATGTACTCAAAGACATTGAAGGTCCTTCTCTTGCTTATCACCTTCATCAATGTCCTTAGTGTCCCCTGAATAGTTCCTGCATCTCCCTCCTTGGGAGCTATGGTCTTCCTAAGGATTCTGTTTAGGGCTACAAAGAACTACAAAGAATGGATTCAAGTATTTGGTAGTTGGAGACTTGTAAGGCATTCTTGTATCATAGAGAAAATCATGGTCATCTTTCTCCAAGGGCTTCAAGTTGTGAATGATGATGTCATTCTCCAAAGAATCATCAAGATGAAGAATTCTAGCAAACTCCTCATAAGTGACACTGTACTTTGCTCCATGTGTCATCCATATCATTTTGTCACCATCATCATGAGCAAAGTATAGAGTGGAATAGAATTGAGTGATGACCTCATTGTTTCAATCCCACTGGAAGGAGACAAGATCCTTCAGTCCATGTCGCTCTAATGCCTCCAGAACCTCTTGATAAGCTTGGCATCTCTTGGACTGGAGGTAAGTGATATTCACTCACTAACTTTTAATCATTGGGTTCCTCATCTTCATATATACATGCTCATAATAGTCAGCATGGAAATTGCTCCAGAATCTGGGGTCAGGTGACTGTTTGGGCTGCTCATGGACTTCCATCTTTCTGAACTTGTCAGCCAATTCACTCCCTTTTCCAGTAAAATCATCACTTGATGGATGCCTGTTGCAATGAATAGGAGCCTTCATCTTCAAAGGGCCAATAGGACCACTAGACAGTCCTTTGCCCTTGTTGAGACTTCTCTTTGGTGCCGAAGAACAGCCAGCACCTTCCTTGCTCAAGGGCTTCTTCACTACCACTCTCCTCTTCTTAGGAAGTACATCTTCGGGAGGAGAGGAGTGAACATTGTGGTCGTGCCTTTTCTTCATAACCCTCTCGTTTGCTATTTACACTCTTGCATGGTCACGCTCTTCGTCATAGTCAAAAGAGTTGCCCTCGGGACCTGAAGACATCGTGCCTGACAGAGGAATTCATGGGTTGATAAGAATTTAGAGGTTCAGATTGTCAAGGTACCAGACTTGTCCGTTTTTAGAGTGCGTACTTGTCCGGAGTACCGGACTTGTCCGCACTTGAATACCTGGACTAGTCTGATCTGGCATAAGAACCCTAATTTCCTATTTTCCACAAATCTAGCACGAATCGATGCAAGGCAAGTACGAATATAGTAGGAATACATCTAGAGAGGTAATGTATGCCCTAGAAATCAAGAAAAATAAGCAAGATTGGAGAAAAGGTGAGAACTAGGGTTGAGTGAGATTTTACTGAAAAATTTGAAGATTGGAGTTGAAGGAGCAGAGTATGGTCCGAATTAGTCTGGAGTGAGCAAGCTTCGCATCGAGGAGAGGATTTCCATTGGAGAAATCTTCGATTTTGATGGATGGAAGCAATAATCGTCTTGGGAGCTCACGGTAGAAGAGATAGAGCAAAAGTGATTATGAAATGAGGGGGATGAGCTCCTGGCGGCGGGCAAGGGTTAACCCCGATAGATACGAACTAGTCTGGTCGCTACCGAACAAGTCCAGTATGCTGCACCAGGGACAGACTAGTCTGATGCAACAAACTAGTACGGTGCTAATGCTGGACTAGTCCGGTGTCAGCAGGACAAAACGGAATTGAACAATTTGATTTTGGTTGTTTGATCTGATAGTGATCTAAATGACATCATTTCACAAATAATATTGATTAACATGACCAGTAAGCAATCAACAATCATACAATGACCATAATTCACCGAGATTCATTAATTTAAATAGTTCTCAAGAAAAAATCGAGATAAGGGATAAATTTTCACAAAAATGAGTAAATTTTGAAATCACAATCAGGTATGTTGTGTTTCAAGCTACATTTCGAGAGTCAAGTATATTTAGCTCATTTTTAGATCACAAAATCTCTTTTCATCTAGTGGCTTAGTGAAAATGTCTACAAGTTGTTTTTCAATCCTAACATGTGAGATTACAATGTCACCTTTTAATAAATGATCTCTTAATAAATAGTGACGAATATCTATGTGCTTAGTTCTTGAGTGTTCTACTGGTTTGTGTGCAATTTTTGTAGCACTCTCATTATCACATAGGAGTGGAATATTGAAAGTGCATCTAGGCATCCCTTGTGGGTTTTGGTTGATTTATGACAAACAAATGAGATCATAACCAAATTGTTGAGATGAGTGCAGGTCTTAAAAGAAATTATAATGAAAGCGCAAAAATAAAGGAGAATGAGGATCTATATGGAAAAGAGCTCAAGAGTTGAATAGATTAGATCATTGTGTATGTTGTGTGTTGGAGAAACACACCCCAAGAGCTCAATCACAAGAAAACTCACTCACTGCACTAATTTATACAGGTCCAGACTAGTCTGATAATATCCGGACTAGTCCGATAACCCCTCTATTCAAAATCGGACAAGTCCTTTCAGTGCGGACTTGTCTGCACAGTCCAGGTTTACACAGACCAGACTAGTCCGATATCACCACGCACTAGTCCGATATCTTTCTGACTAAAATCGGACTAGTCCTCCCTAGTGCGGACTAGTCCTCAACACTTCACAACTTTGCACAAACATCGGACAAGTCTGATAATATACGGACTAGTCCGATAACCTCTCCGACTAAAATCAGACAAGTCCTTCAAATGCAAAGTTGTCCCCAATTCACTAAGGAGTTCACCACAGCCGGACTTGTCCAAAAATAACCGGACTAGTCCGAACCTTTCCAGAGCCTAAATTGGACTAGTCCGCCCTAAGTCGGACAAGTCCGATCTTCTTGAGAACTTAGGATTTCCTACACTGCGCACACCAGACTAGTCCGGACGCCACCACGGACTAGTCCGGACCCTCGAAACTCTAACGGTAACTTTTGGAAACACCATATAAATAGATGTGCATGACCCTATTTTTATCTCTCTCGACTCCCAGCGCCGTCACACCCTCCAAGAGCTTAGAAAACACATCTCTCCACGCAATGCAACGCAAGAAATATCAAATTCTTGAGGATTCATCTTGGATCAAAGAAGAGCCATGATTCACACGTTTGAGCTCTTGGGTTTGATCTCTAACACACTCCTGTTGTTTCATTGTTGATCTTAAGAGTGTGTTCTTGGTGGTGTTTGATTTGTAATCTCGGGGAACCCTCAACTTTTGAGAAGGCCCCTTGAACTTGGTGATTTACCCTTGTGATACTGAAAGAGAATTGGCCTTCATGGCGATTCGATGAGGTTAGGGTTGGTGAAGACCCGGTCCTTTCGTGGGCTTCTCAACGTGGATGTAGATTGCCTTTTTGGGAACCGAACCACGGTATAAAAATCTTGTGTCTTCACATTGTGCATTTTGTTCTTACTTTTCATTAATATCTAGGGTTTTACTTGATCTTATTCATATTACGTTAAAACATTGAATATAAGGTTAACTTGTGCAACATCCAGTTTCATAGAAGTATTACACTCTAATTACAAGTATATTTCCGCTGCATAGAGTCTAGGATCGAGATAATCGATCAAACTTGATCGATCTAGTCCGCACGCACCGAACTAGTCCGCACTCTAAAGGAATAGTCCGATTTCCTGGTATTTGATCAAGTTGCTAAGTGTTACAGGTTCCGACTAAAAATCAAAAAGGCTTATTGACCCCCCCCTCTAGGCCACATTCAAATATGGTTCAGATTGTAACCATAATCCCTTAGAGTTTGTCGCATCCAAAGTAGATGTGCGCAACAACTACTGGCTGCAACATACTCTGCTTCGGCTGTGGAAAGAACAATGGAGTTTTGCTTTTTAGATGACCATGAAACTAAGGATATGCCAAGAAATTGGTAAGTCCCCGACGTGCTCTTTCTATCGACTTTGCATCCTGCATAGTCGGCATCAGAATATCCTATCAAGTTAAACTTGGATCCTTTGGGGTACCAAAGGCCCAAGTTGGGTGTGTGCACAAGGTATCTTAAAATTCTTTTTACAACTATTAAATGGCACTCTTTAGGTGCGCTTTGAAACCTTGCACACATAGACACACTAAGCATAATATCTGGCCTAGATGCACATAAATAGAGTAATGAGCCAATCATAGACCGATATACCTTTTTATCCACATTTGGACCATCTTTGTTGAGATTGAGATGCCCATTATTTGCCATGGGTGTATTGATGGGCTTGGCCTTGTCCATATTGAACTTCTTGAAGATGTTCTGTGTGTACTTGGTTTGGCTTATGAAAGTGCCTTCTCTTAATTGGTTCACTTGGAATGCCAAGAAGAACTTTAATTCACCCATCATCAACATCTAGAATTTGTCCGTCATAATCTTGCTAAATTATTCACAAAAGGATTTATTAGTAGAGCAAAAAATGATATCATCAACATAGATTTGACATACAAATAGATGATCATCAAAGTGTTTTGTGAACAAAGTATAATTAGCTTTTCCAATTTTAAAACTATTTTGAGTGTAAAAATCTCTAAGGCACTCGTACCAAGCTTGATGAGCTTGTTTGAGGCCATAGAGAGCCTTACGCAGTTTATACACACAGTTGGGGTACTCTTGATCTTCAAATCCTGGTGGTTGCTCCACATAGACTTCCTACTTAATGGGACCGTTGAAGAAATCACTTTTGACGTCCATTTGATACAGCTTAAAATTATGGTGAGTAGCATATGCCAATAAAATACGAATGGACTCAAGTCTAGCTACAGGAGTGAAAGTTTCATCGAAGTCCAAACCTTTAGCTTGTGAGTAACCTTTTGCCACAAGTCGCGCCTTATTTCTTGTTACCGCTACATGTTCGTCTTGCTTGTTCTGAAAGACCCATTTGGTTCCTACAATGTTCGTCTTTGGTCTTTCTACAAGTTTCCACACTTCATTTCTCTTGAAGTTGTTCAGCTCCTCTTGTATTGCAATCACCCAATCTGGATCCTTTAGTTCTTCTTCTACCCTGTATAGTCCAGAAAAGAGAGAAAAGAGTAATATTCACATAAATTAGCTATGCAAGATCTAGTGGTTTCTCCCTTGGCAATGTCTCCAATAATGTTTTTGATTGGATGATCTCTTTGTATACTCTGATGTACTCTTGGGTGAGGAACTTGTGAAGTTGCTTGTACTTCATTTTCTTAATTGTCAATGTCTCCCACTAGATCATTGCATCCTTGATTATGTTGATCTTCTTGATCTTCCTGATCTTGATCTTGGGCATGAGCTCACCCTTGATCATTGTTTTCTTGTTGAGGTCCATCTTGAGCACTTGAGTCTTGTGGTGCTCTTGAGGTCGAATATCACCATGCGCCATTCTCCTCAACGCTTGGCATGGGGCTTCTTCTTGATCTAGCACAAACTTATCAACTTGCTCCACTTGGGAGCCATTAGTTTCATCGAACACTACGTCACGTGCTACTTCAATAAGGCCAAAGACTTTGTTGAAGACACGATAGGCGTAGGCATCTGAATCATGACCAAGCAAGAACCCTTCATCAGATTTCGAAGCGAACTTCGAAGTCCTCGGTTTCTTGTTTAAGATAAAACATTTGCATCCAAATACTTTGAAATATGAAACATTTGGTCTGTTACCGGTGAGGAGCTCATATGGCATCTTCTTCAAAAGTCAGTGAAGATATAGGCGGTTTGTGGCGTGAAAAGCGGTGTTCACCACTTCAGCCCAAAACCTGTTCGAAGTCTTGTATTCATCCAGCATTGTCCTCGCCATCTCGATGAGCATCCTGTTTTTCCTTTCGGTCACCCCATTTTGTTCAGGGGAGTAGGGTGCCGAAAATTCATGTTTTATTCCTTCTTCATCTAGATACTCCTCAACTTGTGTATTCTTGAACTCCGTTCCATTGTCACTTCTAATGTTCTTCACAGTTGAGGAGAATTCATTATGCGCTCTTTTCATAAATTTCTTGAGGATTCCCTAAGTTTCTGATTTATCATACAAGAAAAATACCCAGGTAAATCAAGAAAAATCATCAACAATGATCAATCCATATTTGTTATCGCCGATGGTTATATAAGCAATTGGACCAAAGAGGTCAATGTGTAGAAGTTCCATCGGTATTGAGGTAGTCATCACGTTCTTGGCGGGATGTGGTGCTCCAACTTGTTTTTTTATCTGGCAAGCGTTGCATGACCTGTCTTTCTCAAAAACAACATCCTTTAAACCTTGGATGTGACCACCTTTTAGAAGTTTCTGCAGATTTCTCATCTCAACATGGGCTAGCCGTCTATGCCACAACCATCCCAAGTTAGTTTTAGCAACCAAGCAAGTGTTGAGTTCAGCTTTATCTTTGTTGAATTCAACAAGATAAAGCTTTCCCTTCAACATTCCCTTGAATGCAATCGAGCCATTGCTTATTCTAAAAATGGTCACACCCTCATCAGTGAATAAACAGTTATAACCTTTGTTGCACAACTGAGATATGGACAAGAGGTTATAATCTAAAGAATCTACATGTAAAACATTTGAGGGAGTATGTTGGGAAGAGATTTCAGTTTTATCGCTACCAAGGACCTTTCTTTGGCTGTTGTCTCCAAAGTATATCCCTTCACTTGGATCCGCATTGCGCTCATACTCTGCGAACATACTCCTCTGTCCGGTCATGTGATTAGTGCATCTACTGTCCAGCATCCATTTTGATCTACAGGAGGAGTAGGCCTGCAAAACAGAATTATTTCTTGGTTTTAGATACCCAAGCTTGCTTGGGTCCTCGCAGGTTAGTCACAAGAGTCTTTGGAACCCACACAATTTTTTTAGTTCTTGTGGTGTCGCCCTACATATTTGGAAAATACATGTCCATATTTGTTTTTCATGAGTACATAGGAAGCATCAAAAGTACGGAATAGTATTTATAATTCAGATTCACGAGATGTTTCCCTAACAAAAGTAATTTGCTTCTTAGCATGAACATTGGTGGACATGTGTTTATTTTTGTTAAACCCAAGACCATCTTTGATGTTAGGAGGTCTAGTGACCATATATGCACTACGTGCATATTTAATCTTTTCCTTGTCAAAGATGCCACTTTGGGATGGATGTTTAGCATGAGAAGTAGAAGAATAAAGTTTAACAGCATTTTTCTTAATGAAACATGTGCAAGTTACAATTGTTGTCGGACTTACACCTTTGGAAGGTGAGCTTTTGGATGAGGAGTCACTTTGCTTGAGTGACTCAACTTGCACTTCAAGAACCTTGTTAACTTTTGACAAGTTAGCAAGTTCATCCTTGATTGCATCGTGTGAGTCTTCTAGCTTTGAGTAAGTTTCCTTACTCAAGGCTAGCTCATGCTCAAGTGACTTGCTCTTTTTCCTCTCAAGCTCAAGGAGTTTCTCAACCTCTTGATATATCTTCCTTCCACGGATGGGCATATCTTCTTGTTGTTTGACAAGCCCCTCCTTCTCAAAAATTTCATTCGACAACATTTTCATTTTCTTTAATGCAATTTTACTTAACCCTATAAACATCTCCTAATTTTCACTAGAGCTATCAAAATCATCAATAGAGGAATTTAGCAAGGGAGGTGTGAGTCAAACCTTTTTCTTGCCTTCCTTAGCCATGAGGCAAGTGTCATTATGAGTCTCCCGTCCTCCCATGTTCAGAAAGAGCGTAGACCTCTTGGTAGGCTTCTTGACGGCAATGGTGGCCATCTCCTCTTCTTCATTGGAGGAGGATTCGTCGTTTGAGTCTCACTCCTTGCCAATGTGCGCTTGGTGAGCTTGCCTCTTTTTCTTGAAGATCTTCTTCTCTTGAGGCTTTGCTTTCTTCTTCTTTTTGTTTTCTTCATAAGTGCAGTCAACCATAAAGTGATCGTACTCGCCATAGTTGTAGCAGGTACATCGAGCCTTGGATTTTCTTTTTTTCTTTGCTTTTCCCATCACTCGAGTTGTTGCCCTTCTTTTTTTCATCATCCGCTTGAATTTCTTGATGAAGAGTGCCATTTCCTCATCATCCAAATCGGTGCTTACATCACTTGTGTCTTCATCATCTTGTGCTTCATGAGCTTCCTTTTCTTTAGGATTACAAGTTGCCTTGAGGGCAACGTCATTCTTCTTGGAGGAAGTAACCTCAACTAGGTCTTTGACGTATTGTACCTCCTTCTCCATCATCTCATGGTTGATAATTTTGCCCAATAGTTCATACGGATTCATTTTGTGGAACCTCGGGCTTTTGCGGATCATGGAGCACAAGGTGAAATTTCTTGGCATAAAGGCTCTGATCATTCTTTTGACCACTTCATGGTCAGTCCACTTCTTGCTTCCATAGGCGTGGATCTTGTTGATAAGCGCCTTCTTTCTGTTGTACATGTCTTGAGATGATTCATTTTCCTCAATGGCAAACCTCCCCAATTCTCCTTCGAACATTTCAATTTTTGCCTCTCGGACTGATCGATTTCCTTCATGTGCAGTTTTGAGTGTATCCTAGATTCCTTGGCACTTTCTAGTCCATCAATCTTGGTGAACTCTTCTCGACTTAGAGATGAAGTGATCACTGCAACAGCTTATGCGTTGCGGTGAATTTCTTGTTCTTGTTCTAGAGTGAGTTCATCGTCTGTATCTGGGATATCTACACATGTACACACAATATGTCAAGGACTAGATTTCAAAGAGATTAGATGCATTTTCATGTTGTATTTCCACATGGTATAATGTTTTTGTCGAACTGCGGAGGTTTTCCCATGAGAATGGAAATATAATGATTATTTGAATTGAGACGATTGTAATTGTAAGGATACGGGAGTAGTCGTGATGACCACTCCCCATCGCCTTCTCGTCTTCTTTTCCTTTTTGACTTAGTAGTTTCTTCCTTAGAAGTGCCTTGAGGTGACGCACTTCTTCATCATCGTGTTGAATTTCCCTGAGTATATCGAAGGCTTTTGTATCTTGTTCTTCTTCGGTGTTGAGCACCTTCAGGATCTCGTGTTCTTGTCAGAGGCCATTGATCTCTCCGAGCGACGAGTCTCATAGATGGAGAACCTGCACTGATACCAATTGAATGTGGCCTAGAGGGGAGTGAATAGGCTTTGAAAATTTCATGCACACTTAATCAAACTGTCAAATACTTGAGGGACCGAACTTGTCCGGTTGGTGGAGCGGACTAGTCCAGTGTGTTAAAGTGTTGTGAGGTAATTAAGTATTTATTCAGGAATTGAGATGTTATAGAAGCGGAAATTGAACAACTATTGAGATCACTTAAATTGATAATCAATATTACAAAGTTATACGTGGAAAGCAATTGTAATTTAGTTTACAAGATTGATCAACTTAATGCCCTAAGTAATGATAATAAAAAAATAAAGAAGCACACGCAACACGAATTTTTACCGAGGTTCGGTCTCACCAAGGAGATAAACTCCTCGTTGAGGAAGCCCACACAGAGTCGGGTCTCTTCAAACCCTTTTCCTCGTCAAGTCACCACATAAGGCCGTCTTGATTCCACTATCACGGGTAATCATTGAGTTGGTGGGGCAACCTCACACTTTGAGGGCTCCCACAAGAATTACAGCGAAAAGGTAATCAAATACACTTGAAAAGATTACAAGTAATTGCACAAGTGTAAAGAGATCAAACTCCAAGAGCTCAATGAAGCGTAGACGGCAATCTCTCAATCCCAAAACTGAATACTCAAAGATTTTCACTTTTGAAGACCTTAGATGTGTGGAGAGATGTGTTTTCGTGCTCTTGGGACAAGTGGCGGCGCTATTGTTTGAGTTGTGAATAGTAGAATACGTGAGTTGTGTTTGTGGGGTTGTAGATCTCCTATTTATAGTGTTTCCAAAATTGTTACCGTTAGAGATCCCGACGGTCGGACTAGTCCGTACTGGGGACCAGACTTGTCTGGTGTACTGTGTAAAATAGGCGTGAAATGTGCAGAACACTAGAAACCGTAAATTGTGTGAGGCATACCGGACTAGTCCGCTAGGTGTCCAGACTTGTCCGGTGTCCTGTGTATTGGAACATCAGAAACTTTCTTGGACTAGTCTGATCCTCACACGGACTTGTCCAGCGTGATGTGTTATAGAACATCAGAGTTCAATGGACTAGTCCGGTCCTTGAACGGACTTGTTCGGTGCACAATGTATTGAGCTTACAGAAAGTTGAACGGACTAGTCAGGTACATAAACGGGGTAGTTCGATGCACTGTGTATTGAGGTTCTAAAAAGTTGAACGTACTAGTCCGGTGCTCAGTGAATTTTAAGATTGATTTTAGGACCCTTACCCATATGCAAAGACTTGAGCTCTTGGGATGTGTCTCTCACACACATCCTATACAATTAAGTCTACTTTATGCTTCATTTATCAATGGGGCCTTTCTATTTCTTCATCACTTCATTTTTCACTTTTTGAGTGCACCCAACTATCTAATATGAGTTGACCTGCATTCATCTCAACAAGTTCATTAGGATCTCATTCGTTTGTCATCAATCATCCAAAACCCACAAGGGACTGCCTAAATGCACTTTCAGGTATAAAGTTGATCAATCTTGTAATTCGTGTTAACTTCGTATTCCACGTGCAGCTCTTCTATCCTAATTGCTCACTCTAGTTGTTAGTGTAGTTGATTACATTCCACTGCTGCAACGTTTGTGATATCCGCATAAACATTTAGTCTTTTCGTAGCACATCAAGCACACTGGACTAGTCCGTGTACCACACCGGACAAGTCTGGTCCATCCTTTATTTGACATTTTGATTAAGTGTTGCAGGAAATGTTTTTCAAAGCCTATTCACCCCCCCCTCTAGGCCACATTCAGGAATACCATTGCCCCCAAAGATGGAGATGCAAGGGTCATACAAGGAAACTTGAGACACTTGATTGTGTTGCTTGATGGAGAGGAAAGATTCAATGTGGTTGACTATATCTATGACAACTTTTTCAACATCTTGCACACTCCCAACCGGTCTTGCGGTTATACACCTTATGTGATGTACTTGATTGAGAAGGTGTCGGAGATCACTTTTAAGAAGGATGTCACCCATAGAAAACTTCGTCCTCAAATTCCTCCTCCCAAGCCTCCTACCTCAAGAAGGAAGAATACAGACACTCTTGCCTCCACCTTTCGCCCTGTGGCTCCTCCATCTCCTCCTCCACCACAGTCCTCGAGCGGATTCTTCAAGTGCTTCAAAGCACTCTTTGCCTCTTGTCGACGTGTGGAAGTTTGTACTCGTCGCATGGAGCAACGCCAAGAGAAGTACCTCAAAGCGGTGTGCAACAAGCTATTCCCATGTCTCCCGCCAAGGCAAGTGATGGAGAGTTGACTCCATATCCCGAGTTCATCGCCGATGAACTCGCTCAGTTCGAAAAAGATGAAACATCCAAGGCAGTGTTGCCTCATGATGAAGAAGGTGATGAAGATAACAATGAACACCCGGAGGCCACCGAGAGTGACTACGAGCAGCAGCGTGGTCACGACAACGACAAGGAGTAGATTGTAGGACTCTCTTTCACTTTTCTTTTTTGGTGTCTTGATGTCAAAGTAGGGCAGATTGAAGGGGTTACTTTTGTTAGTAGTGTTTTCTCTTTTGTTAATCCTATGGACTTGTATTATGTTTTCAAAACTCATGTCTAAATTTGTGTCAGACTTGATTTGTGTTAAGGGCTGTAAGAACTATGTGATGTGATACTTAAGTTCATTTGTGTATCTCTTATGCATATTCATTTCTTTATTAATGCCTTATCACAAATCATGGACACGACACGTAAGTACCCAACCATAACATGTGTATGTATGATAACTCCCTCAAATTTTTCATTCATGATGGATACATTGAGGGAGGTTACTCATACACACTTGTTATGAAAACCAATTTATATCATTTTTGTTGAAGCTTAATGTGTTGTCATCAATCACCAAAAAGGGAGAGGTTGAAAGTGCATCTAGGCATCTCCATGGGTTTTGGATGATTGATGATGACAAATTAAGAGACTAATGAGCTTAGTTGATATTAAGCACGAGTGTGGAATTGAAATTGATGAAATACCCTCAAAAAGAAAAAGATTGAAACGGGCGTCAAAAACTCAAGAGTAGAAATTAAGATTTCTAATGAGTTGAGTTTAGACTAGCCTACTATGTGAGGGTGTGTGTATCAAGTGCATTGAGATCATATAAGAGGGCTCAAAGTCTTAGTTGGGAGAAAACCTAAGTGAGAAGCCTTGTCGGGAGAAAATCATAGAGACCGGACTTATCCGGGTCTAAGGCCGAACTAGTTTGGGCGCGTTGGCTTAGTCCATTTTGGGACGGACTAAGAGTTTTTGTTGTACTTTGGACTTTTCTATTTGGGGACGGACTAGTTCGTTGTACACTTGGTGATAGTTTTTCGAGCTAAGTCTTGGGAGGCCGGACTTGTCTGCCACAGAGGGCGGACTAGTCTGATCCTACCAGAGTTGTCCATTTTCAGCTGGACTAAAGATTACTGTTGTACTTGGACTAGTCCCTTTTGAGTCGGATTAGTCCGTGGTTGTGTGAGAAGAGGGTTCTGAGGTTAAGTCATGTTGGTCGGACTTGTCCGTCCTAGTTGGCCGGACTAGTCCAAGTTGCCATGATCGTTTGAAATTCAAACGTTGGCGTGTACATCACCACTTTGTAGAGGCGTGGCATTGAGTGGTCCCAGTTGGTCGGACTAGTTCGAGCCCCTCGTCAGACTAGTCCAGACTTTAGTTGGTGGCAACAGTTGGATGTCGGGACCCTTATAAAAAAGGATCTCAACCTCCACTTTGCAACTCTTGAACTCTAGCGCCACTACAAGCATCCTAGAGTCTTCCTAAGCCTTCTCACCTGCCTACTTGCCCTCTAGAACCAAATCTTGAGTGGATTATGGTTTGGAAGAAGGGAAGAAGGAAGAACTTTGTGTTTTAGCACTCGGTTTGATCTCTTTCATTTGGTATTATGTATTTGTGACTTGTGGTTGTTGAGATTCGTGTGTTTCCAGCTCTTGAGCTTTGTGGGAGCCTCAACTTGTGAGAAACCCCAAGAACATTGTATGTAGCCCTTGTGATTTAGTGGAAAACAAGTCGACTTTTGTTATAGCTTGGTAAGAATAGGGTCAAGTGAAACCCGATCCGTTGTGGACTCCTCAACGGGGATGTAGGCTTTTCCGTGAAGCTGAACCTCGAGACAAATACTTGTCTCTTGTGTCGCTTTACTTTTCACTCATCACTAGAGTTGCTTTTAGGGTTCATCTTGTTCATCAATGTAATCTTGCAATCTAATCTCTCATACTTATCAATCTAACTTATATTAGGTTGCTAGATTGTGTATCCACTTTTCGTTGAACTACAATCGAAGAAAAACTCATAAAAAATCAAGTTTTTAGGATTTTCTCTGAACGGACTAGTCCGGCTCTGAGCCAGGCTAGTCCGGCTCCTATAATTGATCTCATTTTATTAAGTTATTTTAAATCATTTCGCTTATTCACCCCCTCTAGGCAACTTTCAATAGAGGTTATGCCGCCTCCCCTCCACCTATTACACGGGGCTGGAGGCGGGAGAAAAGAGATCAAACGTTCTAACTTGTTAACTTATACTTCCTCCTTAAATATATCACATTTTGAGAACTAATTTTTTCCTTAAAACATTATATATTTAGAGACCGAAGGAGTATATGCAATTCGTCTCATAATAAATCCGCCCTCCTGTGAGATTATGAAGTGAGTAAGCAGAGTAGGGTCCTCAACTAGAGGATGTGTAGGGAAAGCCTAAGGAATGGAGGTGTAACGTGCTCGGTGATCGTGCAACCTAGCGCAAATCAGTCGCCATGTGCGACGAGATGGAGCAGAATTGTATTCATAGTGTAGCCTTCCTTGTCGTCACATTTATTCTACCTTCCGGCATCGAGTGACGTTGCAGTATGTTGGAATACAATTTAGACATGTGATCACTTGAATGGTCATGTGCAGTTGTAGCTCCCTCCATCTAAGAGTCATGTCTCATCTCCAATGGCCACCATCACATGTATAAATAAAAGACAAGTGAATGAATAAAACATAGTTGAATCATTTGCAATTCTCTCAAGTCTCTCTCTCAATTTTCTTCTCTAGTATTCAATTAGTATTCAACACGTCATCAGCACTTTGCTCTACGGCCCTGTTTGGCACAGCTGGAACTTGTTACAAAAGCAGCTTGTTTGAAAAGCTGGTGGAGAGCAGCTTCTGCTTATATCCTGCTTTTAGTTCATTCTGAGAAGCAGCTGAACTAATAAGCTGTTACAGAAGCTTCCTGTTTGGCACACCCTCAGCTTATTTTTTTGAAGAAGCTGCAGCAGAAGCTGTACCAAACAGGGCCCGACTAAGAGAGGAAAACACTGTCTTACCGATTCCATCATCTTTCTGTTCTTTGTTGGAAATGAAGAATGATCAATCCATCTGCGCCGCCACGGTGATCATGGTGTTCAACGCCATCGCCATGGCAACCGCCGTGGTCACCGCCGCTTTTACACCGGCCTTCATCGTCGCAACCCTGCAACAATGAACCAAAGAAGTTACCTTTGCCGTCGCGCACGCTGTGGCGGCCGACGATGCCGCCGTGTACGTCGTGGTGGACGGCCATGCCATCGTTGCCGTGAATGTCACCGTGAGCGATGAGGCCACCACCGAAGGGTGCTTCTTCCTTCCGCACAACCGCCACGAAGCATCTTGCGACGCCGAGTTCAAGACCGACTGCCGACCCCGCTTCCCGTCCGTCCCTTAGACCAAGAGGCCCATCTTACGGGTCCTCAAGGTGGTCCTGGTGCCATCCACGGAGGTGGGACCCCAATCCAGGTTGCACCGGAACCCGCTCCCTCATCATTGGGAGGACAGGGAGAGGGGAAGGAAGGAAGGAGGATTGTGGACGATAGCGGTCGCGGCACCATAGCAACCACCGAGGCTATGGCAACACCGTCGGTCCGTCGAACCGCAAGGATACGAATCGGACCGAGAGGTCGACCCCGTGGACTTCTAGCACCGAGGACTCCGAATCTACCACCGTCGCGGCCTCCAACCACGACCACGCCGGTGAACTCGTCGGCGACTACCGAAGTTGAGGTCGGCCCTTCGGGATCCGGTTCCTCGCCGACTCTCACGAGTCCAAGCGAGAACCGACTCCTGCGTCGGTTTGCCTACCTCGCCGGTAGAACTCGAGATCCCCGACCATGGGCCTCGGCTGCCGGTCCAAATCCTTAATCGATTTGGGAATGGCGTCGGTAAGGCGGTACGATGGGGGTGCGGCGCCGGAAAAGGATGGAGGGAGGAGGACTATCGGAACAGCGGCGACATGGTGCGGCGAGCCGGCGACTGGTACTACGGCGGAGGATACGAGGTGAAGAACGGGAAGGCTGCGACGATGGGGGTAACCCTAACGCCCACCCGTCGGCCTCCCCTTATCCCCGCGCGTAAGGCGGCAGCCGGGCCGCGATGGCATCGACCAGGCCACGCGTCAGCCGAGCAGCGCGCCAGCCGGGCCACGCGTCGGATGGGCCGCGCCGTTGGTTATCCCACGCATCTGTGGGCCACGTATTTAGATGGACCTCCTTTTGGCTGGGCCACTAAACACACTCGAAAATGGCCCAGATTCAAATATATGTTATTTAAATTAGTATTTACAGTTTAAATTTGAATTTAAATGTAGTTTAAATTCCTGCAAATATGTATGTGTATATATTGTGAATATTATATGACAATGTATATATTGCATTTAAATATTATTTATTTGTAATAAATTCAATATTTGGCTAATTTTCAAATTTTGGCCATATTGACAAAATTAAAAATCACATTGTCCAAAATTCATTGTAGGCTATTTTTAAAATTTGGCCTCAACTCTGAATTTTGTTTATTATATTTACAAATTTTACAAATTTCATCATTAAAGCTAATTTTAAAATTTTGGCTTATGATGGAAATGAAACTACACATAAAATATAAAGTAAATTGACTCATTTTGATTAAGCCATTTTTCTATAATTTGGCTTAATGCATTATGAATCATACCTTAATACAATAAAATGTATAATTCATTTTAATTTGGCTATTTCTTTAATTGACCATCTTTACCATGAAATATACATACATGTGTTCTTCTTGTCAAGCCATTTTCCTACATTTGGCTAGATGAGAAAGAATAAATTTAATGTGTTTTCATTATGATTAACACATATTACAACACCACCATGATGATTTTATTAATAAAATCTCTGGTTTCCTACATGTAGGAATCAATATCTTGCGAGTTTGAAGAACTTGCACTTGATGGTCATAATTACCTGACATGGGCTCTTGACATCAAGATAAGTTTGGCTTTCAGAGGACTCATGGCTGCTCTTTCTCCTCCTGAAGAAAGACCTGCAGTATTTCTGGATACATTTAAGTATCAGGCATTATACATCATCCGTAATCATCTCCATCCTGATTTGAAATCAGAATATGTGATGGAAGAAGAACCACATACTCTTTGAATGGCATTAAAAAGCCGTTATGAACAGCAAAAGGCAATTCTTTTGCCTGAGGCTAATCATGAATGGACTCAACTTCGTCTTCAAGATTTTAAATCTATAGAAGACTATAATCATATTGTTCATAAGGTATGTGCTAAATTGAGGTTTTGTGAGAAAGAACCATCAGAAGAGGACAAAATAGAGAACACTCTTCAAACTATGCTCCCTTCTGATAGGGTCTTACAACATCAATACTGAGCTCGCAACTACCAACATTATGCTGACCTCATTAGAGATTTACTTCAGGCAGAGAAGCATGATGAACTTACTATTAAGAATCATCACCAACGTCGTGTTGGAGCTGCTCCTCTACCTGAAATTCATCATAATAAGAAGAAAGCTAATGCTTCTAAGAATTTATATTCTAAGAAAAATGGTAGATCTGCTAGACGCCGCCGTAATACGCAAAAAGAATAAGAAATTCTCAAAGAAAATGAGAAAGGATGGTGTTCCCTTCAAAGGGAAAATAGTGTAGTGTAAGGCATGTGGCACTTATAAGTATACTGCTGATAAATATCGCACGCCTAAACACCTTGTGGCTTTATACCAGAAATCACTGGGAAAAGACAAGAAAGCTCAAGGATCTGAAAATGAGTATGAAACTCATTTGAGTATTCAAACAAAGCCAAAATTTGAAGTCGGTTGTTCAAGCAAGGATATTGAAGATCCTGGAAACAACGATTCAACATTGAATAATGATGACCACATGGATTTGGACAATGCTATGGTGGAATACAATTCGAACGATGTATTCTATGATCTTTTATAGATCTTCTACCATAGAAATTTACATATGTTCCAATTTATGTAAATACAAGTGTGTTGTAATGTAATATTAAGTATATTGTATTAGGGTTATTCAGCACTCTAATATTTTATATACATATTTGTATTTCAATGCACCTTATTATGTTATTACAATTCTTATTTATTAGATTTCACAGGAAATTTCCGATGGTAGAAGAAATGTGCCTTGTGGATAGTTGCACCACAAACTCTATACTTAGGGATACAAAATATTTTCAGACCTTAACTAGAAGGTCGGGAAATGTTTTAACCATCGCAGGACGCGATGCGATAATAGTTGGCTCTGGACAGGCCACTATTACTCTCCCTAATGGGACACAAGTGATGATTGAGGATGCTTTATTGTATCCTGATTCTACACTTACTCTCAAAAGTTTTAGAGATATTCGGAAAAATGGGTTACATATACATACTCATGAAGAAAATAAAGAAGAATTTCTTCTTATTTCAAAATCATCCGAATATGGCCAAGAAGTTCTAGAAAGAATTCCTTCTACTCCATCTGGACTGTACTTCACGTACATAAAACTCGTACCTCATGTTGCATACAAGGTGATTTTCTAGAATGTTGATACATTTAAGACCTGACATTCACGCCTAGGCCACCCCGGAATAGGGATGATGCGGAAAATTATTAGAAATTGCACCGACCATGATTTAAAGAACACTAAATTTCCAAAATCTAATGATTTTATGTGTACTTCATGTGCTATGGGCAAGTTCATCTTGCGGCCTTCTCCGCTAAAGATCCATGCTGAACCATTAAAGTTCCTTGAAAGAATTCAAAGAGATATTTGTGGACCTATACAACCTATGTGTGGTCCATTTAGATACTTCATAGTTTTAATTGACGCATCTACTAGATGGTCACACATGTGTTTATTATCTACACGTAACCATGTTTTTGCCAAACTTATAATACAAGTCATAAGGTTGAAAGCGAATTATCCTGAATATAGGATTAAAAGTATTCGTATGGACAATGCTGCTGAATTCTCATCTCGAGCCTTTAATGATTATTGTATGGCTCAAGGAATTGAAGTACAACATTCTGTTCCATATGTACACACACAAAATGGTTTGGCAAAATCTTTAATAAAGAGGGTTAAACTTATAGCTAGGCCATTATTACAAGGATGCAATTTACCAACATCTTGTTGGGGTCATGCAGTTTTACACGCTGCTGATCTTCTACAATTAACACCAACTGCATATCATACCACCTCCCCTTTACAACTTGTACATAGAGATCAACCCAATATTTCCCATCTGCGGAAATTTGGTTGTGATGTATACACACCAATTTCACCACCTAAGCGAACTTCTATGGGCCCTCACAGGAAATTAGGAATATACGTGGGATATCAATCCCCGTCTATTATTAAATATCTGGAACCTTTAACAGGAGATTTATTCACGGCCCGGTTCGCTAATTGTATTTTTAATGAGGATCATTTCCTAGCTTTAGGGGGAAATAATAAATTTATCAATGACCGCCGAGAAATAAATTGGAATGATAAGTCTATCCTAAATGTTGATCCACGTACAAAGGAAACTGAACTTCAAGTTCAGAAAATTATAGAGTTACAGCAAATTGCTAGTAACCTGCCAGATGCATTTACTGACTATAATAATGTCACAAAGTCTTTGAATCCTGCTGCCAATGCACCTTGCCGAGTGGAGGTACCAATAAAAACCACTCAACCTCCGAAAAGGGAGAGAGCAAGTAAGGGAATAGATGTTTCAAGCAAGCGTCCAAAGACTAGATCTTCCTCGAGGAAAGTAAATGCAAGTCAAAAAATGTTGGCATACATCAAAGGGATATTTTAAATCCTTTATCTAGCCCTCAAGTGCGCACTATAGAGCAGGCTGGACAATCGGAAAACCCTGACTCTTCTATGTTGGAAAGTCAAGAAGAATTACAGGGAATAAGAGAAATTTCCATCAATTATACTAGTTTTGGAGAATTATTTGACCGTAATACAACGGTTGTCAACTCATGCTTTTCAACCATGATAGCTGATCTTCTCCAAGATCCTGATCTTAAGACCATGGCAGAGTGTAAACAACGCTCGGACTGGATCAAATGGAAAGAAGCAATCAAGGCATTACTTGACTCACTTAAAAAGAGAGAGGTATTCAGAAATATAATACCTACTCCTCCTCGAACCTATCCTGTTGGGTTCAAATGGGTTTTCGTTCGAAAGCAAAATGAAAACAATGAGGTTGTGAGATACAAGTCAAGGCTAGTTGCACAAGGGTTCACGCAGAGACCCGGCATTGATTTTAATGAAACATATTCTCTTGTTATGAATGGAATAACTTTCCGATACTTGATATCTCTGGCAACACAAAAACATCTATCTTTGCAGTTGATGGATGTCATGACTGCATATTTATATGGGTCACTAGATTCGGATATTTATATGAAGGTTCCCGATGGGATACCCATACCGAATGGAAAAGTAGACCGCAACATGTTTTGTGTTAAACTCAACAAGTCATTATATGGCTTGAAACAGTCTGGAAGGATGTGGTATAACCGACTGAAGAAGTTCCTTTTAAACAAAGGCTATTCTACAAATGATGATTGCCCTTGTGTATTCATTCGAAGGTCCTCAACTGGTTTTTGTATCATATCAGTATATGTTGATGATTTAAATATCATTGGCACGGAGAATAACATTAAAGAGGCGCAAAATCATCTTAAAAGGGAGTTCGAGGTGAAGGATTTAGGTAAAACTAAATTTTGCTTGGGTTTACAACTCGAGCACCTTCATACGGGTATTCTCGTACACCAATCAGCTTATGTTCAAAAAGTATTGGAGAAATTCAATATGAACAAAGCATATCCATCTAAAACTCCTATAGTAGTAAGAGGCTTAGAAAGGGACACAGATCCATTTCGGCCATGCCAAGAAGGAGAAGAAGTATTGGGTTCTGAATACCCATACCTTAGTGTTATTGGTGCACTTATGTATCTTGCAAATAATACAAGACCCGATATTGTTTTTGCAGTAAATTTATTAGCAAGATATAGTAGCGCTCCTATAATACGTCATTGGAATGGAGTGAAATATTTTAAGATATCTTCAAGGTACACAAGATCTTGAACTATTCTTTCTAAAGAAACAAGATCTAAATCTCATCAGCAATGCCGATGCGGGTTATTTAAGTGATCCCCACAACGGAAGATCACAAACAGGTTTTGTATTTTTACATGAACAAACGACAATTTCTTAGAAGTCATCTAAACAGACTCTAATTTCTACGTCCTCTAATCACCCCGAAATCATAGCATTATATGAGGCTGCACGTGAATGTGCTTGGCTACGTAAAGTGATTAATCATATCCAAGTCTCAAGTGGCATTGGACCCATTGAGTCACCAACCATTATCTATGAAGATAATGCAGCTTGCATTGCTTAGATGCAGTCAGGTTATGTCAAGACTAATGTTACTGAACACATATAGCTCCTAAACTATTTTACCCACATGAACTTCAGGTGAATGGAGAAATTGATCTTCAACAAACTAAGTCATGTGATAATTTAGCAGATTTATTTACTAAGTCCCTACCATACTCCACATTTTCTAAATGTGTCGCAGGTATTAGTATGCGTAGACTTAGAAATTTGCAAGGTTTAGGGGGAGTTTCATAGAAAATCACCTGACAATTCTGCATCAAATTGTACTCTTTTTCTTATGTGAGTTTTACTTTTAAAGATTTCTCACAATAAGTTTTAATGAGGCAATGACAATGCAAGATAATGTCAGTTTTCTTATTTTCCCCACAAGAGTTTTTATATGAAAACATATATGACATTTACATGCTGTGTCTTTCTCCTGTTTTCATAATATTTTCAGGAGTTTTTAAACAAGCATTCAATTATATATCTTTAAATTTTTTCCACTGGGTTTTTAGAAGATTATAGCCATTGACAAGGAGTTCAAGTGCTCAAGGGGGAGTGTTGGAATACAATTTAGATATGTGATTACTTGAATGGTCATGTGTAGTTGTAACTCCCTCCATCTAAGAGTCATGTCTCATCTCCAATGGTCACCATCACATGTATAAATAGAAGACAAGTGAATGAATAAAACATAGTTGAATCATTTGCAATTCTCTCAAGTCTCTCAATTTTCTTCTCCAGTGTTCAATTAGTATTCAACACAGTAGACACGAGGTGATGGCACACCGCCACAAATAGTTGTCATTATGATTATAGGTACAGGAAACAAGAAAACAATGTGATGCAAAAAAACAAGAAGAGACGGAGAAATGTATTAAAAAGTGAGAATGACGACTACTATAAAAATTAAATGCTAAAATGATATTTCCTTCTTTCTCAAAAAATTGTCATTTTTAGTTCATTTTTTGAACTAAAGGTGATAATCTTTTGAGAAAGGGAGTATCTATTTTGAATCAGAAAAAGCACATGAGAAGGATCAAGAGAGGAAATGAGATGGCTCATCTAAAAAAAATATGATATGGCACAATTAGAGTGACAGTTTTGCTTTTCTAGCCCTCAAACAAAGGATAAGAGAGCAAGTAGTTCCCCCAACACGAACTCAGCGAGCTAGATAAACTTTAGCTGTTGGCGATTTAGATTTCTATTTTCCTTCTAAAATAACAAAACATTGTCCGGGCTCATCGGGGTGACTAGATATAAAAGCAAACAGACTTATGAAAGTAAAAGATAGAGAAAAAAGTAAATTGAGTAAACTAAACTTCAAACACATAAATTGCAGATTTTCATGTAGGCCTATCAAGAGTGAAATTTCTATATACATTTCCCTTCTATTACCATAAATTTATATTAAACGAAACCACAATTTTGCTATTTATCTGATCCAGTGTTCGTGTCTTACATCTAAGATTAGATGTAGATGCTAGCAAAACCAAAGCTTGCTTCGTTCCAACAATACTGGGTCAGAAGAGGAATAAACAAATAACGGAGCAGGATCCCCTGATTTTATTACACGCCGTGACGTGATCACTAACATGTGGAACCAGACCCACATGTCAGTGACTGCGGTCTAAGTTAGAGGATCATCATCTCAAATAACAGCAGTCAAGGTACTACTACTAGCATAGAAAACCGTACACTGACAGACATGAAAATGGACAACATGAGGTACACAGCTCCATGTCCAAAGTTCTGAAGAATTACGTGTACTTGGGCTCGGAGTCGAAGCATCTCAATTTCGTTACAAGCTAGTATTATATACTGTACCGTTCCAGTACAAATTAAAACTTTGCACGTATGTGACTACTGCCCAGGTCCACCGGTAGAATCTTAGATATTTGGCGCCTTCCATCCTCTCCTGGAAGCCACAATCATACCAAGTATGTCTGAAAACGACACAAGAGTCAAAAGTGCTTACTCACATTGTGGTCAACGAATGGTCCATAACACACTCCCCCCACCCCCCCCCCCACCCCAAAAAAAAGTACATGTGGTTGTTGTATGCAGGGGAGAATTGTATGGCGTTGGCTAAAAGTTACCTATGCATTAGAGTTCATAGGCTCATAGGATATTATCACCATATTTTCCTCAGTGTAGCAAGAACATAGATAAGGAACTCACTCATGTCATGTTCTAGCAGTGAGATGCAGCATAAAAAATAAAATATCAGTGTTTTATTTCCCTTAATTAGAATAATTGTATGTCAATTAGAGAGGTTCATAAAAGTTCAACACTAATTATTGTACAAGAAATTCCAAACTTGATAGAAAACCAATAACACTATCAATGTAAGAGTGCAGAATAACTGATCTAATAATAAGTAATTTGATTTGTACACCCCGGGCATTAGAAAAACTTCAAATTAACATAGCAGAAGCACATATTTCAGTAAGTGCCTACAAACAAAGCTCTTTCTGTAGACTGGATCCTGCAGACATGGCTATTAACTGTGTTGGATTATCATCATGAATAAGTGAACAAGAAATCTCGGGCAAAAGCAAAAATCAGTTATCTGGCTAATTTAACATATCAATATAGAGATAATAAGGAGAGAATGTCCAAATTCCAAATCACGATGAAGTACTTGCTTAAAACCTTGAAATCGAGAACGAGCATACAAATTTTTTTTATTAAGAACATAAGTTGTGAACTAGGTGCCAAGCCACCAGTGACAGTGTCACGTAAAGTATAGTACCATATGAGCACACTCAAGGCCTTATTCTTGGATGCTCGTAGAAAAATAAGGAATAAAACTGCTACATGGTACTCAACTAACAGCAACTTTTTCAGTGCAAACCAATTTCCTAGGTGCTAGCATGTAAGGTGATAATATTAGCTCTAGATAATTCCAAGTTTACCAAAAGACGTAAGTAAAGAAACTCCAAAACCAAATGTAATACGATATTACTTCATCATGTATTGAAGCATAAAGTTCACAAGAAACTGAAAGACCCTAGCAAGATTTTAAAAAAAAATCAGCTCCAATGAACTGCAACTTACTTTTATAAAATAGGAACAAAATGCACTTTGTAAGTCAACCTATCTGGGTCTGGATACTTGATGTATAAAATAATTGGCCCACATCAAGACCCAGGATAGGCCCAGGAAGTAAATTATCAAATCTAAGAAACTGATTGATGAATCCAGTAACATGCAGACATGCAGTTACAGATTGTCCCTGGCATATTCATAGGTCGGTTTACCGCAGGAACATAAAAAGGAGATGGCAGCATACCTATGAGAAGTCGCTGGAGAGTCCATTCTCAATAGTGTTCAGACGAGCCTCCTGTACCAATTGTGCTGGAAGAGAGAGCTCAGCACTAGCTGGAAAATGTAAAACATTGTATAAGAAGGCAATATATTTATCCTTGTAAATTACATCCGATAATTGCGTATGAAGATGGTATCCAAACACATCCGAGACCAAGGCTACCTTGTTCAGAGTTACTATCAGAAGCAACAGAGGACTTGGATTCCGTATCTTCAACTTGACGGAACTCGACAACTGACTTGAAATCTTCCCATGGTTTCACCCAAACCTTTGCATTGTACAGACTTGTCTTTCCAGCATCAACTGCCTCCAATATCAGGTCGTGTAGGGTCCCAGTCACAACCTGCCGCTTTGATTTCAGCAAGCGTTTAAATTCCAGAGCAGCACCCTGCACAACATGAACAAATCAATCTACGATTTTGAGCAAACATCTCCAAAATTTTAGACTGGTGCCCCAAACCTCCGGTGGACCCCAAAACCGAAATTCAATTCCACCTAGGTATCAACAAGAAATAAGCAGAAGTTTCCATATGTTACCCCTAAGTTCAACAATCAGACCTCAAAATTTGGTTACAGCAAATCTACTAGTAAATGGAACTTGCGTTGGCCGGACCTAGTTTCAACACTGTTTACAAGTTGACGCGCTTTAAGAACCTTCACGAATTAATGGACCTAATTTTTTCCCCTGACGAGAGGAGGTCCATTGACCTAATTGCGTCACCATCTACTCATCAAACGCGAGTTCACACTGACGGAATTGAGAGCGAAGGGAGGGGAGGGGAGGGAACGATACGGAACGGGAGGACGAGGAGCCACCTGGTTCCTGTTGTGCTGGGCGACGGCGAATCGCGCGGCGTCCTCCGCCTCGGCCTTCTCGCGGAGCGCGGCGAGGACGCCCCGCACGACGCCGCTCTCGTCGCCCCCCAGGTGGAACCCCTCCGCCCCAGGGACCTCCGCCAGCGCGGCGGCGACGAGGAGCAGGGCGGCGGTGACGGCAGCGCGGCGAAGCATCGTGGAAGCGAGCTCTCTGATCCCGAGCTACCAGCCGGTTGGTTCGCATCGGCGTGAGGCGTTCGGCTCGGCTGCTGCCCGCTTTGCTTCGGGAAGTGGGGAAAGCGAGAGCCGGGTGGTGGGGGCAGGTTGGCGTGGAGGGGACAGCGACGCATGATCCGATCGGAGCCGTCAGCGCCTTGGATCGGGCGGTGGATGCAGGCAGAGTACGACGCGGAGGCCGGTTTGTCTGCTTCCGGATCGGTCGGGGGCTCGGGGCCAGTGAGTATTCGCTGCGACTTTTCGTTTGGGGAGCCCAACATTTCCGAGATTAGGCTAACTCCGACAGCATATGCATAAGGGAGCCCATCTGCAAAATGCGGTCTGGAGGCCTGTTTTTTTTTTGTCTCCAACAGGCTGGGCATACCAGAGGCCTGTTTTGTCTGACCCTTGTCCCAAAGGCAAAGATGCGCTAGGCATCTCAACTGCTCTACATCGAGGAAGCATCGGGGACGAGTTTTTCTCTCCTGGCGGCGGCTGCAGCGCTGGTTTTGGTGGTCTCCTCGCGGCGGATTGCGAACCCGGCACCCACGCAGAGGCAAGGTACGCCCGTATTCTTTCCGTCGTCGATCTGCGCCGTATCCCCTTTGTTTGCTCCTGTGTTCTTCGTCCTCGCGGCTCTCGGTGAACTGAGCGGCGCCGTGGCCTCAACCCTCTGATGGTACTCTGATCTGGCACAAAGGTCTACTCTCCTGCACCGTCGTGCTTGATTCCCCTGCGCCCCCATGCTGTGAACCATACTGCCGCCGCACAAGCAATCCGAACCCTAATCCCGCCCTCCCGCTGCAAAATCTTACCAAGTGATTGTTGTAAGTGATTGTTGTGTAGTGATGAGGCTTATTTGTTCTGCAGGATGGATAATATATTCCTGATAGATGAAATATTTGGACAACAACCATAACAGTACTATGGACAGAATGAGTGGACCTCCCAATATTCTAATTCCATTGAGGACCTAGAAAGAATGACTACATTTCAGGTAACACCTCATACCATCCAGCTTCTTGATTAATGTATCACAAATTAAGCAATTATTTTGTATTGTAAGTTGTAATTGTTGTTCTTTGTGCAGTCCGCAAATGAGAATGAGGCAAGGACTGTGGAAGCAACTTCTTCATTTCTTGACGTATGAAGTTCTATCGCTTTACTGGTTGCTTTCGAGGCTTCTGATGTACAGGCCGAGCGTCGGAATAAATTTTCAGATTGTGTTCAATCACTTCCCTAAGAATCTTAGGCATTTGTGACGGTTGACAGGCAAACACATCGACATTAGCTCAGAGGAAAGTGATGAGCGCGAGTTCCTATTTGTCATTCAGACCTCCCGATATATGGGTGGTCTAAGCGGCGTCGGAACTAATTTGAACGACTTTGACGGGAATGTCGGTGTCGCCGCTTGATTGCACGCGATGTGCGGAGGTTGAGCCTCGACGACAAATGCTCGAGAGTTTCGGAGCTTGCTCCTTTTCGGATTCTTCTTACTGCGTTGTAGCAATCGTATGGAGTTCTTTCAGAGCAGTAACCTCGGCGGTGCGATCTCCGCGGATCCAGAGAACACCTGCTAGTGTTAGCATCTTCAACACCAAATAGCTATAATGAGCTACAGCCATGAACTTGTACAAGGCTGGCCTGCCCAAGATGGCGTTGAATGGTAAGTTGATCTGCGCCACGTCGAAGATCAACTTCTCAGTGCGGTAATTATCCTAGGTCTCGAAGGTCGCTGGGAGGGTAATAGCACCGAGTGGAGTTATGGCCCCTAGACCTACTCCGGAGAAAGGTCTGGAGGAGCGAAGATCAGAATGTCGGAGCTGAAGCTTGACGAAAGCTTCAAAGCTTATGAGGTTCAGCCCTGAACCTCCGTCCACCATCACATGGTGGAGCTGGATGTTGTTGATGGTCGGAGATACCATCAATGAGAGTTGGCCAGCTCCGATCATGTTCTAAGGGTAGTCCAAAGCATCGAAAGTGATGGCAATGTCCATCCACTTTCGGTGCGGCTCTGCCCTGGCGGTGGGAGCTACTAAGGCCATGTCCCGCCGCATGGTCTTGAGGACACGGCGGGAGGTGATGTCTCACGAACCACTAAAGATGGTGTTCATGGTCTTCCGACGCTCATTGTCGGAGACGTCGGAGTCGTCGTCGACGGAGGTGTAAACAGTCTTCAAGACTTTTTTAGGGTCCTGAAAGCCTAACTCCTCTTCAGCCGGAGCTTCGTCGACTTTTTGTTTTTCTTCCCTTTGACGTAAAGGAACTTCTTCCCGGCGCCTGTTGTAGCCCTCGGCAAGGTACCTCTCGGCAGCCTTCTAGGTTGTGGTTGTTTGTCTTGTGTATAGGACACCATATCTTGGAGCAGCCTTTGTCTTCAGACGACAGCCGAGGTCGTTTCTCGAGGCGTGGCCCCCGACCACCTGGAGCTGCATCAGCTGCAGCAGTAGATGTGCCGGCCGACGGCTTTTTCTTGTCGTTGGACTTTTTCTTCTTCTTGCCACTCCTGGAGGTAGTGGCTTCTCCCTTGGAGGACTTTTTGTTATCCTCCGGAGGTGGTAGGGTGTGCATTTCACGGCACTCCGCAGCTTTGGCGCACTTGTCTGCCAAGTTGAAGAGTTCCGTGACGCTGGTGACTTCCTTGGTTGCTAGCTTCTTCAGCATCTTCTTGTCTCGTACGCCCTGTCTAAATATCACAATAACAGAAGCGCTTGAGATAGAAAGTATGGTATTTCGTACCTGAGAGAACCTCTGGATGAAGGATCGTAGGGACTCTCCCCCCTTCTGCTTGACAGCAAAAAGGTCCAGTTATGTGCCTGGTTGGGTATATGAACTCCCAAAGTTGGCAGTTATCAGTGTTTGAAACCGGCATATCTCTCAACACTACTTTTGGTAGATCGAGGAGTTGTAGTTCGGTAATGGGCGCGCAGAGATTCAAGAAGGTGAAAGACACGTGTACACAGGGATTTACGTGGTTCGGGCCGCCTGAGCGTAATACCCTACTCCACGGGGTGTGTTGGTGATGTATTAAGCTCGGGAGTCTAGAAGAAGCTCCAGAAGAAGCTCATCTAACTCAGGGTGTTCAGCAGTGGTCTGGGACCGTTCCTTGTGTATCGTCGACCAGTCCTTTTATAGCACAAGGACTGGTCGTTACAACGTTAGCCTGGCTCGACAGGTGGCCACGGCGGTTACACACGCTTGATACACAATAAATGGGGTTAATTACCCTTAATAGCCTGGTAACGGGCCTTAATAGTGTCGTTACCAGTATTAAGGGTCATCCGATCGTGTGTCATTAATATGGCATTAATGACACTTAATCGGGTCTTAAAGTCTTTGATTGATCCTTGAAGGTCCGGAGCAGTTGGGGGTCCTCCGGCCTGATAGTTGAAGTTGAAGGTCCGACGGTTGCCATGGGCAGCTCCGGAGCTCACCGTCGTGGACGAGTAGGTCCGGTGCTGTTGGACACGTGTCAGTACCGGAGTTTCCCTCTGTCTGGGGTTAGGTCCGGGGGTGCCATATTGGTATTCTGACCGGAGCTTCCCAGGTGTGGGTGATAGCTACGGTCTTGTGATACACGTGGCGGCCCCGGGACTAACCATGTCGGGGGAGCAGGTCCGGCTACGCCTGACATGTGGGGCCTTCGGAGGTCTTCAAATCTGGTATATGGAGTTTCCTTGTGACCTTTGCAATCCCAAGGGGTATCCGGTACGGAGGGTACCGATAGTGGCCCCCTGGACTCACCTCCGGGAGAGACCTTTTGTATGAAGTCATTTCACCGGGTGGGTCCATTCTTCGATTTCTGAACCGTGTCTTCAAGGGTCTTTGGTTATGCTGTTGGCGGTAGTTCACAGTTAAACTTCCGTCGCGTGGCGTATCTTGAAGGCGGCAGGTGAGATCTTAGCGTGCGGATCTCACGCAATTGAAGGTTGCCGGTTCCCGATACGAAAATTGTATCGGTTCCTCGCGCCCTGTCAGGCCGCTGACTTCGGGTTTCCCGCCTTTCATGATGACAACCGTTCACCTGGGGTAAGAACCTCGACTTGATCGTCGGGGTGGCCCCGGGCCCCCTTGTCAATGGCGGGGTGAAATCTTTGACTGGTATCGTCGGCTCCTCTGCGGTTTCTATCCAGGCATTGCGGGGGCTTACTTAAGAAGGAGAGCACACACCGTTTGGGGTTCTTTACGCCTTTCAATCGATCTTGCACTCAAACCTTCCAAACTTTTACTTGCCTTTCCTCTCTTGCCTCGCTGTGCCGCGATGGAGTTGGGTCTCCGCCAAAGCCGATTGAAGACCGATGACGATTTGAAGAAGGTCCGGGCCCTCATGGGATGGTCCCCTAACTTCTTCAACCACCTTGTCCGCGCCGGCAAGCTTCCGTTCGAGAAGGAGCACGTCGGCGACATGGTGTACTTCTCCGCGTACGCCATGGTGGGACTGATCCCACCTTTCTCCTCCTTCTTCTTGATGCTGCTAGACTTCTATGGTCTGCAGTTTTACCACCTTGGCCCCCACTCCATTCTGCTGGTGTCCATATTTGTTCACTTCTGTGAGATGTGGGTGGGGATTCCCCCATGCATTGAGCTCTTCCGCACCTTCTTCACTGTCCAGACCATAGGTCGGAGCGACGAGTACCTTGGCTTCTATTATTTCATGAAGCGCAGGAAGTGCCCATACAAGTACTTGCAGTCGTTCTCTTCTGGGAAGTGGGACGACTGCAAGAAGGACTAGATTGTAATCAGGATGGAGGAGCACGAGAAGCTAGAGCTGCCGGAAGGCCTCCCCAACATCAACACTGCAGTTTGGAGTGAAGCTTCGGTGCTGTCGAATGTCTTCGATCCTGCTCTGACCAGGATCCGCCTGTGTGTGGAAGGAGGAGTGACTCCCCAGGCGGTGTTTTGCAACTTCCTGACCAACAGGTGGGCTCTGTTGAAGAGGAGGGAGAAGTTGGCTTGGGCCCTCAATAGTATGCTGGACGACGACCGGATCGTGACCGGTTTGAAGTACAACATGGAGGGTGCAACTTTGGAGTTCCACCTGAAGAAATTCCAGCACGGCATCGACGTCGAGGGCAAAGATTTGGCTCCGCCGCCAGCTTTCCTCCCATTGAACATGGAGGCAGCATTCAGTAGGGAGCTCCGGTGGACGATGCCGGTGCTTGACGACCTTGATGTCATTGAGAGGCGCTCGACCACCGGGTTGGCAATCTCTGAAGCTCTGGAGGGTGGCTCCATCCCCGCCCCTAAGCCAAGAACTGAAGTCGTCGGCAAGGGCAAGGAATTGGCTGAGCCCTCGAGCCGTAAGAAGAAGCATGTCGACAGGAGGGTCATGCATTCTTCTTCCGCAGCGTCCCCTTCTCCCCGAAGGGGAAGGTCTTCAACGGCGGCGTCTACTCCAAATATGGCATCTTCCCGGGGTGCTAGCTCCGGCCAAGTGACTCCGGTCCCAGGGCCAGCTGAGGGCTCCGAGTCGGAGGTCCTTCCCGGTCAAGGGGGGCCTCGACCAGAGCAACGCCGACAGCAGCAGCAAGCTCCGAGGGGGCCTTCGGGACTACCACGCCAGTGTCGACTGGGGTCAGTTCGGAGCGTCCGGAGAAGAGGTTCCGCGGGAACTGGTGTGAAAGCCTTCCGAGGTAATTTCTGATTTTTTACCTCAGTCAGTTGTTTTATTGTTAACTGTATTTTGAGTCTCTTCGTCCTTCATTCACAGTGTGCCCAAGAAAAGGGCTGAAGCTCCGGCCCCTGCAGCAGCAGTTGAGGCTGTGCAGGCTGAAGCTCCAGCTCCGATTCTAGCGCCGCCCCAAGAGGTGGCAGAGGTCGCGGCAGCCCCGGCGCCGGCTGTTGTGTTATTGGACGACTCATCCCCAGAAGCTCTCGTGGTAGCGTCGGACCACGGGACTGAAGATGTACCAGCAGCGCCAGCCTCGGAGGTCGAAGCTCCGGGCTTGGATGTTGTGATGTTGGACGCTCCGGCCGCAGAGCCAGAGGAAGTTGCGATTCCATCCCTAGAGCCGGATGTTGTCGAAGCCCCGGCAGTCGAGCCAGTGGTTGAGGAGGTCCCAACAGTAGAGCCAGGTGTTGATGAAGCTCCGACACTTGAGCCGGTCGTCGAGGAAGCTCCGGCGGCAGAGCCGGTTGCTGCAGGAGTTCCGACTGTGGAGCCGGCTGTTGAAGAGGTTCCGGCGTCCGAGCCAGTTGCTGCGGAGGCAATGGCTCCTGAGTCTATGGCGGTCGAAGCGCCAGCGCTGGAGCCCATGATGGCTGAAGCGCCAGCACCCGAACCAGAGGCGGAGGAAGCGCCTGTGCCGGAGCCAGAAGTAGCTTTTGCTCCTGCCGAACCTTCAACGCCTGTTCCGGAAGCAGTGATCCCAGAGGTGCACGTTGTCGAGCCAGAGTGCCGGGATGAAGCTGCTGGCCCCCCGTTGGAGGGACCAGTTGTTGATGACCTGGCGGCTGGGCCTTCGGAACCAATTCCAGAGGTCGGTACTTCTGCTGCAAGCACTTCCTCGGCGGCGACCGAGGCTATCCCGGAGGACGGCCCTAGTGCCGTGGAAGCTCAGGGTACCGCTCTCGTAGAGTGGGACCCAATTTTTGTTGCTGAAGATCTGCTGGAGCCAGCGGAGATGCTTCGGCAGGTTCGGACCCAATCCCCCTATCGTTGTCTATCGACAACGCCTGCTCCAGTCTTCACTAGGTTCAACTGGCCTTCTACCACGACAGCAAGGCCCTCGAGGAGGAGCGCCAAACCCTTAGGAGGTGGCGCAACCGACTCCATTTTGAGACCAAGCTGGCACAATCGAGGCTGGCTGACGACAAGGAGTGGGTGCAAAGGGAGAAAGTCCGCCTGGAGTACTGGGGTAAGTTGTTGCATAAGAGGGAAAGCATGACGCGGACCCTCGACAACCAATCCCGGGCCATATATGATCAGGCCAAGGCTGCCAATAGTGCAGCTGATGAACACCGGGAAAGGCTCTCTGCCATCCATGATAGTCTCGTCAAGCGTCGGGAGGCTCTTGAAGCTCGGAAAAAACGGCTCGAAGATGAAGAGCAGAAATTCCTGGAGCTGCAAGACGACCTCGTGAAGAGGGAAGAGGAGCTTGTCCAAAAGACAGCTCTGGGTGACAAGACCCTTGAAGAACGCACAAAGAAATTGGATGAGCGTTGCAAGGAGGAGGAGAAGAAAGCCTTGGAGCGAGGGCAGGAACTCTACAAGCAGGAGAATGCCATCGCCGCCCGGGAGAAGAAAGTGCGGGGCCGGGAGAGAGATTTGGTCAAACGCTAGAACGAGATCCACCTCCAGGAGGAAGAGCTCAGCAAGCTCGAAAGGCAAGTTGCTGAAACGATTCAGCAGAATGCCAAAGAGGTGGAGCGTCTTGCTCGGGAGAGCTCGGAGATGGCGACGGCCAAAAAATCCTTGGCGGAGATGTGTGGTGCAAGGGTTGTGGAGTCCCAACAAGTTTGGGACTTCCTAGGCAAGGCCAACGACGCGCTGACGCCAATAGGCTTCAGTCCCGTGCGTTTGGATGATCCGGAGCCGGAGCTGGACTAGTCATTGGAGGCGCTGGGTTCAGCAGGCAACAAACTCTCCAAGGTGGGCGATGTCATCGCAGACCAATTGGAAATGGAGGGTCAGTCCTTGGCGAAGAATGTCGCAGAGTATGTGCTGACGTGCTACACCAGCCGAGACCCTCAATTCCCTCTGGACCCGGTACTTGAAGGTCCCATCGAAGGAGAGGGTGAAGCTGTCCGAGCCAACGTGTCGGAGGTGGCCCAGAAGGTTGCCCAGTTCTTCCATAGGGTCTAGGATCGTCTCCCTGTAGCTCCCACTTTTACTCTCTCTTCTTCTTCTCCAATTTTGTAATCTCTTGTCTCCAAATGAATGAAATCCAAATTTTTGTGAATTTGAATTTCATTTTTGTCTTCAACACCTTTGTCTCGCTTGGCCCCCTGGTAGATATACACAATTTGATTGTAAACATGTACCAAGAGGATGTAATAGTTGTTGAAGACTTGCGTGCTTCGAACTTGTAGAATGTAAGTCTGAAGTCTTCGATAGTGTAGGCCCTCTGAGGCTGTCGGAGCTTGGTGGCTCCAGCATTGACCATCGCCGGAGCTTAGTAGCTCCGGAGCATCGATGGTTAGTCCTCCGGGGTGTCGGAGCTCTGGCAGCTCCGGTAGTGACCTCTATCAACACATGTTGTGTTAACGTTAGACTCCACTTTAGAGTCTTTCCACCATCTTTACGTTGACAACTCGCTTTACCGGAACTGAGTAGCTCTAGAGATGCTCGATGTCAATGTTTGAACATTGACCACAGACCGCCTAGAGGGTGTCATAACTTATTTATTTTTCCTGCACACTGAAGTGAAGAAAAATAGTAAAATCCATTTCCTATCTACAACTTCATTGTGGCCTACTGTTCTTGAGAAATTTTTAGGTCGAGCACAATCCTAAATACAATCAAGAGCACCGTCTTGCTCCCTTCGGGTCCGACTGTTTCTGGACTTGCCTTACTTCGGCCTGCCGGGGTGTAGGTAGAGTGGCGTACTTAGGGTGCAGGACCAGGCTGAATCGATAGCACACTCCGGCCCTAGATTGGCTTGGCGGCATTCAGACAAGTAGGCCATCAACAATGTTTGAACCTGGAAGGACAGACAATGCAACTCGAATTGTACATGAACGGTCAAGCTAAAGTTTCTTAAAAATTGCACAACTTTGTTATAGACAAGAAAGAGAAAAATAAAAAATATTGAGCATGTACAAAGTAAATGCAAGTGGAGTCTGTTTTCACACAATGATGTCTTTCATTATAGGTCCGGGGTACAGGGGAAACAAGTACACTCTTAGGGTACGGAACCAGGCTAAGTGTGTTTCGTTTCTCGTTTGACCCAAGGTAGCTAGCTACACTTTTAGTTTTGAGACTGTGACAAGTGTTGCATGGGCGTTGCGGACCTAACAGGGTAGGTCCGGCTGCCCTCCCGGAGGAGCTACCTGACTTTGTACAATGACTCTATAACATACACCATATGTAATTACAGACTCACCTCCGTGATACTAAGCGTAGAACTTACGAAGGTGCTCAATGTTCCAAGGATTTGGGAGAGGTGTCCCATCCTCGGCTGCCAAGCGAACGCATCCGGGACGGGATACTTTGATCACTCGGAAGGGTCCCTCCCAGCTGGGGGAGAGTTTGTTTAACCCTTCTCTGGATTGTATTCTGTGTAGCACCAGATCGCCTTCCTCGAGCTGTCGGCTGTGAACATGCTGTTGGTGATAACACCGAAGAGCTTGGTGGTATCGGGCATTCCGAACAGTTGCTCGGCACCTTCCCTCTTCAAGGAGGTCAAGGTCTTCATGTCGGAGCTGGTCCTGCGTGGCTTCGTCGGAGGTCCAGACCCGGAGCGACCCCAAGGTGATTTCCGGAGGAAGGACTACTTCAGCTCGGTACACCAGGAAGAAGGGTGTCTCTCCAGTTGACCGGTTTGGAGTAGTCCTGTTGGCCCATAAAGTGGGCGGAAGCTCTTCAATCCAGTTGGCTCCATGCTTTTTCAGGCGCTCATATGTGCGCGTCTTGAGTCCTTTCAGGATTTCTGCATTTGCCCTCTTGGCTTGACCATTGCTTGCCGGATGAGCTACAGAGGCGTAGCTGACTTGGATGCCGAGGTATTTGTAGTATCCTTGGAAAGCAGAGCTTGTGAATTGGGTCCTATTATCCGTTATAATTTTGTTCGGGACTCCAAATCTGCATACTATGGACTGCAAGAAATTGATAGTTGATTGCTTGTTTATTGTCACAACTGGAGTTGCTTCCGGCCATTTGGTAAACTTGTCGATGGCAACATACAGGAACTTGTAACCTCCGACGGCTCTTGGGAAAGGTCCCAAGATGTCCATCCCCCACAAGGCGAAAGGCCATGTAGGAGGTATCATTTGTAGAGGCTGAGTCGGTGTATGAATTTTCTTTGCATGGAACTGGCATGCTTTGCATTTCTTCACCAGCTCAGTTGCATCCTGGAGCGCTGTAGGCCAGTAGAAGCCATGCCGGAAGGCTTTACCGACCAGTGTGCGGGAAGACGCGTGGTTCCCACACTCGCATCCATGGATTTCTGCAAGGAGCTCGCATCCTTCTTCCCTTGTGATGCACCGCATTAGGACGATGTTGGCACCGCGCCGGTAGAGATCCCCTTCTACCAACGTGTATATTTTAGCCAATCTGACTATCCGGTCAGCGGATACATCATCGTCAGGAAGGATATTGTCTTTCAAGTAGCTCCGGATCTCTAAGATCCATGCATCGGAGCTTGCTTGAGCATTTGAGTCTTGCGTGCTGGGTTGCTCGGAGCTTCCTGCAGCACCTACGACCCTTGATGGTTGCCATGGTAACAGGGCCATCGAGACCGCCAGCTTCGGGATGCTGGTCTCGCCCCCTTCGCTCAGTTCGGCACGCTGAGCTATGGGTTTTGACAACCTTCGGAAGAAGGTTCCGTCAGGAGCCAGAGCTCCGGTTGACGCTTTCGTCGAGAGTTCGTCAGCTCCAGCTCTATGAACACGCTATACATGGTGGAGATCCAGGACTTCGAAGTCCTTCTGAAGCCTCTGGACTTCAAGGAGATAAGAAGCTAATTGAGGATTATTACAAAAGCATTCACCCTTCACCTGTTTAATGATGAGCTACGAATCTCCCTTGACCAACAGCTGCCTGACACCGTATGATAGTGCCACCTTTAATCCATAAATGAGTGCTTCATACTCCGCCATGTTGTTGGTCGCCTTGAAGTCAAGGTGGACCATGTATTTTACTTTCTCCCCGGTTCGAGCGAGGAGAAGGACTCCAGCTCCGGCCCCCAGCTTTTGCATGGAGCCGTAGATCTAGAGGGTCCAATGAGGTTCGGTGAAGACCGGAGCCTTAAGTTCCGACTTCTGCTCACTAGGGCCCCCAGAGTTTGATGGAGAGGGGGTCCATTCCGCCACAAAAGCTGCCAATGCTTGACTCTTGATCGCTTGCCTTGAGACGAATTCAAGATCGAATTCGGCCAATTCCGCTGCCCACTTTACAATATTCCCAGTAGAGTTGGGACTATGCAAGATTGCACGCAGTGGGTAAGAGGTCACCACTGATATCTTGTGAGCTTGGAAGTAGTGGCGAAGCTTCCTGGAGGTGATGAGAACTGCATAGAGCAGCTTGTGTACCTGTAGGTATCAAGTCTTGGCATCATGTAGTACTTCGCTGATGAAGTACACTGGGCGTTGGACTGTCCGAACCCTCCCGGAGGGGCCCGGAGCTTCCTCCGCATCGACCGGGACCCTCCCAGAGGGGTCCGGACCTACTTTGGGTACCTCTGGGTTCCTGCTAGAGGAACCCGGAGCTTCTGTTGGAGTGACCCGGATCCTCCCGGAAGGGTCCAAGTCTTTTGGGATAACTCCCTGTTGATCCAAGTTTGGGGCTGGGACCCAGACTCTCCTTCAGGAACCTCCGGACCCTCCCGGAGGGGTCTGGATTCCTGAGCTTGTGCTGGTTCTGGTCTCTCTGCGACCAGGACCATGCTGACAACTTCGTCGGTTGCTGAAATGTAAAGCAGTAAGGGCTCACCAGGGTTCGGAGCTACCAGGGTTGGTAGAGTGGTGAGGAGCTGCTTTAGCTCTTGGAATGCCTTTTCTGCTTCTTCAGACCATTGAAATGGTCTGGACTTCCTCAATAGCTTGAAGAAGGGTAGCGCCCGTTCCGCTAGTCTTGAGATGAACCGGCTGAGGGCGGCTAGACATCGAGTCAGTTTCTGGACATCTTTGATGCGGGATGGTGGCCGCATCTCCTCTATAGCCTTAATCTTCGCCTGATTTGCCTCTATGCCCTGGTGGTTTACCAGGAAACCAAGAAGCTTTCCGACGCTAACCCCGAAGACGCACTTGTCTGGGTTCAGCTTCGTGCGGGTGACCCGCAGCTTGTCGAAGACAGCTTGCAAGGTGTCAAGGAGTGACTCCTTGTCCTTGATCTTGACTACGATGTCATCAACATACACTTCCACTACGTCTCTGATGAGCTCTCCAAAGGTTTTGTACATAGCTCATACAAATGTTGAAGCTGCATTCTTGAGACCAAATGGCATAGCTGTATAACAGTACAATCCATTTATTGTGATAAAAGAAGTATGTTCTTCATCTTCCCTAGACATTCTGATTTGATGGTACCCAGAATATGCATCTAGGAAACACAGTAATCCACACCTGGAGGTGGAATCCACTATCTGATCTATTCTAGGTAGTGGGAATGGATCTTTTGGGCATGCCTTATTTAGTGTTGTGTAGTCGATACACATCTGAAGCTTCCCGTCGGCCTTGGGTACAACAACTGGGTTTGACAACCATTTTGGATGGAAGACTTCTCGTATGAATCCAGCTTCGAGCAACTTCTTCACTTCTTGTCGTATGAAGTTCTATCGCTCTACGGATTGCTTCCAAGGCTTCTGATGTACGGGCCGAGCGTCGGGATAGATCTTCAGATTATGCTCGATCACTTCCCTAGGGATCCCAGACATTTGTGACGGTTGCTAGGGAAACACGTCGACGTTAGCCCGGAGGAAAGTGATGAGCACGAGTTCCTATTTGTCATTCAGACCTCCCGATATACGAGTGGTGTGAGCAGCATCGGAACCGATTTGGACGACTTTGACGGGGATGTCGGCGTCGCCGCTTGGTTGCACGCGAGGTGCAGAGGTTGAGCCTCGCTGACGAATGCTCGGGGGTTTTGGATATTGCTCCTGCCTGGATTCTTCCTCCTGTGTTGTAGCAAGCGCATGGAGTTCCTCCAGAGCAGTCACTCCGGCAGTACGGTCTCCACGGATCCGGAGAACGCCAACTGGTGTCGGCATCTTCAACACCAGGTAGCCATAATGAGCAGCAGCCATGAATTTGTACAAGGCAGGCCTGCCCAGAATGGTGTTGAAGGGCAAGTTGATCTGAGCGACGTCAAAGATCAACTTCTCAGTGCGATAATTCTCCCGAGTCCCAAAAGTGACAGGGAGAGTAATGGCACCGAGCGGTGTTATGGCCCCCGGACCTACTCCGGAGAAAGGTCGGGAAGGGCGAAGGTCCGAAGGTCGAAGCTGAAGCTTGACAAAAGCCTAGAATCTTACGAGGTTCAGCCCCGAACCTCCGTCCACCATTACATGGTGGAGTTGAATGTTGTTGATGGTAGGTGATACCATCAGAGGTAGCTGGCCAGCTTCGATCATGTGTCGAGGGCAGTCCAAAGCATCAAAAGTGATGGTAGTGTCCATCCACTTCCGATGAGGTTCCGCCCTAGCTGTAGGAGCTACTGAGACCATGTCTCGACGCCTGGTCTTGAGGATACGGCGAGAGGTGATATCCCATGAACCACCAAAGATGGTGTTCATGGTCTTTCGACGCTCATTGTCGGAGACGTCAGAGTCGTCGTCGACGGAGGTGTACATAGCCTTCAGGACCTTTTTAGGGTCCTGGAAGCCCAACTCCTCTTCAGCCGGAGCTTCGTCGACTTTCTGCTTTCCTTCCCTCTGACGGAAAGGAACTTCTTCCCGACGCTTGTGGTAGCGCTCAACAAGGTTTTGGACCTCCCGGCAGTCCTCCAAGTTGTGGACGTTTGACTTGTGGATAGGACACCACATTTTGGAGTTGCCACCATCTTCAGAGGATGGCCGAGGTCATTTCTCAGAGCGTAGCCCCCGGCCACCCGGAGCTGCAGCAGCTGCAGCAGTGGATGTGCCGGCCGACGGCTTCTTTTTGCTGTTGGAATTTTTCTTCTTTTTGCCACTCTCGGGGGTAGTGGCTTCGCCTTTGGAGGATTTTTTACCATCCTCCGGAGGTGGTTTGGAGTGCATCTCACGGCCCTCCGCAGCTTTGGCACACTTGTCTGCCAAGCTGAAGAGCTCTGTGATGATGGTGATCTCCTTGACCACCAGCTTCTCCAGCATCTTCTTATCTCGCACGCCCTGTCTAAATGCCACGATGACAGAAGCGCTAGAGATAGAAGGAATGGTGTTCCGTACCTGGGAGAACCTCTAGATGAATGAGCTCAGGGATTCTCCCCCCTTTTGCACCACTGCAAAAAGGTCCACTTCGGTGCCTGGTCGGGTGTATGAACTCCCGAAATTGGTGGTGAACTGTTGGCACAATTCCTCCCAACTATTGATAGAGTTGTGAGGAAGGCTCATGAACCAGGACTTGGCGGTCCCAGTCAAAGCTACTGGAAAGTAGTTGGCCATTACAGCCTCGTTACCTCCAGCTGCAAGGATTGCGGTGGTGTAAATTAGGAGAAACTCGGTGGGGTTAACAGTCCCGTCAAACTTCCCCGGCAGGTGTGGCCGGAACTTTTGTGACCATCTGACCATGGTAGGTGCATGTCCAGTGCAAAACAGCCTCCTCCTACTCCCTCGGGAGCAGGGCTGTCTCGAGCTTCTCGCCTTTCGCGAGCGCGCTCGATATGGACACGGCCATCCTGTTGACGGTAGCAGCGATCAAGCTCCGCCCGGAGGTCATGAGTTGACATCCTGGTTACCGTATGAGTACGTCGCGCCCCAAAAGGTAGCAACGTAACTTGATGTGACGCAGCACGCCTCCTATTCTGGGAAGCATGCGGACCAAGTCTGCCAGACATAGTCTGGCGCTGCGATGGGGCCCGTCCCGAAGGAGGAGGACCTTGATTGCTGATGCGGACGGCTGCTGCTGCAACCATATGTTCCACATCAGCTCTCCACTGCTCCATTGCACCCTTGGATGCACCTGGAGGTGGTGGACGTTGGAGGAGAGCACGTGCTGCATGAAGCGCGTGTTCAGGGTTGTTGTTGTTTGCCGATGCAGTGACTGACGCCAATGCACCATCATGTTGCTCAGCTTGACGTGCTGGTGCAGGCGGTGGTGGTGAAGGCATGACTCCTGCTGGAGCCACAGCACCTGCTGGTTGCTGCGTGTTGGAGGGATTGCCTCCAACGGGTTGAACGGTAGGGTTGCCGTTGGATGATCCAGCAGCTGAGTTCACCATACTCAAAATCTCGGTCGCCCCTACCTGGCGCGCCAACTGTCGGTTTTTGAAACCGGCAGATCTCCCGACACTACTTTTGTTAGATCGATGAGTTGTAGTTCGGTAATGGGCGCGCAAAGATTCAAGAAGGTGAAAGACACATGTACACAGGGATTTACGTGGTTCGGGCCGTCTGAGCGTAATACCCTACTCCACGGGGTGTGTTGGTGATGTATTAAGCTCGGGAGTCTAGAAGAAGCTCGTCTAGCTCAGGGTGTTCAGCAGTGGTCTGGGACCGTGCCTTGTGTATCGTCGACCAGTCCTTTTATAGTATAAGGATTGGTCGTTACAACGTCAGCCTGGCCCGACAGGTGGTCCCGGCGGTTACACACGCTTGATACATAATAAATACGGTTAATTACCCTTAATAGCCTGGTAACGGGCCTTAATAGTGCTGTTACCAGTATTAAGGGTCATCCGATCGTGTGTAATTAATATAGCATTAATGACACTTAATCGGGTCTTGAAGTCTTTGATTGATCCTTGAAGGTCCGGAGCCGTTGGGGGTCCTCCGGCCTGATAGTTGAAGTTGAAGGTCTGGCGGTTGCCACGTGGCAGCTCTGGAGCTCACCGTCGTGGACGGGTAGGTCCAGTGCTGTTAGACACGTGGAGCTTCCCTCTGTCTGGGGTTAGGTCCGGGGGTGCCATATTGGTATTCTGACCGGAGTTTCCCAAGTGTGGGTGATAGCTCCGGTCTTGTGATACACGTGGCGGCCCCGGGACTAACCATGTCGGGGGAGCAGGTCCAGCTACGCCTGACATGTGGGGCCTTTGGAGGTCTTCAAATCTGGTATATGGAGTTTCCTTGTGATCTTTGCAATCCCAAGGGGTTTGACCTCTTCTTCATCTTCATCACTTTCTTCTACCTTTCTATACTTTCCTTTGTGGTTGTCCTTCCTCTTGTCGGGTCTTGGACAATCATATGATATGTGGCCTTGATCACCACAATTGTAGCATGTTTTGTTTTCATCTTTTCTTGGGAGGAAGGCTTTCTTCTTTGGATCAAAGGAGTATCCCTTCTTTGCGATTTTGGAGTTTAGACGTGAGAATTTTCTCATCATCAACGCAAGCTCATCATCGTCATCTTCGCTTGTTGATTGCTCTTCTTCGCTTGAGCTAGGCTCAACCACTTTCTTTTTCTTGGGGGGTTGTCTTCTTGGTTGAAGCCTTGAGAGCAATAGTTTTTGACGATGACTCCTCCATCATTCCAAGTACGCTCATCTCATGAGCATGAATTTCTCCAATGAGATCCGAGACTTCAATGTTGTCAAGTGATTCCTTTTGGAGCATTGAGTTGATAATGTTGTACTTGGGCTTAGGTAGAAGCATGAGGATCTTGCGGTTGATAAGTCCCTTACCAAGAGAAGCAATGTCAAGTGCGTTAATCTCCTCAATGAGCACATTTAAGCGAGAAAACATTTGGTTAACATTCTCATGAGGAAGCATTTTGAATTCATCATACTTGGATTTTAGCAAGTGATATTTGAGTTCTTTAACACGAGATGAGCCCTCATGAATTTCAATTAGACATGCCCAAATTTCACAAGCTTTCTCCTTACTAGCAATTCTAGCAAAAACATCTTGACTTATGCATTCATAGATGGCATTTCTAGCCTTAGCATCCCATTTTAGTTGATCACCAACATAATTGAGATCTCCAAATCCCGCATGGGTCGCTTCCCAAACTTCGGGAGCAATGGCCTCTAGGTAGGCACGCATGCGTGCTTTCCAATAGGCAAAGTTCTTGCCCTCGAAGATAGGAACCGAACCCCCATTCTTGGCCATTTAAGCTCTCTAGCGGTGAAGCTAGAATGATCCGATGAGCAACAAGGCTCTGATACCAATTGTAAGGATCGAAACGCCCAAGAGGGGGGGTGAATTGGGCTTTCTTTCAAATTTTAAAGCAATTAAGATTAACAAACTAAAGCCCAATTCCCTATGCAATTAAACTATGCAATCAATATAAATTAAAGTTGCGGAATGAAGATTGCATAAGAGTAAAAAGGGAGAGGGATGCAAACGCTCAAGGGACACGGAGTTTATCCCGTGGTTCGGTAAGATCACAAGGATCTTCCTACATCCACGTTGTGGCACCCACCGAAGGGTTTTGCCACTCCCAAGTCACCGAGACAAGGGGCTTCTTCACTATTCTTCTCCGTTCGCCAACCTCGGCAAGGTGGAGCTCAAGCCTTGTACACTTTGGGATCCTCCGGGCTTCCACAATCTTCTTGGCAAGCTCCGGAAGTCGCACACACCAAGGGTCACTCCCTTTGGGCTCTCACTACACTAGAGACTCCAATCACCAAGAATGGAGGCACCCAAGCACTATCTCTAGCTAGTTCTAGCCTATCTCTTGGTGTACAAATGATGAACAAATGATGTGAAAGTGGTTGCTCTATTGCTTGAATGCTCTAGGATATGTAGAGTATGTCTGGGCTTCAAGTCTTGTCGATTTGACAGGTTGAAGGGGTATAAATAGCCAGCCTCCACGAGATAGCCGTTGGAAAAGTAGGCTGACATCACTTCTCTGCGAACACCGGATGATCCGATGTCTCCCCTTTAGTTAACATCGGTCAAAGCCAAATTAGCTGATGTCACTGTGTCAGATATGACCGTTGTTAGACCGATGTTGATCTGTCTTCTCATCGGATGATCCGGTGGCTCTTCCTCCAGAATTTTGCTTGATCTTGAGGCTCACTGGAGTGATCGACCGATGTATGTAATTCTGCACATCGGATGATCCGGTGCTTCACTTGGTCCAATGGTATTGCAATCTGTGATGATGGACCGATGTCACTGAGCCACTCACATCGGATGATCCGGTGAGTGCATTTGTCTGAGGTCTTCTTCTTCAGTTGAACCAACTCGACCGATGTGTGTCAACTCAACGACCATCGGATGATCCGGTGTGTTCAACTTGTTGACTTCGAGTTGTTTTGAGTTGTTCTTTTGGAATTTGAACTTGTGACCTCTTTGACACTTGTTTGAAATGTTGTTTTGATTGTCTTCAAGCATTGAGTGATATCAAGTTAGAGCTTTCACTTCTTGTCTTCATATGATTTGGTTTGATCTCATTCGTTGATTTTATATGGGTCTCCAATGTAATTTTGATTTCAATTGATTGAGTGTTATTGAGACCTTGCATTCACAAATTCATTAGTAATATCGAATGGTTGTCATTAATCACCGAAACCGTACCTCATGGGGCCTAGATGCTTTCAATCTCCCCCTTTTTGGTGATTGATGACAACACAATAATTTAAAGCGCAATAATAATGAATTTGATGATAATACACAAGTATATATGCAATGAATACAGCATAGGACACATTAAGCTTGTAAAACGCAAAAGAAATTTGTGGTGCGAAAAGCTCAATTGATTAAAATCATAAGAAAATGAGACAAGTGAAAGAGTGCTTAATTAAAATTACAAAAGAGTACACAAGCATGAATACAAAGGAGAAGCACACACACACACTCCCTCTACACTCCCCCTGAGACTACCACTCCCCCTGACTCTTCTACATCTTCTCCCCCTTTGGCATCAAGACACCAAAAAGGGATCAGAACGCCTATAGACCCTGAGAGCTGGGCGCGAGGACGAACTGAGAACCGTCGCAGTCGTCGGAGCTGGAGTCGCCGGTCGTAGGAGCTGCCGGGGCGGCGAGAGCTGGAGGATCCGCTGCCGGTGCTGGAGGAGAGGAAGCCGGTACTGGAGGTGCCGGTGGAGCTGGAGGAAGTGGAGCGCTCACCACGGACGCCGGTGTCTGCTGGAACAAGATCGTCGCCGGCAGTGGTGAGTGAATCGGTGCGCTGGATGCCAGAAGTGGTGACATACTGATTGAGGGTATAGGAGAAGTAGGCACCTGAGCAACACCTGGAGCCAGTCCCAGTCCAGGCTGCTGAGGAGGAAGGGCGATCCCGGTCTGAGTGTAAAGGTTGGTGATCAACCCTAGGATCCCCATCATGGCCTGCTGGGTCTGCTGCTGCTGGTCGAGGGTACGGCGGTGCATCTGATCTACCAGGTTGGTGAACCGGTCCGTATCCTCTCGCCTCTGACGGGCGATCTCCAGCTGGAGCTCCTGCTGCTGCCGCTGCAGCTGTGCCAGGTGAGCAGCCTGCTCTGCCCTGGCCTGCTCAGCAGCGAGACTGTCCTGGCGCTGCTGCTCGATCATCTGCTGGAGAAGCGACGTCAGCTCAGACGGCTGCGTCACCTGCGCCTCGGACATAGGAGGTGGTGTCGGTGGCGGAGCGGCTGATCCTCCTGCCTCGGCGTCGTGCTGCCTCGGTGAAGGTGGAGGGGGAGGGAAGTACTCCTCGACACTGTCGTCGGTGTCGCTCTCAGACCAGATGTGCTGCAGGTCCTCCCCCTGAGCCTCAGCCTCAGCAAGCCTCTCGTCCTCCCGCTCTAGGTCGGACCAGTCTTCCTCTGACAGACGAGCCCGGACCTGGCGCTCAACTGGACGACCAAGGCGACGGTCTCCAGGAGCAGAGGCACGATAGTGAAAGTTGCCTAGAGGGGGGGTGAATAGGCTAATTGACCTGCAAATGACTCAATAAAACGAGATTAAATTGCAGGGGGGCGGACTAGTCCGGTCAGGGGGCGGACTAGTCCGGTCAGCCTGCGTGAATAACCCTAAAAAGATGTTTCTAGCAAGTTTTAGGGGATTTTCTCAATGCTACAAGTGAGTGTATGTTTAAGTCAAGTTGAGCAACAACCTAAACAAGAGCAAGTCAAGTTTCCACAAGTTTGTAGCAATGCGGAGTATGAAACGAGACTACCAACTCTAGAACTAAGTAATCAATAGAGTAAATGCGAAGAACACAAGGAGACAAGGATTTTATCCCGAGGTTCGATCCCACACAAGGAATCTACGTCCTCGTTGAGGAGTCCACAAAAGGACCGGGTCCAACAACCCTTCCCTCACCAAGTTTACCGCACGGGCCTAACTTGGTTCTCCACTAATCACAACGGTGATTACAAAGTTCGTTGGGGCTTCTCACAAACTGAGGCTCCCACACCACAAAGATGATCAACACAGTAAAACAAACTCAATACACAGCCCACAAAGACTCAACGAGTGCAAGAGATCAAACCGGGAGCACAAGCGCGATGTTCTTCCTCTTCTCCACCTCACTAAACCCTAATCCACTCAAGAATTAGTTTTAGAGGGAAAGTAGGCAAGAAAGAGGCTTAGGAGTGCTCCAAGTTGGCTGTGGCGGCGCTAGGGTTTGAGTTTTTCCAAGGGGTATTTGAAATGAGGCCGGGGGTCCCCTTTTTATAGAGGTCCCAACCCCAATTTGCTGACTTCAGCAAAAGGACGGACTAGTCCGGCCACTGGCCCGGACTAGTCCGGCCTAGGGGACCACTGACTCCTTTGTCAGGTCCCGACAGCTGACACACGATCGTCACGCTACCCGCCAAGCTTCAAATTCAAACGGTCACTTCCAGAACGGACTAGTCCGGTCAACACCGGACTAGTCCGATCACACACAGAGCCTTCTGCTCCGGGTGAAAACGGACTAGTCTGAGGACCACAGACTAGTCCGGCCCCTAGGGCGGACTAGTCCGGTCCTCCCAGACTTAGCCATAGAAGCACCTTTTCTTAGCCAACCCGGACTAGTCCGGCCCCACGGGCGGACTAGTCCGTTCTCACTCAGGACCTCTTGGTCCGGTCCAAAACGGACAAGTCCGTGGTTTTGGGACTTCATCCCCAAAACCCACTCACAGCTAGCCGGACTAGTCCGGTCACAAACGGACTAGTCCGATCTCAGTCAGACCCTTCTGGTCCGGCCAGAAACGGACTTGGCCGGCCAGGAACGGACTAGTCCGGCCTCCTGCACGGACTAGTCCGGCCCTATGGCCAGACCACTCAATCACTCATTTCTTTTATAGGTTTGACCTCTAAACCACTTTGAGCTCCCAAACTTGATCTCAATGCACTTTACACACACACCCTCCTATTGCTACGGCTAGTCTAACTCAATCACGCTAGAAACCCTAGTTTCTACGCTTCGAGTTGACTCCGTTTCCTTCCTTTTCCTTTTTGAGGGTTTGCGTCTCCAATTTAGTCCATACCTGTGCTAAGATCACTTGAGCTCATTAGCGACTTAATTGTCGTCATCAATCATCCAAAACCCACGGGGAACCTAGATGCACTTTCAATCTCCCCCTTTTTGGTGATTGATGACAACACATTAAGTCCTTCACAAATAAGAGTATAAAGTTTGGTTTTCATAACATGTGTGCGTATGAATGACTCCCCCTCAATGTATGCAACATGTAAAGGAGGTGGAGGAGTTCTTTCATACCCACACACGTTATGGTGGGGTGCCTACGTGATGAGCTCAACAATTGTGACAAGACATAAATGACATCAATACATTCATAAGATTGACAATGAGAGCAATATATTGATAGTAAGCAACAATAACGAGTCTTGCACAAATATAAATATCCAAGAGCATAAATATGTTACAAGATAAGTCCAACACCACAACACACACCCACAAAAGATTAACTCCCCCTTAACTCTCCCCCTTTGGCATCAAGGCACCAAAAAGGAAAAGAAGGGAGGAAGCTAAGACCTAAGAGCTAGTCCTCATCTTCGCCACTTCCACTCTCCGTGGCCTCGGAATCTTCGACGTCGTCCTCATCATTGACATCGTCGTCGTCGTCGTCGGAGTTCCTTGCCGAGGGGGCAGCCCGAGAGGAGCTTCCATCCTCTTGGAGCTGGGCGAGCTCATCGGCGGTGAAGGTGGGGAAGGGAGTGATCTCCCCATCACTCACCTCCGGAGAGGACATCGGGACCTCCAGCTTGTCGCACACCGCCTTAAGATACTTCTCTTGGCGCTTGTGTGCCCTCTGAGCGCGAATCTCTTGCTTCCGGCACGAGGTGAATATGGCCTTGAAGCATTTGAAGAACGCACTCATGGACTGAGGCGGAGGCGGAGAAGGAGGTGCCACTGGGCGAGACGGAGGATCTGCATTCTTGCGACGAGGAGGAACAGGCAGAGGCGGGGGAATCTGAGGACGCAGTCTCTTATGTGTGACATCCTTCAGGAAGGTAATTCCGGAGACTGTCTCAATTAGGCACATCACATAAGGAGCATAGCCACAAGATCTGTTGGGGGTATGAGATATATTGAAGATATCATCAAAGATGTACTCAGCTAGGTTGAAGCTTTCTTCCCCATCTATCAGCACAAGCAAATGCCTCAAGTTGCCCTGGATGACTCCGGCATCTCCATCCTTCGGGGCAATGGTCTTCCGAAGAAGGCGGTTGAGCACACTGAAAAAAGGCTTGATATTTCTTGCCAGTCCTGCCTCATAAGGAAGATGATCTGGATACATGAAGTCAAGGGCATCTCGATCTAGGGCCTTGAGGTTGGAGATGATGATCTCATGCTCAAGGTGTTCTTCCAATCCTAAGATCTTGGCAAAGTCTTCAAATGTGACTGTGTACTGCTCTCCATTGGTCATCCATGACATCCGGCGATTGCCAAAAGAGTGAAAGTAGACGGTCGAGTAGAATTGCACAATCACCTCAATGTTCCAGTCGTACTGGAAACCCATGATATCCTTGATTCCATGTCGTTCTGCTGCATTGATCACAGCATCAAATGCAGCATGCTTCTTCTGAGCCATGTAGTCCCAGTCAACCCACTGGGCATCAGTCACAGGAGTCTTCATCTTCATGTAGACGAGGCGATAGTAATCGCAGTGGAAGTCACACCAGAACCTAGGGTCGGCGGTGGACTTCTCATACTTATAGACATTCTCGTCTCTGAGCCTCCTGGCCTTCTCAGCTCCTTTTCCTTTGAAGGTATTAGCTGAGAGGTTGGGCTGACGGTTTGGATTCCGGGCTGGACTGTGCATCACCAGAGGCTCAGCAGCCTGAGCCTTCCCTTTTTCCCGAATTACCACTCCTCCGGGTGCCTTTTTGGCAGGCACCTTGATCGAGGGCTTCTTCTTTTTCGGCTCAACAGGAGCCGGGGCTTTTCCCTTCTTTGGGTCGCGCTCGACCCTAGGGGCAGCCTCTTCTTGGGCTGGCTCCTTGCCCTTCGCTTTCTCGCCAACAGTGACGAGCTTCTTTCGCTTAGGAGCGCTGGCCTCAGCAGCCCTGGAGTTGTGGGCCTCCCTATCCTCTCTTTTCTTCTTCCTCAGCTCATGGAGGGATTCCGCGGTGGCACGAGCAATGGCTTCATCCTCATTGTAAATGCTCGCAGCCACCTTGGATGCTTCGAGTGCCTTGAGCTTTCTTTCCTCCTTGGCCTTCTGCGCCTCAATTAGCGCAGCCTTAGTCCGAGCCTCGACAATTTGGGCCTTGGTACGCCCCTCGAGGTGGACGCGCGGAGGAGAGCGCTCGGAGTTCGACATGCTGCGAAAAAGATGGAGGAAGGAAGATATGAGCCTAGGAAGAAGAAGTATTGCTGAAAAGATCTCGAGAACCAACTAGAAGTAGGGTTTGCCCTGTGCAGACCGGACTTGTCCGCCCCAGGGACGGACTAGTCCGCTGGCCGGACTTGTCCGCCTGGTGGCCGGACTAGTCCGAGTTACACAGGAAGAACCCTAACCCTAATCAATTCGTCGAAAAATTTGTGAATCAATGCGCAATACTCCTAGGCTATGATCACAGGGATGTATGGAACAACATTAACGAAGATGTTCCTATCAAAAACTTGAAGAATCAAGAATGGGGCTAGTTTTTGAGGAACGGTGAAATACCTTCAAAAATCCGCTTGATTCGTCTAAATCGGCGTGGATCTCGAAGGTGGAGCGCGGGGAAGCGATCCCTAACTCCCAAAGGCTTCGATGTGCGGATTGGAGTTGAGTTTTGGTGGTTGGAGCGCAAAATCGCCGATTTGGGGGCGGTTGTGCGCGTGTGGAAGTTTGAGAGACAAATGAGAGGGAGAGAGAGGGGTTTGGGCCGCCTGGGGGTTTAAGTCCCCAAGGGCCGGACTAGTCCGGTTGAGGGGCCGGACTAGTCCGGTCTGCGGACCAGACCCAGACTAGTCCGGGTCCGGACTTGTCCGGTGGAAGGCCGGACTAGTCCGGTGTGCGGACTATCCGCGGACTAGTCTGACCCGGACTTGTCCGGCCATAGGGGCGGACTAGTCCGGTTCAGCTGGGCTGAAAAAGAATATATTTGGGTTTTGCCCATAGAGTTAAATCCTTTTGTACGAGTATGGCAAGGGAAACATGACAAGCATGATTGTGAGCTAATAAGGAACAACTTATGAACATTTTCATGAGGAAAATAGATTTCTCAAACAAATTTGAGGAGAAATCGACATAGAGAGGAGTTTGTCGAAATGTGGCTCAAAAAATATGAGGAATGGTGCTTTAAGCCACGTTTCGAGAATCCAACACATTGAGCTCACTTCTTAGCTCACAGAAACGCTTCTCGTCAAGAGGCTTTGTGAAAATGTCCGCAAGTTGATGTTCCGTCCTCACATGCGAAATCTCAATGTCTCCCTTCATTGAGTGATCTCGCAGGAAATGGTGTCGAATGTCTATATGTTTGGTCCTAGAGTGTTCCACCGGATTATGGGCTATCTTGATTGCACTCTCATTGTCACACAAGAGTGGAATTTTACGCAAGTTAATCCCATAGTCCCTAAGAGTTTGTCGCATCCAAAGAAGTTGTGCACAACAACTTCCGGCCGCAACATATTCCGCTTCGGCGGTGGATAGAGCAATAGAGTTTTGCTTCTTGGAGGACCAAGACACAAGAGATCGACCTAAGAATTGGCACGTACCCGATGTGCTCTTCCTATCGACTTTGCACCCCGCATAGTCCGCATCGGAATATCCAATGAGGTTAAACTTGGATCCTTTGGGGTACCAAAGTCCTAGGGTAGGTGTGTGTACAAGGTATCTCAAGATCCTTTTAACGGCGGTCAAATGACAAGCCTTGGGTGCTGCTTGAAAGCGTGCACACATACACACACTTAGCATGATATCGGGCCTAGATGCACAAAGATAGAGGAGTGATCCGATCATAGACCTATATAGCTTTTGATCCACACTTGGACCGTCCTCATTTAGGTCTAGGTGTCCATTTGTCCCCATAGGGGTTTTGATGGGTTTTGCTTTGTCCATGTCAAACTTTCTTAGAATGTCTTGAGTATACTTAGTTTGACTTATGAATGTCCCTTCTTTGAGTTGTTTCACTTGAAATCCTAGAAAGAACTTCAACTCACCCATCATGGACATTTCAAACCTCTCCGTCATTATCTTGGAGAATTCATCACAAAACACCTTATTTGTGGAACCAAATATGATGTCATCCACATATATTTGGCACACAAAAAGATCCTCATGGAAGTGTTTTGTGAAGAGGGTATAATCCGCTTTTCCTATCCTAAAACCATTTTCAACTAGAAAATCTCTTAAGCACTCATACCAAGCTCTAGGAGCTTGCTTGAGACCATAAAGAGCCTTTCGCAATTTGTAAACATGGTTAGGATAGTTTTGATCTTCAAACCCTGGAGGTTGCTCTACATAAACTTCTTCCTTGATTGGGCCATTAAGGAATGCACTCTTAACATCCATTTGGTAGAGTTTGAAGTCATGATGAGTAGCAAAGGCTAGTAATATCCGAATTGACTCAAGCCTAGCTACGGGGGCAAATGTCTCATCAAAGTCCAAACCCTCAACTTGTGAGTATCCTTTTGCCACAAGTCGTGCCTTGTTCCTAGTTACCACGCCATGCTCATCTTGTTTGTTGCGAAACACCCACTTGGTTCCAACAACATTAGCTTGGGGGCGCTTGACTAGCTCCCAAACCTTGTTCCTTTCAAAGTTGTTGAGCTCCTCTTGCATGGCAACCACCCAATCCGGATCCCTTAAGGCATCTTCAACCTTATGTGGTTCCAAGGATGAGACAAAAGAGAAATGCTCACAAAAGTTTGCAACACGTGAGCGTGTTGTTACTCCTTTTGTGATATCTCCTAGAATGTTGTCAACGGGATGGTCCCGTTGAACACTTTGATGAACACGAGGATGCGGGGGTTGACCTCTTGAATTACTTGGTTCATCTTCTTCACTTTGGTCTCCCCCTTGATCCAAGCCTCCCCCTTGATCCTCATTCTTATTATCACTTTGGGGAGCTTCTAGTGGATCTTCAACTTGTCCAATGGGGATTTGACCTACTTCATAATGATGATGGTCACTTGGGCTTTGAGATGGTTCTTGAGGGCGAATATCTCCAAGTGCCATTTTCCTTAGAGCTTCTAGTGGAGGTTCCTCTTTATCAAGGGCATGTTGATCAACTTGCTCCATTTGAGAGCCATTGGTTTCGTCAAACACCACGTCACGTGCTACTTCAACAATTCCGGAGGATTTGTTGAACACACGGTACGCATGAGTGTTTGAGTCATATCCAAGCAAGAAACCCTCATCGGACTTTGAAGCGAACTTCGAAGTCCTAGGCTTCTTGTTGAGGATATAGCACTTGCTACCAAAGACCCGAAAGTAAGAAACATTGGGTTTCTTACCAATTAGAAGCTCATAAGGGGTCTTCTTGAGGAGGCGATGAAGGTACAATCGATTCACGGCATGGCAAGCGGTGTTAACCGCTTCCGCCCAAAACCGGTCCGATGTTTTGTACTCATCTAGCATCGTCCTTGACATCTCAATGAGCGTCCTATTCTTTCTTTCGGCTATGCCATTTTGTTGTGGAGAATAGGGAGCGGAAAACTCATGCTTGATGCCCTCCTCATCTAGGAACTCTTCTACTTGCATGTTTTTGAATTCGGTGCCATTGTCACTCCTTATAGCCTTTATCCTTAAGGTGAACTCATTTTGAGCTCTCCTTAGAAATTTCTTGATGACACCGGGAGTTTCACTTTTATCATGCAAGAAGAACACCCAAGTATATCTAGAGAAGTCATCAACGATGACTAGACCATACTTGCTGCCACCAATGCTAATGTAAGCAATGGGGCCAAAAAGATCCATATGGAGTAACTCCAAAGGTCTAGTTGTCGTCATGACATTCTTAGAGGGGTGTTGAGCTCCTACTTGCTTTCCCGCTTGGCAAGCACTACATGGCCTATCCTTTTCAAATACCACATCCTTTAGGCCACGAACATGCTCACCCTTAAGGAGCTTTTGAAGGTTCCTCATTCCAACATGGGCTAGCCTTCTATGCCAAAGCCATCCCATGTTGGCTTTTGCCATTAAGCATGTGTCAAGTTGAGCTTTATCCGCGGTGAAATCCACAAGATAGAGCTTTCCCTTGAGCACTCCCTTAAAGGCTATCGAGTCATCACCTTCTCTGATGACATTCACTCCCTCACTAGTAAACACACATTTATATCCTCTATCACATAGTTGTGATATGGATAGGAGATTATAGTCTAGGGAATCAACATGCAACACATTTGATAAAGTATGTAATGGGGAGATAGAAATTTTACCGGAGCCAAGGATTTTCCCTTGGCTATTGTCCCCAAAGAAGATTCCTTCACTTGGGTCCTTATTCTCCTCATACTCTATGAACATGCTTCTCTCTCCGGTCATGTGGTTGGTGCATCCGCTATCCAACACCCATTTCGATCTACCGGAGGAGTATGCCTACAAAACAAGTTTATGCCTTCCTTTTAGGTACCCAAGCTGAGTTGGGTCCTTTCACGTTAGTAGTTAGGCATTTGGGCACCCACACGCAAGGCTTGGGGCTCTTGCGGAGTGGCCCAACATATCTAGCAAACACTTTGCCGTGTTTGTTCCTCTTTAGCACATAGGATGCATCAAAATCATGAAATAGAGGATGCAATTCAGATTTAGGCAATTTGTTGCTTGAGAGTGAGTTCTTTTCAATTTTAGTTTGGGATGAACTCCCCTTAACAAAGACAATCATGTCTTTGCCATACTTGGAGGTTTTGGTGTTATGCCTTGCACCTCTAGTATAGCCAAGACCATCCTTGACATGGGGTGGTCTTGTGTTGGTGAATGCACTTCGTGCATATGCCACCTTTTCCTTGTCAAAGATGGCACCCTTAGGTGCTTGTTTGCCTTGTGCTAGGTTGAGTTCATCCTTAAGTTTAAGGATCAAGTTGGAGCACTTGCAAGGTGATGTTGCCTTGGATGAGGCCTTTGTGGAGGTTGAGCTATTGAATGAAGAGGTTACATTGTTCTTGAGTGACTCAATTTGAGTCTCAAGGATCTTGTTAGCTTTTGACAAGCTTCCAAGTTCATCCTTGAGCTCAATTGACTTCTCCTCAAGACTTGAACACGTTTTCTTGCAAAGTGCAAGTTCGTGTTCCAATGCCTTGCTCTTCTCTCTTTCGAGCTCAAGGAGCTCATCAAGCTCTTGACATCTCTCCTTCTCAAGGATGAGCATGTCCTCCTGTCTATTGATGAGATCTTCCTTCTCAAAGATCTCATCCATAAGCAACTTCATCCTACGCAAGGTGCTTTTGCTTATGTCCTTAAACATATGCTCATTTTCACTAGCACTATCAAAATCATCATGTGAGGAAGTTGGGGAGGAAGGATGAGATGTTACCTTTCTCTTTCCTTCCCTTGCCATAAGACAAGTAGGCTTGTGGTCGTTGTTGAGGTTGGGGAAGAGCTTGCCTCCCTTGGAGTTCCTCCCGATGGCTATGGTGGCCATCTTCTCTTCTTCTTCTTCGGAGGAGGACTCATCGTTAGAGTCCCACTCCTTCCCCAAATGGGCTTGTCCGGAGGACCTCTTCTTCTTGAAGAATCTCCTTTCTTGAGGCTTCCCTTCCTTCTTCTTCTTTGTTTCTTCGTGTGGGCAATCAGCGATGAAGTGCCCATACTCGCCACAGTTGTAGCAAGACCTTCTTGATTTGGGTCTTGCTCTTTCCTTTCCCTTGCCTTCATGGTTGTGCCCCCCTTTCTTCCTCCTCATCATTCTCTTGAATTTGTTGATGAAGAAGGCCTCCTCCTCATCGGTGTCGAGGCTCTCCTCATCACTTTCTTCTTGCTCCTTTGAAGAGGGCGTTGCCTTGAGTGCAACGTTCTTCATCTTGGAGGCGGTGAACTTTTGGAGGTCGTTGTAGAAGAGCGCCTCCTTCTCCATGATTTCATGGTTAATGATCCTCCCAAGGACCTCCTCCGGGGTCATTTGAGTGAACCCCGGACTTTCCCGAATCATGGAGCATAAAGAGACGTTCCTAGGCATGAATGCCCGGATCATCCTCTTCACCACCTCGTGGTCGGTCCACTTGGTGCAGCCATAAGATCGGCTCTTGTTGATCAGCACCTTTAGCCGATTGTACATGTCTTGGGGGGATTCACCATCCAAGATGGCAAATCTCCCAAGCTCTCCTTCGATGAGCTCGATCTTGGCCTCCTTGACCACTCGGTTTCCCTCATGCGCCGTCTTGAGGGTGTTCCATATGTCTTTGGCCACTTCAAGGCCATCGACACGGTTGAACTCATCTCTAGAGAGAGATGAGATGATCACACCCGCAGCTTGAGCGTTGCGGTGGATGAGGATGGCTTGTTCTTGAGTTATGTTGTCCTCATCCTTTGGAATCTCCACCCCGGTCATGACAATTTGCCACAACGCTGGGTTGAGTGACACGAGGTGGATCTTCATGTTATGTTTCCACATACCGTAGTCCGTTCCATCGAATTGGGGAGGTTTCCCCAATGGGATGGACAGGTAGTGGTTGTTGGCGGCAAGGCGTTCATAGTTGAACCCTTGCCGGTTGTAGTTGACTCCACCACCACCGCTTGATTGGTTTGATGGATCAATCTTGGAAATGTTTAACTTCTCCCGGAGCTTCGCCTTGAGTTGGCGAGTCTCCTCATCGTCCGTTGGCTTATCTTGATAAGCCAACGTCTCCTCACGGGTCGCCTCGTAGTTGCTGCTCGATGCATCATCATTCACCACTCCGGCCATCTCTCCGAGTTGTTAGACTCTTTGTGGAGAGTCCTGCTCTGATACCAATTGAAAGTTGCCTAGAGGGGGGGTGAATAGGCTAATTGACCTGCAAATGACTCAATAAAACGAGATTAAATTGCAGGGGGGCGGACTAGTCCGGTCAGGGGGCGGACTAGTCCGGTCAGCCTGCGTGAATAACCCTAAAAAGATGTTTCTAGCAAGTTTTAGGGGATTTTCTCAATGCTACAAGTGAGTGTATGTTTAAGTCAAGTTGAGCAACAACCTAAACAAGAGCAAGTCAAGTTTCCACAAGTTTGTAGCAATGCGGAGTATGAAACGAGACTACCAACTCTAGAACTAAGTAATCAATAGAGTAAATGCGAAGAACACAAGGAGACAAGGATTTTATCCCGAGGTTCGATCCCACACAAGGAATCTACGTCCTCGTTGAGGAGTCCACAAAAGGACCGGGTCCAACAACCCTTCCCTCACCAAGTTTACCGCACGGGCCTAACTTGGTTCTCCACTAATCACAACGGTGATTACAAAGTTCGTTGGGGCTTCTCACAAACTGAGGCTCCCACACCACAAAGATGATCAACACAGTAAAACAAACTCAATACACAGCCCACAAAGACTCAACGAGTGCAAGAGATCAAACCGGGAGCACAAGCGCGATGTTCTTCCTCTTCTCCACCTCACTAAACCCTAATCCACTCAAGAATTAGTTTTAGAGGGAAAGTAGGCAAGAAAGAGGCTTAGGAGTGCTCCAAGTTGGCTGTGGCGGCGCTAGGGTTTGAGTTTTTCCAAGGGGTATTTGAAATGAGGCCGGGGGTCCCCTTTTTATAGAGGTCCCAACCCCAATTTGCTGACTTCAGCAAAAGGACGGACTAGTCCGGCCACTGGCCCGGACTAGTCCGGCCTAGGGGACCACTGACTCCTTTGTCAGGTCCCGACAGCTGACACACGATCGTCACGCTACCCGCCAAGCTTCAAATTCAAACGGTCACTTCCAGAACGGACTAGTCCGGTCAACACCGGACTAGTCCGATCACACACAGAGCCTTCTGCTCCGGGTGAAAACGGACTAGTCTGAGGACCACGGACTAGTCCGGCCCCTAGGGCGGACTAGTCCGGTCCTCCCAGACTTAGCCATAGAAGCACCTTTTCTTAGCCAACCCGGACTAGTCCGGCCCCACGGGCGGACTAGTCCGTTCTCACTCAGGACCTCTTGGTCCGGTCCAAAACGGACAAGTCCGTGGTTTTGGGACTTCATCCCCAAAACCCACTCACAGCTAGCCGGACTAGTCCGGTCACAAACGGACTAGTCCGATCTCAGTCAGACCCTTCTGGTCCGGCCAGAAACGGACTTGGCCGGCCAGGAACGGACTAGTCCGGCCTCCTGCACGGACTAGTCCGGCCCTATGGCCAGACCACTCAATCACTCATTTCTTTTATAGGTTTGACCTCTAAACCACTTTGAGCTCCCAAACTTGATCTCAATGCACTTTACACACACACCCTCCTATTGCTACGGCTAGTCTAACTCAATCACGCTAGAAACCCTAGTTTCTACGCTTCGAGTTGACTCCGTTTCCTTCCTTTTCCTTTTTGAGGGTTTGCGTCTCCAATTTAGTCCATACCTGTGCTAAGATCACTTGAGCTCATTAGCGACTTAATTGTCGTCATCAATCATCCAAAACCCACGGGGAACCTAGATGCACTTTCAGATAGTGACTAAAGCGAGTCACACTCTCGTCAGCTAGCCGGGCTTGTGCTGTATGTCCCTCAGGCACCACCATAGAGCAAATGTAACTGATCCAGTGCCCGTAGACCATCTGCCTCATCATGCCGATTCCATCCGTGATTACGTCTTCCATCTCACAGAGGAGTATGTCCACGATATCAAAATCCATCCCGTTCATTATGTAGAACAGGAGGGTCTGCTGCAGACTCGTGAACCCCTCCAAGTAACCTGACCTCGGCAGGAGCGTGCGGCGCAAGGCGAGGTGCACAATGCGCGCAGCTGGGGTCAGGAGAGCTGGAACTCTCGGCTGGTCTGGAGAGAACGAGGGGCCAAACAAAGAGCGGATCTCGTCCAGCTGTGGTGCTACCCCTCCAGTAAGTGGCCTCCTTGGTGGATCTGCCTGCCCATAGACCTTCTCGTGCACGCTGGTGTCGTGCAGGTCCAAACCAAGAATATGCCCCAAAGTCTGCCTCGAGAGATGGTAGTGCTGACCATTGAACATGAAGGCAATCGACCTCCTGCCCTCTGAGATGTACAGGGTCGCGTAGAAGACACGGACCCACTCTTCCACATACGCACTTCTCTCATAATCCAGTAGCTCCACCAAACCTCTGTATCTCTCAAAGAAAGGACGGACCTCAGTCTCTGCTGCCACTGCAAGCTGCCTCCAGTCCAAGTGGTTGTGCTGAAAAAGCTTGTGCCCCCGGCGCTTGTAGGTCTCATAGAGAGACGCCTGGGTGACAGTCCAGAAGCGACTGTCCACAAGAAGCTCTCGGGGCTGTGGGAACTACTCCTCAAGCAGTACACTCCATCTGAGCTTCCGGAGTTGCTTAGCCTTCATCTTTCGGTAGTCCACAAGACGGACTCCTTCACCGACCCGGACGGCCGTGTCCATCTCATTGATGGCCCTCTCAGCCTCCCTGTCCTCACGACGGTCGGCAGCCGTCGGTCTCGGACGAGGAGCAGCCTCGGTGTGACCTCCTCGAGTCCGGGCTGAGCGCCGGCGGACGAGAGGCTCAACCGGCTCCTCTTCGGCATCGGAGTCGTCGATCACGGGAGGCTGCCTCGGACGAGCCTCGCGGATCCTCAGGGATCCCCCTCGGCCTCGCTCACGCTCCTCGGCGGCGCGAGCGGCCATTAGGGCCTGCTTCTCATCCTTCGAAAGTTTGCGCTTCTTCGCGGCGGGCTCCGCGATCGCCTTTCCCTTTCCTTTGCGGTCGCGACCCATCTAGACGACGGAGAGCTAGGGTTAGCGATGAAGAAAGAAAGGATGACGAAAAATAACGATGGACGTCGCACGGCACGACACAAACCTTAGCAATGAGCGATCTCGAGCTCTAGAAGCAAGAAGATTGACGGGCCGGGAAACCTTAGCGAGGTGGAGATGATCGGAGATGGCGCACGTTGGTGGTGTAAGCGTGGAGCAGCTTTGGCGGTGGAGAGAGGCGGCGGCGATGCTTGGGTGGAGGTGCTTCGACGGAGGGAGAGGTGCGTGGAGGCGGCGGGTGGCGCTTGGGCGCGGGTGGAGCACGACGGCGGCGGCGCCTAGGGCGGCGGCGGCGGCGGCTGCCGGCGGCGGAGGTGGCGCGGTGCGCGGGCACGGGCGGCGGCGGCGCCGAGGGAGGAGGCGCGGTGCGCGGGCCCGGGCAGTGGTGGCGCGGAGGTCGCCGGCGGCGGCGGCGCGAGCAGAGGGACGGCGGCGGCGACCGGTGGACGGCGGCGGCACTGCAGTGGGCGGTGGAGGTTGTGGCGATGGAACGGGAGGCGTCGGGGAGAGAGAAAGGTCGGCGGCGGTCGCGCGGGTTTAAATAGTGGACCCCAAACCCTAGCCGAAAATTTAACACCGGATGGACCGATGATAGGTGAAGTGAACGTCGGTCGATTGCCACAGAAAGGATATTTAAGAATTGCTGTTGACATCGGATGGACCGATGTTTAGGGTTTGGGTCATCGGTCGAACGGCACAGTAAGGGTGTTCAGAAGAGGAATGTTGACACCGGATGATCCGACGTAGGAGAAAGTAGACATCGGTTGAATTAACCACAGCTCCAGAAGAGTGAACATCGGATGGACCGATGTTTTTCGGAATGAACGCGTCGGATCATTTGAAATTCAGACAGAATTGGACTTTGAAGATTGAACACCTATTTGCCCGATGAGGGACTGACATAGGCATCGGATAATCCGATGACAACAGAACGAAAACATCCCATATATGTCCTTTGACCGAACAAACAATCGAGGAGAAACACATGTCTTAGGACTTTTTGGGCAACCCCTTACCCCTCAAGAAGCTAATATGCCAATAGCTTGGCTAGACCTTAACGCAAATGGAACACCAAGAAAAATGGAGGGAAATATCCAAATAAAATGTAAGGCCCATGCTTTGTGAGGTAGAGTATGAAGACTTCTATCTCTTTGAAGCATGATCCTCTAGGCATTAACGTACCTAACATTTTGTTCTTTCCACCTTATATGAGTTGAGATATTGCATTTCAAACAAGTCTCCTTCTCATGAGGTGGGTTCCCCTTTGTGACAATCTACCGTATGCAATGCCAAACAAATTATAGTGCAAGAGATTAAATGAGTGCAAGTTTATATGGCAGGGATCATGCAAGGCATAAAATAAATCTATCTTGCCAAGTTTGAACCTTCCAAGGGCTTCCTCAGGGAAAACTACTTCTAGCTTGCCCCTATCCTTTGGGAGTTAGACAAGACCTATATGATATGCATCCTTACATGAACATGGCAACTTACATGACGTTAGATGCATCTAGCACATTTAATTCACTTCTAAGTCTAGAAAAGGTTTTCTCATCAAGTGGTTTTGTGAAGATATCCGCCAATTGTTCTTCGGATCTAACACCTTGCAAAGAGATGTCTCCTTTAGCCTCATGATCACGCAAGAAGTGATGGCGAATATCAATGTGCTTAGTGCGGGAGTGTTGAACGGGGTTTCTAGCTATCTTAACCGCACTTTCATTGTCACAAAGGAGAGGCACACAACCAATTTTAATTCCAAAGTCCAAAAGGGTTTGCTTCATATATAGAATTTGGGCACAACATGCACCGACCGCTATATACTCCGCCTCCGCGGTGGACAAAGCCACGGAATTTTGCTTTTTGCTCGACCAAGATACTAGGGAACGCCCAAGTAAGTGGCACCCACCGGAGGTACTCTTGCGATCCACACGACATCCGGCAAAGTCCGAATCCGAGTAACCCAAGAGATGGAAACTAGCGTTCTTGGGGTACCACAAACCTACACTTGAGGTATGCTTGAGATACCGAAGTATCCTAAAGACCGCCTTCTTGTGCGATTCTTTAGGTGCCGCTTGAAAGCGAGCACACAAGCACACACTAAACATAATATCGGGCCTAGATGCGGTAAGATATAACAATGAGCCAATCATAGAACGATAATGAGATTGATCAATAGGTTTACCGTCCATGTCCGCGTCGAGATGGCAATTTGTCACCATTGGAGTGCTTCTTGAGCTACAATCTCCCATCTCAAATTTCTTCAAGAGGTCCTTTGTGTACTTCTCTTGATAGATGAAGGTCCCCTCTTGAAGTTGCTTGATTTGGAATCCAAGGAAGAAGTTGAGCTCTCCAATCATTGACATCTCGAATTCCCTAGACATCATTTTGCCAAACTCATGGCTAAGAGCTTTGTTAGTTGAGCCAAAAATAATGTCATCAACGTAAATTTGACAAAGAAATAAATCTCCGTTGATGTCCTTGGTGAAGAGTGTAGTATCCACCCTCCCGATCCTGAATCCTTGCATGACTAGGAAATCCCTTAGTCGTTCATACCACGCCCTAGGTGCTTGCTTGAGCCCGTAGAGCGCCTTGTGTAACCTATACACATGGTTAGGATTCCTCGGATCTTCAAACCCGGGAGGTTGCTCAACATAAACAAGTTCGTTAATATAGCCATTGAGAAAAGCACTTTTAACATCCATTTGATAAAGCATTATATTGTGATGTGAAGCAAAGGCAAGGAGTATGCGAATAGCTTCTAACCGAGCGACCGGAGCGAATGTTTCTCCAAAGTCTAGTCCTTCAACTTGTGAAAAACCCTTGGCCACAAGCCTTGCCTTGTTGCGGACCACGACGCCATTCTCGTCTTGCTTGTTCCGGTATACCCACTTCGTACCGATGACGTTCTTGTCCTTGGGTCGCTCCTCCAATACCCAAACTTCATTGCGGGTGAAGTTGTTGAGTTCTTCTTGCATGGCCATCACCCAATTTGGATCTTGGAGTGCTTCCTCTATACGAGTGGGTTCTACACACGAAACAAAAGAGTAGTGCTCACAAAATGAGGCGACATGGCGGGAACGAGTACTTACGCCCCTTGAAGGACTTCCAATGATTTGGTCCATTGGATGCACCTTGGAGATGCGTCCATGCCTCATAAGTGGTTGTGAGGCACTTGGCGGTGGTGAAGCTTGTTGTTCCTCTTGTGGTTGGACTTGATCATGGACTTCTTGTTGTTGGTGTTGTGTGGCTTGTGAGTCTTGCATTGGCAATGGATCATCTTTCTCCTCTTTGTCTTCTTGAGGCGCCATGGAGGTGTTGTTGTTGGAACTTGAAGCTCCCCCTTGATCATGGCCCTCTCCAATGGTCATGTTTTTCATGGCTTCTCGTAGAGGCTCATCATCTATTTCATCATGACCAAAACTCTCCTCTTGGGAGCCATTAGTCTCATCAAACTCAACATCACAACTTTCTTCAACTAGACCGGAGGTTTGGTTGAATACTCGATATGCTTTTGAGTTTGATGCATAACCAAGAAAAATGCCAACATCACATCTTCTTTCAAACTTACCGAGCCTTTTCTTGCGGTTGATGTAGCATTTGCACCCAAAAACTCTAAAGTAGGAGATGTTGGGCTTTCTCCCAATGAGGAGCTCATATGGGGTCTTTTGGAGTAGTCGGTGAAGATAGACCCTATTTGCGGCATGGCACGCCGTGTTGATTGCTTCGGCCCAAAACTTCTCCGACGTGCCATAGTCATCAAGCATTGCTCTTGCAAGGGTGATAAGGGTCTTGTTCTTCCTTTCAACGACACCGTTTTGTTGGGGGGTGTATGTGGCCGAAAACTCATGCTTCACGCCTTCACGATCACACCACTCCCCAATGTTGTAGTTCTTGAACTCGGTGCCGTTGTCACTCCGGACTTTGATGATGGGAAGTTGAAATTCCCTTTGAGCACGTTTGGCAAAGGTCTTGAAAACTTCCGGAGTTTCACCCTTGTCACCTAAAAACAAAGTCCAAGCATATCGAGAATAATCGTCAACGATAACAAGACAATAGAAGTTACCACCAAGACTTTGATATGTGGATGGTCCGAAGAGGTCCATGTGGAGTAGTTCAAGCGGCTTGGAGGTTGACACCATTGTCTTCATTGGGTGGTGTGAAGCAACTTGCTTCCCGGCTTGACAAGCACTACAAAGCTTGTTCTTCTCAAACGTGACATCCTTCACGCCGGTCACCATCCCAAGCTTGAACGACTTCTTAAGCTTGCTCATCCCAATGTGAGCAATGCGTCGATGCCATAGCCAACCCAAGCTTGTCTTAGTGAAAAGACAAGTGGTCAAGCTAGCATCCTTGTTGGAGAAGTCCACCAAGTAAAGATGTCCATGCCGAAATCCTTTGAAGATTAGTTCTTTGCTTGATTCACTAGTTACTACAACACCATTCTTGTCAAAGGTGCACGTTAGTCCAAGATCACATAGTTGTGCAATGGAAAGTAAATTGAAACTAAGTGACTTAACATATAGTACATTAGAAATGGACAAATCATGTGAAATAGCAATTTTACCTAAACCAATTACCTTCCCCTTTGAGTTGTCACCAAAGGTGACTTGTTCATGATTATCGGGGTTCTCTATGGTGGTGAACATACCATCATTGCCGGTCATATGTTGAGTGCACCCGCTATCGAGTACCCAATGTTTTCCTCCGGCTTTGTAGTTCACCTACACACATGAAGTTAGTTTTTGAGTTTAGGCACCCAAGCTAACTTAGGTCCTTGTATGTGTGATACAAGTGATTTTGGGACCCAAAGTTGCTTGGGGAGCTTCCCCTTCATGCCCTTAATATCTTTGCCGATGAACCTTGCCTTCACCTTGCCACCTACTTTGCTTAAGAGATAGTGATAATCATGGAAAGTAGATTTGTAGTTAGGAGGCAATTTGGGAGAAGGACGGTTGGGAAGAGGACACTCCCTCGTGTGGTGTCCGGTGACCTCACAATGTTGGCAATAGGATCCAACTTCTTTGATGAAGCTCGTCCTAAGCTCCGGTGAGGGCACCTTCCCTTTGTTGAGCACCGGGAAGGATCCAAGTCCTCTCTTGTTGAAGCCTTTGGCTTGTTGGTAGAGGATTTCCTTGTGCTTGTCCTCCCCCTTGGAAAGTCTCACCACACTAGTGCGGAGACTTTCAATTTCGTCCATCAATTCCTTCTCCCTAAGGCTTGCTTTCAAAGGCAAAGACTTATCCAAAGTATTAGTGGCATGTGAAATAGTTGATACTTTGCCATCAAGGGTTTCCTTTTTCATGTTTTTCATTTTTAGTTTAATTTTCTCATAAGCAAGGTTAAGTACTTCATGTTTTTGAACCAAGTCATTGTGCTTTCCCAAGAGTGCTTGGTTTGCTAAGTCAAGCTCATGATGATCAAGCTTGATTTGAGCATTTTCCTCCTCGATTTGCTTGACATGTGTTTTGAGCGTGTCATGCTCTTGAAGTATGGTTACATACTTGTCATGCAAGTCGAGCTTCGCACTCTCAAGTTTAGCACAAGCTTGTTCAAGTGCTTTGACCTTGCTCTTTTCCCTTTTTATGATGACATGGTATTCATTAATCATTGATGCTAGTTCATCGGGGGAGAGCTCATTATCATCATCGCTAGAATCGTCACATACCTTAGTGTTACCTTTAGCCATGAGGCACATAGGAGGTGGACGAAGAGGTGAGTTGTCCTTGTCGACGATGGCAAGGCCCGCCAAGTTTTCTTCATCTTCACTCTCTTCATCGCTTGACTCTTCGTCCGTAATCCACTCATTTGCCTCGCACATGAAGACTTTTTGAGGCCCTCTTCTCTTCTTTGGAAAGAGCTTGGTCTTTTTGCCCTTGTCAAATTTCTTCTTTCCAAAGGAGCGCTTGGGTTTGACCTCTTCTTCATCTTCATCACTTTCTTCTAGCTTTCTATACTTTCCTTTGTGGTTGTCCTTCCTCTTGTCGGGTCTTGGACAATCATATGATATGTGGCCTTGATCACCACAATTGTAGCATGTTTTGTTTTCATCTTTTCTTGGGAGGAAGGCTTTCTTCTTTGGATCAAAGGAGTATCCCTTCTTTGCGATTTTGGAGTTTAGACGTGAGAATTTTCTCATCATCAACGCAAGCTCATCATCGTCATCTTCGCTTGTTGCTTGCTCTTCTTCGCTTGAGCTAGGCTCAACCACTTTCTTTTTCTTGGGGGGTTGTCTTCTTGGTTGAAGCCTTGAGAGCAATAGTTTTTGACGATGACTCCTCCATCATTCCAAGTACGCTCATCTCATGAGCATGAATTTCTCCAATGAGCTCCGAGACTTCAATGTTGTCAAGTGATTCCTTTTGGAGCATTTAGTTGATAATGTTGTACTTGGGCTTAGGTAGAAGCATGAGGATCTTGCGGTTGATAAGTCCCTTACCAAGAGAAGCAATGTCAAGTGCGTTAATCTCCTCAATGAGCACATTTAAGCGAGAAAACATTTGGTTAACATTCTCATGAGGAAGCATTTTGAATTCATCATACTTGGATTTTAGCAAGTGATATTTGAGTTCTTTAACACGAGATGAGCCCTCATGAATTTCAATTAGACATGCCCAAATTTCACAAGCTTTCTCCTTACTAGCAATTCTAGCAAAAACATCTTGACTTATGCATTCATAGATGGCATTTCTAGCCTTAGCATCCCATTTTAGTTGATCACCAACATAATTGAGATCTCCAAATCCCGCATGGGTCGCTTCCCAAACTTCGGGAGCAATGGCCTCTAGGTAGGCACGCATGCGTGCTTTCCAATAGGCAAAGTTCTTGCCCTCGAAGATAGGAACCGAACCCCCATTCTTGGCCATTTAAGCTCTCTAGCGGTGAAGCTAGAATGATCCGATGAGCAACAAGGCTCTGATACAATTGTAAGGATCGAAACGCCCAAGAGGGGGGGTGAATTGGGCTTTCTTTCAAATTTTAAAGCAATTAAGATTAACAAACTAAAGCCCAATTCCCTATGCAATTAAACTATGCAATCAATATAAATTAAAGTTGCGGAATGAAGATTGCATAAGAGTAAAAAGGGAGAGGGATGCAAACGCTCAAGGGACACGGAGTTTATCCCGTGGTTCGGTAAGATCACAAGGATCTTCCTACATCCACGTTGTGGCACCCACCGAAGGGTTTTGCCACTCCCAAGTCACCGAGACAAGGGGCTTCTTCACTATTCTTCTCCGTTCGCCAACCTCGGCAAGGTGGAGCTCAAGCCTTGTACACTTTGGGATCCTCCGGGCTTCCACAATCTTCTTGGCAAGCTCCGGAAGTCGCACACACCAAGGGTCACTCCCTTTGGGCTCTCACTACACTAGAGACTCCAATCACCAAGAATGGAGGCACCCAAGCACTATCTCTAGCTAGTTCTAGCCTATCTCTTGGTGTACAAATGATGAACAAATGATGTGAAAGTGGTTGCTCTATTGCTTGAATGCTCTAGGATATGTAGAGTATGTCTGGGCTTCAAGTCTTGTCGATTTGACAGGTTGAAGGGGTATAAATAGCCAGCCTCCACGAGATAGCCGTTGGAAAAGTAGGCTCACATCACTTCTCTGCGAACACCGGATGATCCGATGTCTCCCCTTCAGTTAACATCGGTCAAAGCCAAATTAGCTGATGTCACTGTGTCAGATATGACCGTTGTTAGACCGATGTTGATCTGTCTTCTCATCGAATGATCCGGTGGCTCTTCCTCCAGAATTTTGCTTGATCTTGAGGCTCACTGGAGTGATCGACCGATGTATGTAATTCTGCACATCGGATGATCCGGTGCTTCACTTGGTCCAATGGTATTGCAATCTGTGATGATGGACCGATGTCACTGAGCCACTCACATCGGATGATCCGGTGAGTGCATTTGTCTGAGGTCTTCTTCTTCAGTTGAACCAACTCGACCGATGTGTGTCAACTCAACGACCATCGGATGATCCGGTGTGTTCAACTTGTTGACTTCGAGTTGTTTTGAGTTGTTCTTTTGGAATTTGAACTTGTGACCTCTTTGACACTTGTTTGAAATGTTGTTTTGATTGTCTTCAAGCATTGAGTGATATCAAGTTAGAGCTTTCACTTCTTGTCTTCATATGATTTGGTTTGATCTCATTCGTTGATTTTATATGGGTCTCCAATGTAATTTTGATTTCAATTGATTGAGTGTTATTGAGACCTTGCATTCACAAATTCATTAGTAATATCGAATGGTTGTCATTAATCACCGAAACCGTACCTCATGGGGCCTAGATGCTTTCATGCGGCCATCTGACCATGCGTAAGTGCATGGTCAGGGCAGAACAACCTCCTCCTACTCCCTCAGGAGCAGGACTATCCCGAGCCTCTCGCCTCTCGCGAGCACGCTCGATATGGACGCGATCGTCCTGTTGACGGTAACGGCGGTCAAGCTCCGCCCGGAGGTCGTGAGTCGAAAGCCTGGTTACCGTATGGGTACATCGCACCCTGGAAGGCAGCGACGTCGCCTGTTGCGACGCAGCATGCCTCCTGTGTTGTGAAGCGTGCGGACCAAGTCTACCCGACATGGTCTGATGCTGCGATGGGGCCCGCCCCGAGGGGGGAGGACCTTGGTTGCTGATGCGATCGGCTGCTGCTGCAACCAAATGTTCCACATCAGCTCTCCACTGCTCCATTGCACCCTGGGATGCTCCTGGAGGCGGTGGACGTTGGAGAAGAGCACGCGCAACATGGAGTGCGTGTTCAGGGTTGTTGTTCGCCGATGCAGTAACCGACGCAGACGCCCCATCTCGTTGTATAGCTTGATTCGCCGGTGCGGACGGTGGCGGTGGTGGCATGACTCCTGCTGGAGCCACAACGTCTGCTGGCTGCTGCATGTTGGAGGGATTGCCTCCAGCAGGTTGCGCAACAGGGTTGCCATTGGACGATCCAGCAACAGAGTTCACCATCCTTGAATCTCGTGCGTCCCCCTACCTGGTGCGCCAACTGTCGGAGTTTGGTTCCGGCAATTCTCCTGGTACTACCGTTGGTAGACCGTGGAGTTTGTAGTTCGGTTGTGGGCGCGCGGAGATTCAGAACATGATGGCAAGTTGACACGAGGATTTACGTGGTTCGGGCCGCCTAAGCATAATACCTTACTCCACGGGGTGTGTAGTTGTTGTATTGAGCGTCTGAGCGCTTGAGGGTGTGTGTCAGAGCAGAGTCTGGAAGAGTCTCTTTCATGTAACGCTCGACCAGTCCTGTTATAGTACAAGAACTGGTCGTTACATTGTTAGCCTGGCCCGACAAGTGGCCCTGGCGGTTATTGATGATTAATACACAATTAATGAGCTTAATTACCCTTAATAGTGTGGTAACGCGCCTTGACAGTGCCGTTACTGGTATTAAGGGCCATCCAATCATGTGTCATTAAGATGGTATTAATGACACTTAATCGGGTCTTGAAGTCTTTGATTGTCCCATGAAGGTCCGAGCCGTTGGGGGTCCACCAGTCTGCTTATTGAAGTTGAAGGTCCGGCGGTTGGATGCGTGACAGCTCTGGAGCTTACCATCTGAGACGGGTAGGTCTGGTGCTGTTATACACGTGTAAGTACCGGAGCTTCCCTCTGTCGGGGGTTAGGCCCGGGGGTGCCGCACAGGTATTTAGCACGGAGCTATCCCATGTGTGGGATGTAGCTCCGGTTGTAGGATACACGTGGCAGCACTGGAACTAACCATAGTAGGGAGGCAGGTCCGGTCCCGTATGACACGTGGGGCCTTCGGAGATCTTCAACCCAGACAGGTAAGTTTCTTTGGTCTTTTTGCAGTCCCAAGGTGTATTCATTATGCAGGGTACCGACACCAGTTTATTATATTTAGTGTGAATTTAAATTTGAATGTAGCTTAAATTTCTGCAAGTGTTTATGTATTATAAATATTCTGTAAATATAATTATGATCAATATTGATTATGACAATGTGTATATTGTATTTAAATAGTATTTGCAATATATTCTGAAATTTGGCTAATTTTCAAATTTTGGCCAAATAGATAAAATTAAAACTCAAATTGTCCAAAACTCATTGTTTAGGCTATTTTCAGAATTTGGCCTCAACCTTGAATTTTGTTTATTATATTTACAAATTTTGTCATTTAAGATAATTTTAAAATTTTGGCTTATGATGGAAAATAATACTACACATAATATATAATGTAAATTGACTCATTTTTGATTAAGCCATTTTTCTATAATTTGGCTTAATGTTTTATGAATCATACCTTAATACAACAAGGTGTATAATTCATTTTAATTTGGCTATTTCTTTAATTGGCCATACATGAAATATACATACATTTGTTCTTCTTGTCAAGCCATTTTCCTAAATTTGGCTAGATAAGAGAGAATAGATTAAATGTGTTTTCATTATGATTAACACACATTACAACACCACCATGATGATTTTATTAATAAAATCTCTGGTTTCCTATATGTAGGAACCAATGTCTCGTGAGTTTGAAGAACTTGCTCTTGATGGTCATAATTACCCGACATGGGCTCTTGACATCAAGATTAGTTTGGCTTTCAGAGGACTCATGGCTGCTCTTACTCCTCTTGAAGAAAGACCTGCAATATTTCTGGATACATTTAAGTATCAGGCACTATACATCATCTGTAATCACCTCCATCCAGATTTAAAATCATAGTATGTGATGGTAGAAGAACCTCATACTCTTTGAATGACATTAAAATGCCGTTATGAACAGCAAAAAGCAATATTATTGTCTGAGGCCAATCATGAATGGACTCAACTTCGTCTTAAAGACTTTAAGTCTATAGAAGACTATAATCATGTTGTTCATAAGGTTTGTGCCAAATTATGGTTTTCTGAGAAAGAACCATCAGAAGAGGACAAAATCGAGAAAACACTTCAAACTATGCTCCCTTCTGATAGGGTCTTACTGATGTGGCCAAGAGTGGCGGGTGAATAGGCCTTTTTGAAATTTAGTCGGAACCTGCAACACTTAACAAACAGATCAAATCTCGAGATATCGGACTAGTCCGGTAGAGTGTGGACTAGTCCGGTGCGTGCAAACTAGATTGATCAAGTTTGATCAATGATTTCAATTCAAGCACAATATGCAGCGGAAAATAGTATGTAACTTGCAAGTATTGAGTCAATAAAGTTAAGTGTAGCGCAAATTAACTTTGATATGATTGTTTTAACGTAACATGGACAAAAACAATCAAACCCTAGAATATGATATGAGAAACTTTAAGAACAAGTTTGACACACGATTGTATCCCGTGGTTCGGTTCCCACAGAGGCAACCTACATCCACGTTGAGAAGCCCACGAAAGGACCGGGTCTTCACTGACCCTAACCTCGTCGAATCGCCACAAAGGGCAATTCTTCTTCCACTATCACACAGGGGCAAATCACCAAGTTCAAGGGGCCTTCTCACAAGTTGAGGGTTCCCCAAGATTACAATTCAAACACCACCAAGAACACACTCGAAAGATCAATAATGAAACAACAGGAGTGTGTTAGAGATCAAACCCAAGAGCTCAAAAGTGTAGAATCGTGTCTCTCCTTTGATCCAAAGTGAATCCTCAAGGGATTGATCTTTCTTGCATCGGATTGCGTGGAGAGATGTGTTTTCTAGGCTCTTGGAGGGTGTGACGGCGCAGGGGGTCGAGAGAGATGATAGTTGGGTCGTGCACATCTATTTATATTAGGGTTTTCAAAAGTTACCGTTAGGGTTTCGAGGGTCCGGACTAGTCTGTGGTGGAGTCTGGACTAGTCCGGTGTGCGGCGTGCAAGAAACCCTAAGTGTACAGGAATATCGGACTTGTCCGGCTAGGAGCGGACTTGTCCAATTTTAGTCGAAAAGGTTTTCGGACTTGTCTGTGCTAATATCGGATTTGTCCGGTGTGGTGATGCCCTTAGTGAATATAGGAAAAGTCCGCACTTGGAGGACTTGTCCGATTTTAGTTAGAGACATTATCAGACTAGTCCGGATATTATCAGACTAGTCCGGTAAGGACAAGTCCACATTGGTTGGACTTGTCCGAACCTGTCTAGAGAGGATATCGGACTAGTCCGGTGTATATCGGACTAGTCTATTTTTCCTGTGAAATGTGGAGTGTGTGAGGATTTTTATGTTTTAGCTCTTGGGATGTGTTACACCAACACACTCCCTACACAATGATGTGTTCTATTCAGCTCTTGAGCTCTTTTCCGAATTGATCCTCATTCTCCTTTCCTTTTTGGCGCTTTCTTCATTATTTCATTAAAACCTGCGCTCATCTCAATAATGTGGTTAGGATCTCATTTGTTTGTCATAAATCAACCAAAACCCACAAGGGATGCCTAGATGCACTTTCACTTACAGCATCAATACAGGCACGCAACTACCAACATTATGTTGAGCTCATTCGTGATTTACTTCAAGCAGAGAAGCATGATAAACTTACTATTAAAAATCATCACCAACATCGTGTTGGGCCTGCTCCTCTACCTGAAATTCATCATAATGAGAAGAAAGCTAATGCTTCTAAGAATATAAATTCTAAGGAAAAATGGTAGATCTGCTAGACGCCGTCGTAATAGGCAAAAGAATAAGAAATTCCCAAAGACAATGAGAAAGGATGGTGTATCCTTCAAAGGAAAAATAGTGCAGTGTAAAGCATGTGGCACTTATAAGCATACTGCTCATAAATGTCGCACACCTAAACACCTTGTGGCTTTATACCAAAAATCACTGGGAAAAGACAAGAAAGCTCAAGGATATCAAAATGAGTATGAAAATCATTTAAGTATTCAAACAAAGCCAACATTTGAAGTCAGTTGTTCAAGCAAGGATATTGAAGATCCTAGCAACAACGATTCAACATTGAAAGATCAAGACCACATGGACTTGGACAATGCTATGATGGAATATAATTTGAACGATGTATTTGATGATCTTTTATAGATCTTCTATCATAGAAATTTACATATGTTTAAGTCTATGTAAATATACGTGTGTTGTAATGTAAATATTAAGTATATGTATTAGGGTTATTCAACACTCTAATGTTTTATGTACATATATGTATTTCAATACAACTCATTAAATGATTGAAATTCTTATATTTTAGATCTCACGGGAAATTTCTGATGGAGGAAGAAATGTGCTTTGTGGATAGTTGCACCACAAACTCTATACTTAGGGGTACAAAATATTTTCAGATCCTGACAAGGGGGTAAGGAAATGTTTTGACCATCGCAGGACGCGATGCTACAGTAGTTGGCTCTGGGCAAACCACTATTACACTCCCTAATGGGACACAAGTGATGATTGAGGATGCTTTATTGTATCTCGATTCTACATGTACTCTCATAAGTTTTAGAGATATTCGGAAAAATGGGTTACATATACATAACCATGAAGAAAATAAAGAAGAATTTCTTCTTATTTCAAAATCTTCCGAATATGGCCAAGAAGTTCTAGAAAGAATTCCTTCTACTCCATCTGGATTGTACTTTACGTACATAAAACCCGTACCATATGTTGCATACAAGGTGATTTTCCAGAATGTTGATACATTTAAGACCTGATATTCACGCCTAGGCCACCCCGGAATAGGGATGATGCAAAAAATTATTGATAATTGCATCGGCCATGATTTAAAGAACACTAAATTTCCAAAATCAAATGATTTTATGTGTACTTCATGTGCTATGGGCAAGTTGATCTTGCGGCCTTCTCCACTTAAGATTCATGCTAAACCATTAAAGTTCCTTGAAAGAATTCAAGGTGATATTTGTGGACCCATACAACCAATGTGTGGTCTATTTAGATACTTCATGGTTTTAATCGACGCATCTACAAGATGGTCACACGTGTGTTTATTATCTACACGTAACCATGTTTTCGCCAAATTTATGATACAAGTGATAAGGTTGAAAGCTAATTATCCTGAATATATAATTAAGAGTACCCGTATGGACAATGCTGCTGAATTCTCATCTAGGGCTTTCAATGACTATTGTATGACTCAAGGAATTAAAGTACATCATTCTGTCCCATATATTCATACACAAAATAGTTTGGCAGAATCTCTCATAAAAAAGATTAAACTCATAGCTAGGCCATTATTGCAAGGATGCAATTTACCAACATCTTGTTAGAGTCATGCAGTTTTACACGCTGCTGATCTTCTACAATTAAGACCAACTGCATATCATATCACCTCCCCTTTACAACATGTATGTGGAGATCAACCAAATATCTGCCATCTGCGGAAATTTGGATATGCTGTATACACACCAATTTCACCACCAAAGCGAACTTCTATAGACCCTCACATGAAATTAGGAATATACGTGGGATATCAATCCCCGTCCATTATAAAATACCTGAAACCTTTAATAGGATATTTATTCACGGCCCAGTTTGTTGATTGTATTTTTAATAAGGATCATTTCCTGGCTTTATGGGGAGATAATAAATTTATCAATGATCGCCGAGAAATAAATTGGGATGACAAGTCTATCCTAAATGTTGATCCACGTACAAAGGAAACTAAACTTCAAGTTCAGAAAATTATAGAGTTACAACAAATTGCTAGTAACCTGCCAGATGCATTTACTGACTATAATAATGTCACAAAGTATTTGAATCCAGCTATCAATGCACCTTGCCAAGTGGAGGTACCATTAAAAACCACTCAACCTCCGAAAAGGGGGAGAGCAAGTAAGAGAAATTGATGCTTCAACCAAGCGTCCGAAGACTACGAGATTAAGATCTTCCTCGAGGAAAGTAAATGCAAGTCAACAAAATATTGGCATACATGAAAGTGATATTTTAAATCCTTTATCCAGCCCTCAAGTGCGCACTGTAGAGCAGGGTGGACAATCGGAAAACCTTGATTCTTCTATGTTGGGAAGTCATGAAGAATTTCAGGGGATAAAAGAAATTTCCATCAATTATACTAGTTCCGGAGAATTACTTGACCGTAGTACAAAGGTCGTCAACTCATGCTTTTCAACCATGATAGATGATCTTCTCCAAGATCCTGATTCTAAGACCATGGCAGAGTATAAACAACGCTCGAACTAGATCAAATGGAAAGAAGCAATCAAGGCAGAACTTGACTCACTTAAAAAGAGAGAGGTATTCAGTAACGTAATACCTACTCCTCCTTGAACCTATCCTGTTGGATTTAAATGGGTTTTCGTCCGAAAACGGAATGAGAACAATGAGGTTGTGAGATACAAGGCAAGGCTAGTTGCACAAGGGTTTACGTAGAGACCCAACATTGATTTCAATGAAATATATTATCCTGTTATGAATGGAATTACTTTTCGATACTTGATATCTCTGGCAACACAAAAACATCTATCTTTGCAGTTGATGAATGCCGTGACTGCATATTTATATGGGTTACTAGATTCGGATATTTATATGAAGGTTCCCGATGGGATACCCATACCGAATGGAAAAGTAGATCGCAACATGTTTTGTGTTAAACTTAACAAGTCATTATATGGCTTGAAACAGTCTGGAATGATGTGGTATAACCGACTGAAGGAGTTCCTTTTAAACAAAGGCTACTCTACTAATGATGATTGCCCTTGTGTCTTCATTCGAAGATCCTCAACTAGTTTTTGTATCATATCAGTATATGTTGATGATTTAAATATCATTGGCACTGAGAATGACATTAAAGAGGCACAAACTCATCTTAAAAGGGAGTTCGAGATGAAGGATTTAGGTAAAACTAAATTTTGCTTAGGTTTACAACTAGAGCACCTTCATACGGGCATTCTTGTACACCAATCAGCTTATGTTCAAAAAGTATTAGAGAAATTCAATATAAACAAAGCATATACATCTAAAACTCCGATGGTGGTAAGAGGCTTAGAAATGGACACAAATCCATTTCAGCCATGACAAGAAGGAAAAGAAGTATTGGGTTCTGAATACTAATACCTTAGTGCCATTGGCGCGCTTATGTATCTTGCAAATAACACAAGACCCGATATTGCTTTTGCAGTAAATTTATTAGCAAGATATAGTAGCGCTCCTACCATACGTTATTGGAATGGAGTGAAAAATGTATTAAGGTACCTTCAAGGTACAAAAGATCTTGGACTTTTCTTCCCTAAGAAACAAGATTTAAACCTAATTGGTCATGTCGATGCAGGTTATTTAGGTGATCCCCACAATGATAGATCACAAATAGGATTCGTGTTTTTACACGGACAGACATCAATTTCTTGAAAGTCATCTAAACAGACTCTAATTGCTACATCTTCTAATCACTCCGAAATCATAGCACTATATGAGGCTGCACGAGAACGTGCTTGGCTACGAAGAGTGATTAATCATATTCAAATCTCATGTGGTATTGGGCCCATTGAGTCACCAACCATTATCTATGAAGATAATGCAGCTTGCATTGCTCAGATGCAGTCAGGTTATGTGAAAACTAATGTTACTAAACACATAACACATAAACTCTTATCCACATGAACTTCAAGTGAATGGAGAAATTAATCTCCAACAAATGAAGTCATGTGATAATTTAGTAGATTTGTTTACTAAGTCCCTACCATACTCCGCATTTTCTAAATGTGTTGCAGGTATTGGTATGCGTAGACTTAGAGATTTACAAGGTTTGGGGGAGGGGGGGGGGCTTTACAATAAGAACTTCATGACTATTGTATCAAATTGTACTCTTTTTCTTATGTGAGTTTTTACTTTTAATAGTTTTCTCACGATAAGTTTCAATGAGGCAATGAGAATGCAAGATAATGTCAGTTTTCTTATTCTCCCCACATGGATTTTATATGAAAACATATATGACATTTAAATGCTGTGTTTTTCTCCTGTTTTAATAATATTTTCAGAAGTTTTTACACAACCATTCAATTATATATCTTCCAATTTTTCCTACTGGGTTTTTCGAAGATTATAGCCATTGACAAGGAGTTCAAGTGCTCAAAGGGGAGTGTTACAATACAATTTTGACATGTGATCACTTGAAGAGTCATATGCAGTAGTAACTTCCTCCATCCAAGAGTCATGTCTCCTCTCCAATAGCCATCATCACATATATAAATAGAAGACAAATGAATAAAAAAGGACAGTTGAATCATTGTTGTCTCTCTTCTAAATTTGCAATTCAACATCAGCAACAATGCTGCTCAAGCAGCTGAACCGCGCTAATTGGTGCATAGGGCTAATAACGCAGCCGCTAATCAATGCTAATAACGTAGCTGCTCAGCCCCGCGTGCCGCACGCACTCCCGCTGCACGTCGGCTCTTGCTCACGCTGCTGACGCCCTTGCCCGCGCCGCCGCCCAGATCATACATCACCCGTCCGCCGCCCCTACTCACAGCGACGCCCCGCACATGCCTTGCCGCTTGCCGCTCCATACACATACACACGCCCCTGCTCACGTCAGTACATACCTTTGCGTCCGAGCTCCGTCGATTGCCTGCGGCTTCCCGGATCGGAAAAATGGTGCGACAACCTCCTTCGGTTCTCCCAACGTGCGAAGAGGAAAATTTTCCCGCTGAAAAACGGTTGGACCAGGCCAAAATAAAGCATCTGTTGGAGACACCTTCTTTTGGGTCACGTACTTCACAAACCAGCAATATGCAAAAGGGCCAATGCCTACTCGATTTTGGGCCTCCTTGTTGGAGTTAGTCTTAGACCAGGCAATCCGGTTTTCGCCCGGTCCATGTGCGCCGAACCTCCGTCACTCACAAAGCGTGTATTCATGCTTTTTTAGCCTCGTTTGCTAGGGCAGAAACAATTTCTGCATTTTGAGAATCTAGAAATCATGATTTTTCTGGTTTCTGATTTCTAGTTCAATTTCTCTGAGGAATTGTTTGTAGTTTTCAATGTTTGGTTGGGTTTCTTCAAGTTCTAACAAGAACTGGAACTCATCCACCTTAGTTCAATTTTGATAATATGTTTAACTAAAAATGTTACTTCTATGAAACTAATAAATATGTTGTGTCAAATAGTGTAATAGCATCTTTTAATGGATTTACTTGGTCAATTTTATTGCAAATGGTGTTGAGATTTTGTACCTTCCAGTCACATTCTTGAAACAAATAACATGTACATGCGAAACATTACTTTTATGAAGCTGGAACATTTTTCTAATTGAAGTTAGAACATTTAGTCCTAGATGGCTAGTCTTATATATTTCTTGATCACATTCTACAAAACGAAAATATGCATAGAACATATTTTCTTGACCATGGAACAAATTTCCGTTGAAGTTAGAACATTCCTGTTATTCAACATAACATTTTGTTAGATCCATATCTAAAGGTTAAAAAAAAGATTAACAAAATCTTAGTCAGGGGAGAATGACAAAACCAGCAACGATTACTATGCAATCAAATAAATAATGCAGCAATCCGCAACTATCAGCCCTTAAATGATCATCCTAAAGTGATTATCTCTTTCATTTAACCCGTCCACGTAGACAATTGTCAACCACTGTATTATACATATTTTCAAACCCAAGTGAAGAGGATTAAATGAAAAAAAAAGACAATCACAGATGAGCTGACAGTTGCAGATTGTACCATTTATCTGATTACACATTAGTCGTTGCCGATAAATCCATCGCATAGTTATTACTCCGTACTTACCACCAGATTTGTATTATTGACGTCCGGAAACAAGTGTGAAACTTATTGCCCGCTGTCCGGAAGTCAACAGAAGAAACGATGGAGTATGCTAATAACTTCATATATACAATAATCATATCCAGCAATACGTGAACTGCTCTGGCCTCTAGGATAATCCTATGGCGACTTGGCGAGACCATCGGCCTAACCAAATAGGCCAAATTCCTACTCGACGGACAAATCCCAGATTCATATGAAACCCACCAAATTAGATAACTGAACGTTTACATGTTATTATTACATTTTTTATTCATAGTGCCTTTTGGTGACCCACCCTGCTAATGTTGGACATCGTCAACAAAATCCCAACCCTCCTCAGAGTCCTGTGGCTTGGAAGTGACTCTATCAGCTGTGCCATTGCCATCAGACAATTCCACTGTTCTCTCATTGCAATCCAGATCTTCGCCCACAGGACTTGCAGCTTCAGCAACTGTGTGCTTGTCTGTAGATTCAACTGCTTCAATATTCCTATATGAAGAATTCCCGCTCTTGTGAAGCGAAGAATGCATTGAAGAGGACAGACTCGACATTGTTGAACGCTGCAGCTTGCTCAATGACAGGCGCTCATCCACCACACGCTTAAGCAGTGAGACATCCTCACAGATCACAGCCATCTCACCTCTGCATGAGGACAAGGATATGAATACAGGACTTTTTGCACGTTCGGAGCCAACAGGCACCAAGATTTTCAAACAAGTTTGTAGTCTTTTGTAAAATTGTAGATAGAACAGGGCTAGAAAAGATGTAGGGTTATACACAGGAGAACAAAAAATTAAAATGCTACATAAGAATTTTCTGTTTCTGTTTAAGCGGAAAAGACGTAATGTTGAGTGTGTAAGAGCTGGTTTAATGAGATTCTTTGACAGAGGAAGAGGAAAAAACAGTTCAAGCTCAAACAGAACTACCAATTTAGACACCTTAGCAATGCTGAAATGGCTGAGATGAAATGAGAACTTACTGCAGCGTATCAACAATTTGACCCCTCTCAACAAAGAATTCCTTCAACTGTCCATCAAACGGTATAAATATACAATCAGTAAATAACCTAAGACATAGTTATTTTGCTTTTATCAGTAGGAAAGACAAAATGTTCTTGGACAGCTCAGGGCATACGCACAACATTTCAGTTAGATAAAGCAAATAGTAAATATCAATTGTAAACCAGGTAAACTGTCAAAATCCAAAGTATGAACAAAGCACATAATACCTTCAGGTTTTCCTCTGATTCCTTCTGCAACCTTCTTGATTCTTCAACAACACAATTCATCATTTTTTCTTGTTCTTCAAGTAGTGCTTGAGCAGCAGCCTCTTTTTCTGTCTTTTCCTTCTCAGCCGCTGCAATTTCTTGTTGTGCAACAACCAATCTTTCATCAAGAGTTTGGCGTATCTATACATATTAAATGTAAATAAGGCATTTAGCTTCATTTGAACATATTTATAATATATTGCAATTACTTCCAACATAGTCTACAAAAAAAAATTGATCCATTTTTAGCACCTAAGTTTCTAAAAGGAGGATGATCGCGGAAGGACCTTGGAGCGAAGAGGAAGATGCGGATAGTACGTGGGTGAAGATGGCGACTTACATTAGGAAGGCAGCTAGGGAGGTGCTTGGGCGGACAAAATGTAAGAAACTTGTAGATAAAGACACTTGGTGGTGGAATAAAAATGTACAAAAAGCTACTAAGAAGAAGAAGGAATCTTATAAGAGTTGGCATCATGAGAGAAGCTCAAGTAACATGGCGAAGTATAAAGAGGCTAAGAAAAATGCAAGGCGTGTTGTGAGTAAAGCAAGGGGGCAAACCTATGATGCGCTATATAAGAGGCTAGGGACAAAAGAAGGCAAATATGATGGCGAAACTTTGCGAAAGGAAAGGGAGGGATCTCAACCAAGTCAAATGCATTAAGGATGAGACAGATCGAATTATATTGAAGGATGAAGAGATTAGGAACAGATGGCGAGACTACTTTAATGGACTGTTCAATGACGGGAATGAGAGCATTAGGTTCGAGTTGGATGACTCATTTGATGACACCAACAGACGATTCGTGCGGAGGATACAAGAGTCTGAGGTTAGAGAGGATTTAAAAAGGATGAAAGGAGGAAAGGCACTCGGCCCTGATGATGTCCACATTGAGGAGTGGAGATGTCTGGGGATGTAGCAATAGTATGGCTCACTAAACTATTCAACCACATTTTTCAGTCAAACAAAATGTCTGAAGAGTGGCGGAAAAGTATTTTAGTACACATCTTCAAAAATAAAGGAGATGTTCAAAGTTGTACTAGTTACCAAAGTTGAGTCATACTATGAAGCTCTGGGAGAGTGATTGAACACCGCTTGAGGAAAGTGATCAATGTCACTAAAACCAGTTTGGTTTTATGCCTGGGAGGTCCACTATGGAGGCGATTTTCTTACTCCAGCATACGAAGAGATATAGGGAGCAAAAGAAGGATCTACATATGGTGTTCATTGACTTGGAAAAGGCATACGATAAGATACCAAGACCGGTCATGTGGTGGGCGCTAGAGAAACACAAAGTCCCAACAAAGTACATTAACAATATCAAGAATATGTACGATAATGTGGTAACAAGTGTGCGCATAAGAGCTAGTGAGACCCATAGTTATTAAAGCGTCGCTTAAGCGGTAAAGCGCTCGGCCAGGTTAAGGCGTCCCGTCGCCTTGAAAATCCTGAGTAAGGCGACGTGACGACGGCGGGAGCAGGGGAGTGCGACGGCGGCGAGAGAAGGGGAGGGCGGCGGAGCAACCTAGCTCGACGAAGATGGTAACCCCGACGTGCCGACGCAGATCTGAAGGGCGTGTCGACATGCTGACGTGGAGGACAGTAGCGGCGGGACGACACAAGGATGGCGGTGGCGGGAGGACGCGAGGAAGGAGGCGGCGGGAGAACGCGAGGAAGGCGGCGACAGGAGGGCACCAGGGCGGCGGCGACGGGAGGGCGCCAGGGCGGCGGCGGCGGGAGGGCACGAGGGCGGCGGCGGAGGGAGGACGCCAGGGCTGCACAACTGAGTCGGGCGTCTAGCGATGGGGTTGGCTGAGAAATATGGCACTAGGGTTTAGTTAATGGGCTGCTGTTGGTTGGTTATTAGGCTGGGCCGATGTTACATAAGTAAAAAGGAGAAGTGAGTCAGGGAAATAAGCCTAAGACATATATATATATATATATACACTATATTTCTGTATTTCTTTACTTTATTTTCCTATTTCTACATACTATTAAGTATTTTTAAGGCGTTGCCTCGCCTTACGCCTTACCACTTAAAAGTTAAAAAGGGGGTATGTCGCCTTAAGTCGCCTTACTGCCTTAATAACTATTGTGAGACCCATACTTTTCCTATCACAATAGGGCTACACCAAAGATCAGCCTTAAGTTCATACATCTTTTCCTTAGTGATGGATGAGGTGTTGAAGGATATACAAAGGGATATCCCCTGGTGTATGGTCTTTGCTGATGATGTAGTGTTGGTAGATGAAACTAGAGATGGTGTTGATAGAAAATTGGAGCCATGGAGGCAGACCTTAGAGTCTAAGGAGTTTAGACTTAGTAGAACCAAAACCGAGTATATGAGATGCAACTTTAGTGATGTCGGGTGCGAGGACGGAAATGTTAGTTTACAAGGACAAGTAGTACCTAGGAGGGACACATTTCGATATTTAAGATCAATGTTACAAAGCAATGGTGATATTGACGAAGATGTTTGCCACAGAATCAAGATCGGGTGGATAAAGTAGCGACAAGTATCTGGAATCTTATGTGATAAGAAAGTTCCACAAAAATTGAAAGGAAAATTCTATAGGACGGTGATCAGACCTGCGATATTGTATGAAGCAGAATATTGACCAACTAAAAGGCAACATGTCCAACAAATGAGTGTTGCGGAGATGCACATGCTACAGTGGATGTGCGGTCACACAAGAGACAAAATTAGGAACGACGTGATACGTGATAGAGTAGGGGTGGCACAGATTAAGAAGCCAGTCCAACATCGCCGACAGTGGTTTGAGTATATCCAGCGGAGACCTCCAGAAGCACTGGTTAACAGTGGGATTATAAATAGTAGAGAAAATTTTAGGACGGATAGAGGTCGACTAAGGTTGACATGGCAGGAGGCGGTAAAACGAGACTTAAAGGAGTGGGACATACCTAGAGATTTGGCTCATGATAGGATTGCATGGAAATTAGCAATTCATGTACCCGAATCTTAGTTTACTCGAATTTTTTTACTCTTATCTTCTTTCTTATTAATCCATTTCTAAAATAAATAAAATGTAGAATCTTATTTTATTTTGTATTTTTGTATTTTTATATTTTTTCCTCTCATCTTATTTTCTATTACTTTTCTTCAAAAATTGTTGGGTTTCATTTCTAGCCGACCCCAACTTGTTTGTAACAAAGGCTTGGTTGTTCTTGTTGTTGTCGCTATTGTATGTTTCTCTTTACAAATTTCATCTATTCAGAAAAAGTAGCATATCGCCGTAAAAAATCCAACTTGTTTGGAACAAAGGCTTGGTTGTTGTTGTTGTTGTTGCTATTGTATGTTTCTCTTTACAAATTTCATCTATTCAGAAAAAGTAGCATATCGCCGTAAAAAATTGTAGCTGAAGGAACCATCAATTTCATGTTTTGGTAATGAAACCATGCACTCATGTCTACTATAAACTATAAGGCAGCAGTCCTTCACCATTCTCCCTTTTTGGACAAAAAATCCTTTAGGCATGTAATAACCCTGAATAATGATTGTATCAAAGAAACAACATACCTCTTCAATTACCACCAAATATCTATTTCTCTCATCTGACAGCCTCTGAAGTCGAGATTGAAGCTCACGTGCCTCTGTAGTTAAAATATGTTTCTCACCAAAAACCACATCAGCATGCTGCATAAAGAAAATTTTCAGGTATCCTTTAGGCTCAAGTATAGAAAAATCAAGAGACGTTATGAATCATTGGATCAAGGAAAAAACCATATCGTTTGCTTCCTTTGCATGAGTTAACATTTCTTTTAGCTCCTCAACTTTTGTCAAAATGTTTTTCCCAGCAACAGATGATTCATGCTTGGCTACTTTAGCCTTTTCTTCCAGAAGCTCTACATCCTCCATCATTTTTGTAACTGTCTCTAGAGAAGGTAACAGATCATTCTGCATATTGTTATAGCACAAGAATGAGTCACTAACATCAACAATAATCTGTCAATCAGCCATTAAAATACAGTGGTTAATTTTAACCCAGTCTTTAACAAATTCAGTAGATATAGCTTTAACCAAAAAGAAATGTTTTAAATTTGAGAGGAAATATCAGTCATTGAATGAGACTCATGGTTGATTCAGCTTCTGACACAGAAGCTTCAGGAACTTGAGGGCTGTTTTGATTCTTCAGAAACTTCAAATACATAATAATGAAAGAAAGAGACCCTTAGCAGGATAAAAGGATTTAGATTTCACAAAAATAATCTTCTGAAGAATATATGGCATCAACTAAAGTACACAGGTAGGGTTCAGAATATTGCTTCGGGAAAGTTAGCCAAGTATGGCTCTCAGGGCGTACAGCAACCTATTGAACCAACTTAACATGGTGATCATTAACATTTTCTAATTGAGTGAAGGGGTATCCTTATATGAATCCCCTGCTGTCATCCTGAGGTTAAAAGAAGCCAGACAGCACTAGCCTACCTAGGGCCCCCGGGATTGTCAAGTATACAGTAAATGACCATGGCAAAAAGGATTGAACTCAATCCATTTCAGTATTAGCATTCCGATTCACAAATTGTATCTATCCCGTAATCATGAAACCAAAATACTTTCAGTCACTAGTGAACATGGTGATTTTAGAGGTCTCGTTTCACTCTATTGACAAGATTGACTGTGTGAAATGATTAATCCATTACTTTCATCCAAAATACTGACTATCAAGTATCGCGTGCCACAATGATAAAAAACAAAAATGGTCTAGGGCTACTTTTGTGCACCTAAGGATATCCGCACCAGCGCCCTCTAAAGCATACTCTATGCACTATTCTCCTTCTACTTTTATTCTCCTTCTACTTTTACAGTACGTACTCTAAATTACACTGTGAAACAGTATATCCAATATGCTTTACAGTGTGCCACTGTGGACGGTCTAAGTAAACCAAACATAAGATTGGCGGATAATTAAAAAAAAACCAAATGCCCTACTCACTTAGTTTATCAAAGAGTGCGTAAATGAGAGAGAGAGAGAGAGAGAAAGAGAGCTGTCATCAACCCAATAAAGTGCAACACTAATGTCGACAAGTGCCTGTGGGAGAACACCCATGTAATCCCCACACCCCAGCAAATGAATGTACTTCAAAAGATAACACATAAAAAAATTCAAAAAGACTATTGTAGCATGAGTTTTAAATATAGTACCTTATTGCTTCTGGCATCAGCAATAGAGTCCTCAAGAGACTCAACACTAACAGAATGGCTTGAATGAGTAGAGGTGGTAAAAGCAAAGTGATTCAAATTAAGATCAGGAAGCGTAACCGTCTTAGAAGACAAAAGAATGTCAAAATCCTCAACCACATCCCCTGAAGGCTGCTCATCATAACAATTGTCAGTGTTGCGTGTATCCTTCTGTTCTTTGCATCCACAAAACCCAACAGAGGACCCTTCAGTACCTGGCCTGGGAACATCAGGAAAAGGTGCCAAAGCATCTTTTTCATTACTCATAGTTCCAGAAGATACTTCATTATTAGAAGCAACCACCAAAAGCTCAGACAAGAATGGATCCCCGCCATCATTCAGGTCCACATGACCACTAAAAGAGTTAAGTGAATTGTTCTGGGAAATGCAATCCCTAACTGTAATTATGTTATTAGAATCTTGCTTATTAAGTTGTGGAGCTCTAATACTAATGCTGTCACCACCTTTTGACCCAACTGGTGATGGAGAAAAACATTCACTTGATAAATATCCACGACCTCCAACTTTGTTATCTGAGTTGGCATATATCACATCAAAGTTGGGAACATGATCATGTTTAGACGACATTTGTGTAGGCCATCCCACAAATGATTCACTGTCCAGGTTTTCTTGTGTACCAATTTCGACTTCCATAGAGGATGTGTAATGTGCAGAATGAACACTTCCATTGACCTCATCCCCAAGTGCATCACATCCTGATGTGCGACAACAGCCCAGTCATTAATGTAACTTCGAAATATTTGGAAAGATAATAGATGACAACATTATCATAGAGAAAATATACTTGATTCAACGAAGAACAAAAAGGAATCGGACAGAACTACAGATCGACCAGATGATCTGACATAGAATATAACCCAAGCACATGAGACAACAACATTATTGTAGAGAAAATATGCCTGATTCAATGAAGAACAAAAATGAATAGTACAGATCTGCCAGATGTTTTGGCATAGAATTTAACCCAAGCATATGAAAACTCTGATCTCACAAGCCTAAGATAATTATTAAAAATTGACAGATAAGTGGATTAGCTAAAAGCCTACCGGTAACTGACCCAAATGAACAAAGATGCATGCATTAGATTTTGCGATGCTATTAACATTATCAGAAAGCACATATAAAATATAAAATAAAAGGTGGGGCACAGTAACGTATCGGCAGCACATCTGTTTTTGTAGTACGGATATAGAATATGCAAAAACAAATGGCCCATGGATGAAGATACCCTTAATACTGGATGAATTGGCTAAAATTTAGTCTTTAAACTCACCAGCAGATGATGAACTTCCCACTTCACATGTGCTGTTAGCAAACAAACTTGTGGCAGAATCAGCCGTAAATGGCATTGCTTCATGATGAGCAGACAAAGTGCCTATCAAGTCAGTCATAGAAGGCATCGTTTCGTCAAGGACAGCAACCACCGCAGAATCAACATCTTTCTTATGCTCAATGGCGATAGCCTTTAGTATACGATGATCAACCTGCAGACACGAGGTGTCAAACAATTTTGCCACCCCAACGACAGCCATGGAAGACATGCACCCTTCTATGCAGGTCCCTGATGCACGTGACAGACAACCTCTCTAAATCTGAACCTATATTTTCACAGAAACGTGTAAAACTTCTTCACTTCCTACTGAAATTGCATCAAAACGCACCGCGACTAGCAACTCAAAATCCGACATGAATTGAATATGCTATCTGACCTAGTTACCCTACCGTCGGCTACATGTCGCCCCAATAGAAAAGAAACCTACTTCTTTTTCCTCCTACGCACGAAATCTTAAGAGCTGTTTGGGGCCACGGGAATCAATCGTACCTGAGGGAAAAGTTCCTGGAGGGAGCGGAAGACCTCCTTGTGATCGCCCATCTGGGAACGCTAGAGGCCGAGAATCGGGATAGGACCCCTGACCCGAGCTCCCACGGCCGCTGTCTCCAGCTGTGAGGAGGAAGAATGTTAGGGTTTGGACTTTCCCTCTGATCGCGCAAAGGCCGAAGGGGGAGAGGCGAACAGGAGCGAGGAGCCGATGAGGTGCCCGAGACCGCGGTGAGGGGACGGACTTTACCAGGTACTCGCAAGGCGGTATCCATTCCTCTTTTCCATTTAGACCCTCCCTTACGAGAAACAGGATTGCGAATATTTGTTACTAACATTTGTGTGACTAGATAGAGGAAGTTTTTGTTAGATCTAATGGTGCTTAGGATCTCTACTGTGAACATCTAATCAGGATTTCTTATGTATAACCAATCATCAATCTAATTATTTAGGCTAATTTAACAATTAAACATGCAAACAGATCAAGCATTGAGTGGAAGAGACTTAGGAAATTAGGGGAGAGAGATGAGGTTTACCGTTAGAACACTCGATGTTATTGGGCTCAAGTGGATGATCGCTGGAGATTTGTCTGACGTGAGGTGACCGGTGATGCAGGACGACGGTGGTGTAGTGGCGGCTTGGTGCAGGAGCGACGTCGGTGTTGGCGGATGTGGATCTCCAAATAGATGCGAACCTTTCCTCTCACTCCGTACCCTAATAGATCAGATTAGAGTTCGTGGGGAGAGACGTCTAGCACACGATTGATTGGGGCAATCTGGCTTCGGCCCTCTCTCCTCTATTTATGTGGCGCGAGTGAGAGAGGGTCGCATTGAACAAGTTGGTTGCGCCCCAATCAGGACATGAGAGGGAGTCCAACTCGGGGGACCGAGATCATAACTAACATTCTCCCCCTAATCTTGGGACATTAACTTATTATCTTATTTGGTAAACTAATCTTACATTTATTTCCTTTGCTTTGACATAAACGGCATGACGCATCAAAACAACCATTTACGCACTGTTTGACTCGATGACCACGATACGTCTCACAATTAGAAATAATCTTACACTTTGGTGGTCCCTTAGAATACACGATATTATCACAGGGTCTCCCTTAAACTCATGTCGGCTACATATTCTCTGAACACGTTGGTGGGAGGCCCTTTGTTAGCGGATCCGCAAGAATTTGTTTAGTACTAATATGATCGAGACTAATTATGTGATCCTGAATTTTTCTCTTTCACAACATAGTACTTAATGTTGATGTGTTTGGCAGCACCACTCGACTTGTTGTTGTGAGAGTACATTACTGCTGGTTGATTATCGCAGTATAACTTAAGTGATTTATAGATGTCGTTGACCACTTTAAGACCGGGAACAAATTCCTTAAGCTAAGATGCATGTCTGGTAGCCTCATAACAAGCAACAAATTTAGCATACATTATGGACGATGTAGTGATTGCTTGTTTGAAGCTTTTGCACGATATAGCTCTATTCGTGGGGGTGAATATGTAACCATGGATTTCTTAGTATCTACACAACCCGCGTAATCTGAATCTGAATAACCCAATATTTTTAGTGACTCAGTCTTACTATATGTTAGCATGAGGTGCTTAGTATCATGTATATATTTTAATGCCTAAACACAAAACCACTACTAAGTCTAAGTGGATAAACTCCAATGGCTTCTACTTCAGCTTCATTGCCATCAGCGACTTTGATGGTCCTTTCCCCCTTCTTATAGTCCTCATCATACTTAATCCCTGTATAGAATTACAAACGCGCACAGTTGCACCTTAGTCAAGCCACCAAGTAGATCGTGAATAAGCTAAATATAGGGACTCATTAAAAAAGTAATATCATCCTTACCATTCTTAGCACACCACTTGACAAAGCCAAAACAATCCTTCTGGCGATGTCCCTTTTCCTTGCAAAACTTGCATTGATCTGGCTTTAACTTAGGACCAGAAGACTGATGAGTTATTCCTTTGCCCTTATAAGAGGAACCTTGCACTTTGAAGGATGTTTTTGGGAGAGGTAAAGTAAGTCTTTCCCTTTCCCTTACTCTTACCCTTAGCAAAGTTGATGGAGTCTCCACCCTTACCCTTTATGCGTTCCTCCTCCTGAACGCACATAGTCATGACCTTCTCTAATGTCCAACTATCTTCCTTCGAGTTGTAATTGATTACAAAAGCCTCAAACTCTTTAGGCAAAGACATGAAGATGAAATGCACTAGCATCTCATCAGAGTCTTGGCTAAGTTACTCACCTTAAGGATGTTATCTCTCACACACCCAATGTTGTATCTCTCATTAACAAGTCTCTTGAGAAGAGTGCTTGCTAATGTCTTAGTGGAGCTTGTGTACTGACTTTTGACCTTGGAAAGATACTCAGTAGCCAACTCATAGTCAGGAATGACTCCTCTTATGGACTCAGAAATGGTGGCCTTAATGACCGTAAGGCATTTTCTGTTGGATTCCTCCCAAGACTCAAGGTCCTTAGCGTATTTTTCCTTAAGCTTAATATATTTCTCTTTTCTTACTACAAATTTCTCATTAGTTTCCTCAGGTTGAGCAACAGGGACTTCAAGATCAACAGGGTGATCCTTCCTTAGGCAAAAGTCAAGATTTGCAATCGCTAAGTTCATGCGAAGCCTCTCATTCCATGTCCCATAGTTATGACCCGTGAGAGTCTCGATGGAGGCAATGAGACTTACCACATTGGAGACACCTTAATAAAATAAACATAGGGGTTAGAAAATGACTAAAATAACATATAATGCAGCACATTCTTAAAATAGCACTTAAACAATTAGAAATGGCATAAAATTGTCTTTCACCCTGGTTACTCAACAAAACCATTTCACTTAAACAACTTAAGTAACATGGAAATATTTCATGTTGGTTACTGTCAGTACCCTGGATATCAGGTACCCATAGTTACCGTGATTAAAACTATGGAGTTCCACCTATCCGAGTTGAAGACTTCCGAAAGCTCCACGTGTCCCGCAACACTGGACCTGCCTCCCTTATTTGGGTAGCTCCAGCACTGCCACGTGTATTGCAGGGTCGGACCTGACTCCCTTCATAGGGAAGCTCCGATCATGCCACATGTCTAGTGGCCCCGGACCTAACCCCCACTAGAGGGAAGCTCCGGTGCTGCCACGTGTTTAGCAGCTCCGGACCTGCCTCCCCACAGAGGGAAGCTCCAGAGCTGCCACGTGTTGAGCCTCTGGACCTAAGCATCCAACGGGAAGACTGCTGGATTTCCAACGGCACGAACATTCAAGAGGCTATTAAAATAGCCGTTACAAGACCTGATTAGCGTGGCATTAACTCAGTATTAATGACACACGATCAGAGGACCTTCAAGGCTGATAATGCCGCTATTAAGGCGCATTATCACACAATTAATCACAGTTTATACATATAGATCGTGTATGGGTGACTAATTACAGCCGGGTCCACCTGTCGGACTAGGTGAACCATGTAACGACCAGTCCTTAGCATATAAAAGGACCGTGCCGCATGATAGAACTAAGGTCCAACCAAGCTATCACGCATACTACACACACAAACTCATCAACAACCACCCCGTGGAGTAGGGTATTACGCTCAGGCGGCCCGAACCACGTAAAAATCCTCTATGTCACTATCTCGCTCTTAATCTTACGTGTGCCCCAACCGAATACGAACCTCTGCAGGCTACATTTTAGTAGTACCGGAAGAAGTGTCTTAGTCTACACTTCGACATTTGGTGCGCCAGATAGGGGCACTCTAGATTTCGAGATGGTGAATTCCACCGCAGGATCGTCCAACGGTCATGCTGTGCAGTCTGCTGGAGGAAATCCCTCCAATGTGCAGTAGCCGGCCAACACTGTTTGTCCCAGTGGGTGTTGTTCCACCACTACCTCCACCATTGCAGCAAGATGGTGTGTTCGCGTCGATCACTGCATTGACAAACAACCCTGAGAATGCGTTGAACGCAGCGCAGACTCTTCTCCAGTGTCCTCCAGTGCCCGGAGCTCCTCAGGGTGCAATGGAGCAATGGTGCATGATGTGGATCATTTGGTTGCAGCTACAACCAATGCCATCAGTAACCAAGGTTCACTCCCCTGCTGGGCACCGCACCTTCAAGAAACATGACTTTGTTTAGTAGACTTGGTCCTCAGGCATGGCGTAATAGCACAGGAGGTGTGCGTCCTCCCAGCAAGTGACGTCACTGCCCTCCAGGGCACGCCACACTCATACGGTGACAAGGCTCTCGACGCATGATCTCTGATTGGAGCTCGATCGCCGGTACATGAGGCAATATGGTCGCGTCCTCATGGAGCGCACTCGTGAGAGGCGAGCTGCTCGTGAAAACCCTTCTCCCTTAGGAGTAGGGGGTGGTTGCAGCTCTGGCCATGCATCTTTGCATGGTCGAATGGCCTCCGAAGTTTCGACCTCATCTGTCGGAGAAGTACGACAGGACTATCAACCCCGTCGAGTTCCTCCAGATCTACTCCACCACCATCCTCACGGCTGAAGGCAATGAGGTTGTGATGACCAACTACTTTCCAGTTGCTCTAACCGGGACAACAAGGTCTTGGTTCATGAGTCTTCCTCCTAGCTCCATCTACAGCTGGGGGGAACTATGCCGTCAATTCAATGCCAACTTTGGGAGCTCTTACACCAGACCTGACACAGAGCTGGACTTATTTGTCGTACAGTAGAAGGTGGGAGAATTGCGGCAATCATTCATCCAACGGTTTTCTCAGGTTCAGAATGCTATTCCTTCAATCTCCAACGCCTCTGTCATTGTTGTGTTTTGACAGGGAGTTAGAGACAAGAAGATGTTGAAGAAGATGACAACTAAAGATGTCAGTAGCATCACGGATCTCTTCAGCCTAGCCGACAAATGTGCCAGGGCTGCGGAGGGCCGGGAGATGCACTCAAAACCAGCTCCAGAGGCTGGTAAATCCTCCTCCAAGGCTGAAGCTGCTGCCTCCGGCAATGGAAAAAAGACAAAGAAGTCCAATGACAAGAAAAAGTTGTCGGCCGACACACCTACCATTGCAGATGCAACTGCAACTCCTGGTGGCTGGGGGCCATGCCCTGAAAAAACGACCTGACCGTCGACTGACGAAGGTGATAATGAGAAAATGCGGTGTCCGATCCACAAGACGAACACCCACAATGTTGAATACTGTCGCGAGGTCTAGCAGATCATTGAACACAGTAATGAGCGCCAAGAAAAAACCCCTTTCCGCCAACGGGAAGGGAAACAGAAGGTTGACGAAGATCCGGCTGATCAGAAGCTAGGTTTCTAGGACCCCAAGAAGGTCATGAAGGCTATCTATAATACCGTCGATGATGACTCCGATGTCTCCGACAATAAACGACAGAAGACTCTCCATATGATATATAGAGGGTCCTGGGATATCACCTCCCGGCGTATCCTCAAAATGATGCATCGAGAGACGGCTGCCATAGCTCCCACTGCCAAGGCAGAACCTCATGGAAGTGGATGGATACCGCCATCACCTTCGATGCTTTGGATTGCCTAAAGAACATGATCAGAGTTGGTAAGTTACCCTTGATGGTTTCTCCTACCATCAACAACATCCAACTCTACCATGTCCTGGTGGATGGAGGTGCGACACTCAACCTCCTCAGCTATGCAGCGTTCGTGAAGCTCCAGCTCAGCCTCTTGGACCTTCGTCCCCCGTGTCCCTTCTTCGGAGTAGGTCCGAGAGCTATCACTCCTCTCGGATCAATTATACTCCCGGTGACCTTTGGGACTCTAGACAATTATAGGTCCCAGAAGTTGGTCTTCGACGTAGCGCACATCAGCCTTCCCTTCAACACCATCCTAGGTAGGCCATCCCTGTATAGGTTCATGGCCGTAGCTCATTACGGCTACTTGGTCTTGAAGATGGCGACTCCTTCAGGCGTCCTCCGGATTCGTAGGGACCGCACTGTGGGAGTCACCGCGCTGGAAGAACTCCACGCGCTTGCAACAGCGCAGGAGGAAGGATCCAGCAAGGAGCAAGCTTCTCAACCTCTGAGCTCTTGTCAACGAGGCTCAACCTCTGCACCACACGTGCAACCAAGCTGCGACCCTGACATTCCCGTCAAAGTCGTCCAAATCAGTTCTGATGCTACCCAGACCACCCGTATATCGGGAGGTCTAGACAACAAATAGGAACTCGCGCTCATCACTTTCCTCCGGGCAAATGTCAACGTGTTTGCATGGCAACCGTCACAGATGCCTGGGATCTCTAGGGAGGTGATTGAGCATAGTCTGAAGATATATCCCGACGCACAACCAGTACATCAGAAGCCCCGAAAGCAATCAATCGAGCAGTAGGACTTCATAAGATAAGAAATCAAGAAGCTACTCAAAGCTGGTTTCATCCAAGAGGTTCATCATCCTTGGTGGCTGGCGAACCCAGTCGTCGTACCAAAGGCCAGCGGGAAGCTTCAGATGTGCATCGACTACACCACCTTGAATAAGGCATGCCCAAAAGACCCATTTGCACTACCTAGAATAGACCAGATAGTGGATTCCACCTCCGGGTGTGAACTATTGTGTTTCCTAGATGCATACTCTTGATATCATCAGATTCAAATGTCTAGGAAAGATGAAGAGCATATTGCCTTCATAACAATATATGGGTTGTATTGTCATACTGCTATGCCTTTCGGTCTCAAAAATGCAGCTTCAACTTTTGTGCGAGCCATGCACAAAATATTAGGAGAGCTCATTAGGGACTTGGTGGAGGTCTACGTCGATGACATCATCGTGAAGGTGAAGAACAAGGAATCACTCATTGACAACCTGCAAGCCGTCTTCGACAAGCTGCGCATAACGCGTACCAAGCTAAACCCGAACAAATGTGTCTTTGGGGTTAGCTCCGGGAAGCTCCTTGGGTTCTTAGTGACTCACCAAGGAATTGAGACAAATCCTGCGAATATCAAGGCTATTGAAGAGATGTGGCCCCCAACCCGCGTCAAGAATGTCCAGAAGCTAACTAGATGTCTAGCTGTGCTCAGCCGCTTCATCTCAAAACTGGCAGACCGGACACTTCCCTTCTTCAAGCTATTGAGGAAGTCCAGACCATTCCATTGGTCTAGAGAAGCAGAAAAGGTGTTCCAAGAGCTCAAGCAGGTCCTCACCACACTACCAATCTTGGTAGCTCCGGATCATGGTGAGCCTCTTTTGCTTTACGTTTCGGCAACTACAGATGTTGTCAGCATGGTTCTGGTCGCGGAGAGACCGGAACCATCTTTAGTTTAGGAGTCCAGATCTCTTCGGGAGGGTCCAGAGCTACCTGAGGGTGAACTTGGGTCCAAGTCCCCAGGCACGTATCCTAAAGGCAAGTTGCCCGAGGATTAATCTCTCTCATCCGAGGGAGTTCTCACGGCTAATCAAGAAGATCCGGACTCCCCGGGAGGGTCCGGGAAGCTCAAGAAGAAGGTCCGAACCCCTCTGGGAGGGTCCAGATTGATGAAGAAGAAGCTCCGGGCCCTTCTGGGAAGGTCCGGACAGTCCAGCGGCCAGTGTACTTCATTAGTAAAGTACTACATGGCGCCAAGACTCGGCACATTGAGGTGCATAAATTGCTCTATGCATTTCTTATTGCCTCAAGGAAGCTTCGTCACTACTTCCAAGCCCACAAAATATGAGTGGTAACTTCTTATCCACTACGTGCTATATAGCATAACCCCAACTCTGCGAGAAATATTGCAAAGTGGCTAGCAGAGATGGCAGAATTCGATCTTGAATTCTTGCCTCGACATACTAGCAAGAGTCAGACATTGGCTGATTTTGTGGCGGAATGGACCCCTTCTTCATCAAATCCAGGGGGCCACAGTGAGCAGAAGCCAAAACCCAAGGTCCCGGCCTTCACCGAGCCTCACTGGACTCTCTAGGAGCTGAAATCCTTCTCCTCGCTTCGACCGGGGAGAAGGTCAAGTACATGGTACACTTTGACTTCAAGGCAACCAACAACATGACAGAGTATGAAGCTCTCATCTACGAACTCAAGGTGGCGCTATCATATGGCGTCAAGAAGTTGATGGTGAAGGGTGACTCACAACTCATCATCAAGCAAGTCAAAGGTGAATGTAGTTGCAACAACCCTTAACTCGCTGCTTACCTCCTTGAAGTCGAGAAGCTGCAGAAGGACTTCGATGTCCTAGACCTCTTCCATGTCCAGCGTCTCAACAATGCTGAAGCTGATGAACTCTCGATGAAAGCTTCAATCGGAGCTTAAGCTTTCGACGGAGTTTTTGTCAGGAGATTGTGAGGTCCTGCCACTCATCATGCTGAATTGAGTGATGGGGGTGAGACCAGCACCCAGAAGCTAGCGGTCCTGATAGCCCTGTTACCATGATGTCCACCAAGGATCGTAGGTGCTGCAGGAAGCTCCGAGCAACCCAACGCGCAAGATCTGGAAGCTCAAGTTAGCTCTAATGCATGGATCTCAGAGATCAGGAGCTACTTGAAAGACAACATCCTTCCTCAAGACGGTGCTTTCGCTAACCGAATCATCAGATTGGATAAAAGATACACACTGCTAGAAGGGTATCTCTACCGACATGGCGCCAATAGTGTTTTAATGCGGTGCATTGCCCGGAAAGAAGGCTGCGAGCTCCTCGTAGAAATCCATGGAGGCGTGTGTGGAACCACGTGTCTTCTCGCACGTTGGTTGGTAAAGCCTTCCGACATTGCTTTTATTGGCCTACAACACTCTAGGATGCAGTTGAGCTAGTAAAAAAGTGTGAAGCGTGCCAGTTCCACGCGAAACAGATTCACACACCGGCTCTGTCGATGGTTTTGATCCGGCAGATCTCCCGACACTACTAAAAGTGTTTGCGGAGTTTGAAGTTCGGTGTGGGCACGCGGAGATTCAAGAAGGTGAAATGTAAAATGACACAGGAGACACAAAGATTTACGTGGTTCGGGCCGCCTGAGCGTAATACCCTACTCCACGGGGTGTGTTGGTGTTGTATTGGATGTATGAACTCAACTCAAGTGACGTGAGTTTAGAGCGCGTGTGAGCCAATCAGACCATATGTCCTCTATGTATCGTCGGCCTGTCCTTTTATAGTACAAGGACAGGCCGTTACAAGTTGGCCTGGCTCGACATGTGGCCCCGACGGCTACTAATATTGATACACATTTGATGCGCTGAATTACCCTTAATGACCGAGTTACGGGCTTTGACAGCACCGTTACTGGTAATAAGGGTCATCCGATCGTGTGTCATTAACATAGTATTAATGACACTTAATCGGATCTTGAAGTCCTTGATTCCCCTTTGAAGATCCGGAGCCGTTGTGGATTCTACCAGAGGTTTGAGGCTGAAGATTCGACGGTTGGACACATGGCAGCTCTGGAGCATACTGTGGAGAACAGATAGGTCCGGTGCCACCAGACACGTGTCAGTTCCGGGGCTTCCCTCGCTCTGGGGTTAGGTCCGAGGGTGCCGTTATGGTACATAGCCCAGAGCTTCCCCCTTGTGGGCAGTAGCTCCGGTTTGATGATACACGTGGTGACCCTGGGACTAACCATTTTGGGGAAGCGGGTCCAGTTATGTCTAACATGTGGGCCTCCGAAGGTCTTCAAATCAAGTAGATGACATTTCCTTGAGATCTTTACAATCTCAAGGGGTATACGGTACCCAGGGTACTGACAGTGGCCCCCTGGGCCCACCTCTGGGGAAGACCCCTTGGGTGAAGTCATTCCGCCAGAGGTGGGTCCATCCTTCGACTTTTGAGTTGAGTCTTCAAAGGTCTTCAGATGTGCCGTTGGCGATAGTTTTGGAGTTAAATCCTCGCCACTTGGCATATCCCGGGTGCGGCAAATGAGATCTTTAGCGTGCGGATCTCACGCAATTGAAGGTCGCCGGTTCCCGATACGAAAATCGTATCGGTTCCGCGCGCCTTGTCAGGCCGCTGCCTTCAGGCTTCTCGCCTTTCATGATGACAACCGTTCGCCTGGGTAAGAACCTCAACTTGATCGTCGGGGTGGTCCCGGGCCCTCTTGTCATTGGCATGGTGAAATTTTTGAATAGTATCTTCGGCTTCCCTGCGGTTTCCATCCAAGCGTTACAGGGGCTTACTTAAGAAGGAAAGCGCGCACCGTCTGGGGTTCTTTACGCCTCTCATCTGAACTTGTGCTCGAACTCCCAAACTTGTGCTTGCTTTTCCTCCCTTGCCCCGCTGTGCTGCGACGGAGTTGGGTCTCCGCGAGAGCCATTTTAAGACCGAAAGTGACCTGAAGAAGGTCCGGGCCCTCATGGGGTGGTCCCCGGACTTCTTAAACCACCTGGTCCATGCCGGAGGAAAGCTCCCATTCGAGAAGGAGCACGCCGGTGAGATGGTGTACTTTTCTACGTACGCCATGGTGGGGTTGATCCCACCTTTTTCCTCCTTTTTCTTGATGCTGCTAGACTTCTTTGGTCTGCAGCTGTACCACCTTGGCCCCCACTCCATTCTTCTAGTGTCTGTCTTCGTCCACTTCTGTGAAATGTGGGTGGACATCTCCCCCTGCATTGAGCTTTTCCAGACCTTCTTCACCGTCCATACCACCGGAAGGAGTGATGAGTACCTTGGCTTCTACTACTTTGTGAAGCGCAAGAAGTGCCCATTCAAGTACCTCCGGTCGTTTCCCTCAGGAAAGTGGGATTATTGGAAGAAAGACTGGATAGTCATCCGAGTGGAGGAGCACGAGAAGCTGGAGCTGCTCGAAGGCCTCCCCAACATCGACACTGCAGTCTGGAGTGAAGCTCTGGTGCTGTCGGATGCCTTCAACCCTGCTCTGACCAGGATCTGCCAATGTGTGGAGGGAGGATTAACTCCTCAGGCAGTATTTTGCAATTTCCCGGTCAACAGGTGGGCACCACTGAAGAGGAGAGAAAAACTCGCTTGGACCCTCAACAGTGTGATGGACGACGACCGGGTCGAGACCGGGCTGAAGTCCAACATGGAGGGGGCGACCTTGGAGTTTCATTTCAAGAAGTTCCAGCATGGCATCGACATCGCGGGTGATGACTTGACCCCGCCACCAGCTTTCCTCCCTCTGAACGTGGAAGTACAGTTCAGCAGGGAGCTCCGGCGGACGATGCCGGCGCTTGACGACTTTGGTGTCGTCGAGAGACGATCGACTTCCAGGGTGGTGATCCCTGGGGCTTCTGAAGGTGGCTCCGCCCCTGCCCCGAGGCCAAGGACCGAAGTCGTCGGCAAGGGTAAGGAGCTGGTGGCCGAACCCTCGAGTCGGAAGAGGAAGCTAAAGCATGCCGACGGAAGGTCTGCCAGGCCTGCACCCTCTGCAGCAGCTCCTTCTCCCCGGAGGGGGAGGTCTTCTACAACTGCAGCGACTGCACTTGCAGCATTGTCTTCCCGGGGTGCTAGCTCCGGGCATGTGACTCCAGTACCAGGGCCAGCTGAGGTCTCTGGGTCCGGAGGTCCTTCCCGGTCGAGGGGGGGCCTCGACTAAGGAAATGCCCGCGGCTGCAACATGTTCCGGGGGGCCTTCCGGAGCTACCACGCCGGCAGCGGCCATGGTCAGTCCAGAACGCCCGGGAAAGATATTCTGTGCAAGCTGGTGCGGAAGCCTTCCGAGATAATTTTTAATCTTTACCTCAGACAGTTGTTTTGTTGTAGTAACTGTTTTTTAAGTTTCTTCATCCATCATTTGCAGCGTCCCCAAGAAGAGGAGTGAGGCTCCGCGCTCAGCCACAGCAGCTGAAGCTGTGAGGGCGGAGGCTTCTGCTCCTGTCCCGGTGCTGCCCCAAGTGGTGGCTGAAGCTGCGGCAACTCCGGCGCCAACTGTCATGGTCATGGACCTCGACTCATCCCCCGAGACTCCCGTGGTAGCGCCGGACCACGGGAGAGAAGATGCGCCAGCGGCACCTGCCCCGGAGGTTGAAGCCCCGGGTCTTGATGCTGAGATGTTGGAAGCTTCAGCCGCTGAGCCGGAGGAAGCAGTGATTCCGGCCCCAGAGCTAGAAATTGTCGAAGCCCCGGCGGTTGAGCCGGAGGTTATTGAAGTCCCGGCGAGCGAGCCGGATGTTGAGGAAGTCCCGGCGGTTGAGCCGGCTACCTCCAAAGCTCTAGCCTCAGAGCCGGTTGCCACTAAAGCTTCGGCTGCAGAGCCGGTTGCAGTTGAAGACCTTCTGGCGCCTGAGCCTCAGGGCCGGTTGTTGTTGACCTTCCGGCGCCCGAGCCGGTCATTGCGGAGGCATCAGCACTCGAACCCATGATGGTCGAGGCGCCAACACCCGAGCCACCAGCGGAGGAGGAGCCCAGGCCGGAGCCGGAAGTAGCCCCTGCTCCGGAAGTGATGACGGCGGAGGTGCCTGCTGCTGAGCCATGGTGCCCTAATGAAGTCACTGGCCCCCTGCCTGAGGGGGCAAATGAAGACCTGGCGGCAGGGCCTTCGGAACCACTTCCAGAGGTCGGAACTTCTTCTGTGGGACCCTCCTCGATGGCGACTGAGGCTATCCCAGAGGACGGCCCTAGTGCCGTGGAGGCTCAGGGGACCACTCTTGTGGAGTGGGATCCAATTTTTGTAAGTGAGAACCCGCTGGAACCAGTGGAGGAGACCCCAACAGGTTCGGACCCTATTCCCCTATCGTTATCCATTGCCAACGCTTGCTCCAGTCTGTGTCGTGTCCAGCTGGCGTTCTACCACGATAGCAAGTCTCTTAAAGAGGAGCGCCAAACCCTTAGGCCGTGGCGTAATCGGCTCTACTTCGAGACCAAGCTGGCGCAGTCGAGGCTGGCGGACGACAAGGAGTGGATCAAACAGGAGAAGGTCTGCCTGGAATACTGGGCAAATTATTGGATGATAGGGAGAGCTTGACTCGTGCCCTCGACACTCAATCCCGGGCCATTTATGAGCAGGCCAAGGCAGCTAATAGTGCGGCTGATGATCGCCAAGAAAGGCTTGAAGCCATTAACACTAGCCTCATCAAGCGACGGGAGGCACTTGAGAAGAGGGAGAATAAGCTTGAAGACGAAGAGCAAAAACTCCTAGAGCTGCGAGATGATGTCGTAAAGAGGGAGGAGGAGCTCGCCGAAAAGGTGGCTCTGGCTGACAAGGGCCTCGAGGAACGCACCAAGAAATTGGAGGAGCGTTGCGTTGAGGAGGAGGGGAAGGCCTGGGTGCGAGGGCGGGAACTCTTCAAGCAAGAGTGTGCCATCGCTGCCAGGGAGAAGAAAGTTAGGGGCCGGGAGAAGGACCTGGTCGACCGCCGTAACAAGATCCACCTGCGGGAGGAGGAGCTCGAAAAACTCGAGAAGCAGGTTGCTGAAAAGATTCAGCAAAATGCCAAAGAGGTTGAGCGCCTTGCTCGTGAGAATTCTGAACTAGCGGCGGCTAAAAGATCCTTGGAGGAACTGAAGGGCTTGAGGATTGCGGACTCCCTACAGGTTTGGGAGTTCCTGAGCAAAGCCAACGACACGCTGACACCAATGGGCTTCAGTCTCGTTCGTCCGGATGATCCGGAGCCGGAGCCGGACCTGGCATTGCAAGCATTGAGCTCGGCGGGTGACAAACTCTCCAAGGTGGGTGACGTCATCGCGTACCAGTTGGAGGCTGAGGGGCAGTCCCTAGCAAAGAACGTCGCAGAGTATGTGCTGACATGCTACACCAGCCGGGATCCCCAATTTCCTCTGTACCCGGTGCTTAAAGGTCCCATCGAAGGAGAAGGTGAAGCCACCCGAGCCAACGTGTCGGAGGTTGCTCAGAAGGTCGCCCAGTTCTTCCATAGGGTTTAGGACCATCTCTGTAGCTCCCACTTGTATTCTCTCTTTTTCTTCCCCAATTTTGTAATCCCTTGTCTCCAGATGAATGAAATCAACAATTTGTTAATGAATTTCATTTTTTTGTCTTCAACACTCCTGTCTTCACTTGGCCCCCTGGTAGATGTACACAATTTGATTGTGAACATGTAGCAAGAGGATATTGTATTTTGTTGAAGACTCGTTTGCTTCGAACTTGTAGAATGTAGGTCCGAAGTCTTTGATAGTGAAGGCCCCCTGAGGTTGTCGGAGCTCAGAAGCTCCAGCATTGACTACCGTCAGAGCTTAGTAGCTCCGGTAATAGTCCCTTTCAACGCATAGAGCATCGATAGTTAGCCCTCCGGGGTGTCGGAGCTTAGTAGCTCCGGCAGTGACCTTTGCCAACGCGTAGCTTGTCGGCAGCAGACTCCGCTTGTGGGGTCTTCTCACCATCTCTTATTCTGCATCGACGGCTGGCCCCCCTAGCTTTGCCGGAGCTTGGTTGCTCCGGTAATGCTCGTTTTCAATGTTTAACATCGATCACAAGCCACCTAGGGGGAGTCAGAGCTTTGTTAGCTCCAACTTTTCTCCATCAACGTGGATTCTTTATTTTTCCTGCACACTGAGGCCAATAAAAATAGTAAAATTCGCTCCTTGCCTATAACTTCGTCAAGACTTATGATTCCCAAGAAAGTTTTAGGTCAAACACAATTCCGAATACAACCGAATGCGTTGCCTTCTTTCTTCCAGATCCAATTGTACTTGGACCCGCCTTACTTCGGCCTGCCGGGGTGTAGGTAGAGTGGCGTACTTAGGGTGCTTGACCAGGCTAAGTCGATAGCACACTCGGCCCTAGATTGGCTTGGTGGCATTCAGGCGAGTGGGCCATGAACAATATTTGAATCCAAAAGAATTGACAATACAGCTCGAATTGTACATGAACTGGTTGAACTAAAATTTCTTAAGAATTGGACAACTTTGTTATAAACAATAAAGAGAAAAATAAAAAATGTTGAGCTTGTACAAAATAAATGCACATGGAGTCTGTTTCACATGAAGATGTCTTTCATTATAGGTCCGGGGTACAGGGGAAACAAGTATACTCTTAGGGTACGGAACCAGGCTAGCGTGTTTCATTTCTCGTTTGACCCAGGGTAGCTAGCCACACTTTTAGTTCTGAGACTATGACAAGTGTTGCATGAACTTTGCGGACCTTCCAGGAAAGGTCCGCCTGTTCTCCCGGAGGAACTACCCGACTCTGTACAATGACTCTATAACATACACCTCAAGTTACTACAGACTCACCTCCGTGATATTAAGTGTAGAACTTATAGAGGTGCTCAATATTCCAAGGATTGGGAGAGGTGTCCCATCCTCGGTAGCCAAGCGAATGCTTCCGGGACGGGATACTTTAATCACTCGGAAGGGTCCCTCCCAACTGGGGGAGAGTTTGTTTAATCCTTCTCTGGATTGTATTCTCCGTAGCACCAGATCGCCTTCCTCGAGCTGTCGGTTGTGTACATGCCGCTGATGATAGCGCCGAAGGGCTTGGCGATATCGGGCATTCCGAACAGCTGCTTGGCACCTTCCCTCATCAAGGAGGTCTAGGTCTTCACGCCGGAGCTGGTCCTGCGTGGCTTCGTCGAAGGTCCTGTCCTGGAGTGACCCCAAGGTAATTTCCGGAGGAATGATTGCTTCAGCTCCATACACCAGGAAGAAGGGTGTCTCTCTAGTTGACCAGTTTGGAGTTGTCCTGTTGGCCCATAGAGTGGGTGGAAGCTCTTCAATCCAGTTGGCTCCATGTTTTTTGAAGCGCTCATAGGTGCGCGTTTTGAGTCCTTTCAGGATTTCAGCATTTGCTCTCTCGGCCTGGCCATTGCTTGCCGGGTGAGCTAAAGAGGCGTAGCAAACTTGAATACCGAGGTCTTCGCAATATCCTTGAAATGCAGAGCTTGTGTGGGTCCCGTTATCAGTAATGATTTTGTTTGAGACTCCAAATCTGCATACAATGGACTGCAAAAAGTTGATAGCAGATTGCTTGTTTATTGTCACAACTGGAGTTGCTTCCGGTCACTTGGTGAACTTGTCAATGGCGATATACAGGAACTTGTAACCTCCGACGGCTCTTGGGAAAGGTCCCAAGATGTCCATCCCCCACACAGCGAAAGGCCATGTAGGAGGTATCATTTGTAGCGACTGAGCCGGTGTGTGAATTTGCTTTGCATGAAATTGGCATGCTTCACATTTCTTCACCAGCTCAGTTGCATCCTAGAGTGCTGTAGGCCAGTAGAAGCCATGCTGGAAGGCTTTACCGACCAGCGTGCGGGAAGACGCGTGGTTCCCACACTCGCCTCCATGGATTTCTGCGAGGAGCTCGCAGCCTTCTTCCCTTGTGATGCACCGCATTAGGACGCCGTTGGCACCGCGCCGGTAGAGATCCCCTTCTACCAACATGTATCTTTTAGCCAATCTAACTATCCGGTCAGCGGATACATCATCGTCAGGAAGGATGTTGTCTTTCAAGTAGCTCCAGATCTCCGAGATCCATGCATCGGAGCTGACTTGAGCATTTGAGTCTTGCGTGCTGGGTTGCTCGGAGCTTCCGGCAGCACCTACGGCCCTTGATGGCTGCCATGGTAACAGGGCCATCGGGACCGTCAGCTTTAGGATGCTGATCTCGCCCCCTTTGCTCAGTTCGGCAGGCTGAGCTGTGAGTTTTGACAACCTCCGGACAAAAGTTCCGTTAGGAGCTGGAGCTCCGGTTGACGCTTTCGTCGAGAGTTCGTCGGCTTCAGCGTTGTGGACACACTGGACGTGGTGGAGGTCTAGGACTTTGAAGTCCTTCTGAAGCCTCTGGACTTTAAGGAGGTAAGCAGCTAGCTGGAGATTGTTGCAGGAGCATTCACCCTTCACTTGTTTAATGATGAGCTGTGAATCTCCCTTGACCAGCAGCTGCTTGACACCGTATGATAGTGCCACCTTTAGTCCGTAGATGAGTGCTTCATACTCCGCCATGTTGTTGGTCGCCTTGAAGTCAAGGTGTACCATGTATTTTACCTTCTCCCCGATTGGTGCGAGGAGAAGGATTCTAGCTCCGGCCCCCTGCTTTTGCATGGAGCCATCGAAGTAGAGGGTCCAGTGAGGCTCGGTGAAGACCGGAGCCTTGTGTTCCGGCTTCTTCTCACTGGGGCCCCCAGGGTTTGATGGAGAGGGAGTCCATTCCGGCACAAAATTTGCCAATGCTTGACTCTTGATTGCTTGTCTTGGAATGAATTTGAGATCGAATTTGGCCAATTCCGCTACCAACTTTGCAATATTCCCAGTTGAATTGGGATTATGCAAGATTGCTCGAAGTGGGTAAGAAGTCACCACTGAAATCTTGTGAGCTTGGAAGTAATGGCGAAGCTTCCTGGAGGCGATAAGAACTGCATAGAGCAACTTATGCACCTCTAGGTATCGAGTCTTTGCGTCATGAAGTACTTCACTGATGAAGTACACTGGGCGCTGGATGGTCTGGACACTCCCGGAGGAGTCCAGAGCTTCCTCTTCATTGACCCGGATCCTCCCGGAGGGATCCGGACCTTCTTCGGGGACCCCCGGGTCCTTGCTGGAGGGACCCGAAGCTTCTTCAGAAGCGACCTGGACCCTCCCGGAGGGGTCTGGGTCTTCTGAAGTAACTTCTTGTGGACTCAAGTCTGGGAACTGGGACTCATACTCGCTTTCAGGAACCTCCGGACCCTCCCAGAGGGGTCTGGATTCCTGAGCATGGGATGGTTCAGGTCTCTCCGCAACCAGGACCATACTGACAACTTTGTCAGTTGCTGAAATGTAAAGCAGCAAAGGCTCACTAGGGTTCGGAGCTACCAGAGTTGGTAGGGTGGTGAGGAGCTGTTTTAGCTCCTGGAACGCCTTTTCTGCTTCTTTAGACCATTGGAATGGTTCGAACTTCCTCAATAACTTGAAGAAGGGAAGTGCCCGTTCCGCCAGTCTTGAAATGAACCGGCTGAGGGCTGCTAGACATCCAGTCAGCTTTTGGACATCCTTGATGCGGGCTGGTGGCCGCATGTCTTCAATGGTTTTGATCTTCGCTGGATTAGCCACTATGCCCCGGTGATTTACCAGGAAACCAAGAAGTTTTCCGGAGCTAACCCCGAAGACACACTTGTCTGGGTTTAGCTTTGTGCGAGTGACCCGCAGCTTGTCGAAGACAGCCTGTAAGGTGTTAAGGAGTGACTCCTGGTTCTTGACCTTGACCACGATGTCATCGACATACACTTCCACTATGTCTCTAATGAGTTCTTCAAAAGTTTTGTACATAGCTCGTACAAAGGTTGAAGCTACATTCTTGAGACCAAATGGCATGGATGTATAACAGTACAATCCATCTACTGTGATGAAAGATGTATGATCTTCATCTTCCCTAGACATTCTGATTTGATGATACCCAGAATATGCGTCTAGGAAACACAGTAATTCACACCCGGAGGTGGAATCCACTATCTGATCTATTCTAGGTAGTGGGAATGGATCTTTTGGACACGCCTTATTTAGTGTTGTGTAGTCAATACACATACGAAGCTTCCCGCCGGCCTTGGGCACAATGACTGGGTTTGCCAGCCATTTTGGATGGAAGACTTCTCGGATGAATCCAGCTTCGAGCAACTTCTTCACTTCTTGTCGAATGAAGTTCTATCGCTCCACGGATTGCTTCTGAGGCTTCTGATGCACGGGTCGGGCGTCAGGGTAGATCTTCAGATTGTGCTCAATCACTTCCCTGGGGATCCCAGGCATTTGTGACGGTTGCCAGGCAAACACGTCGACATTAGCCCGGAGGAAAGTGATGAGCGCAAGTTCTTATTTGTCATTCAGTCCCCCCGATATACAGGTGGTCTGAGCGGCATCGGAACCGATTTGGACGACTTTGACGGGAATGTCGGTGTCGCCGCTTGGCTGCACACGAGGTGCAGAAGTCGAGCCTCGTTGACGAATGCTCGGGGGTTTTGGATCTTGCTCCTGCCTGGAGTCCTTCTCTTGTGCCGTAGTAAGCGCATGAAGTTCTTCCAGAGCGGTTACTCCGGCAGTGCGATCTCCGCGGATCTGGAGAACGCCTACAGGTGTTTGCATCTTTAACACCAGGTAGCCATAATGAGCAGCTGCCATGAATTTGTACAAAGCAGGCCTACACAAGATGGCGTTGAAAGGTAAGTTGATCTGAGCAACGTCAAAGACCAACTTCTCAGTGTGATACTTCTCCCAGGTCCCGAAGGTAACGGGGAGAGTAATAGCACCGAGTGGGGTAATGGCTCCCGACCTATTCCGAAGAAAGGTCGGGAGGGGTGAAGATCCGAAGGTCGGAGCTGAAGCTTGGTAAAAGCTTCGAAGCTTATGAGGTTCAGCCCCGAACCTCCGTCTACCATAACATGGTGGAGCTAAATGTTATTGATGGTAGGAGATACCATCAAAGGTAGCCGGCCTGCTCCAACCATGCTTCGAAGGCAGTCCGAAGCATCAAAAGTGATGGCTGTGTCCATCCACTTCCAATGAGGCTCCGCCCTGGCTGTAGTAGCTACAACGGCCATGTCCCGACGCATTGTCTTGAGGACGCGGCGGGAGGTGATGTCCCATGATCCACCAAAAATGGTGTTCATGGTCTTCCGACGCTCGTTGTTAGAGACGTCAGAATTGTCATCGATGGAGGTGTAGACGGCCTTCAGGACCTTTTTAGGATCGTGAAAACCTAACTCCTCTTCAGCCGGAGCTTCGTCAACTTTTTGTTTTCCTTCCCTCTGTCGGAAAGGAACTTCTTCCCGGCGTTTGTTGTAGCGCTCGGCAAGGTTTTGGGCCTCCAAGCAGTCTTCCAAAGTATGGCTGTCCGTCTTATGAATTGGACACCACACCTTGGGTTTGCCACCGTCTTCAGAAGACGGTCGAGTTCGCTTCTCGGGGCGTGGCCCCCGGCACCCGGAGCTGCAGCAACTGCAGCATTAGTTGCGCCGGCCGACGGCTTCTTCTTGTCGTTGGTCTTTTTCTTCTTTTTGCCACTCCCGCAGGTAGTGGCTTTGCCTTTGGAGGATTTCTTGCGATCCTCCGGAGGTGGTTTGGAGTGCATTTCATGGCCCTCCGCAGCTCTGGCACATTTGTCGGCCAAGCTGAAGAGTCCCGTGACACTGGTGATCTCCTTGATCGCCAGTTTCTCCAACATCTTCTTATCCCGTACACCCTGTCTAAATGCCACAATGACAGAAGCGCTAGAGATAGAATGGATAGTGCTTCGTACCTGAGAGAATCTCTGGATCAATGATCATAGGGATTCTCCCCCTTTTTGCACGACTGCAAAAAGGGCCAGTTCGGTGCTTGGTCGAGTGTATGAACTCCCGAAGTTGGCGGTGAACTATCGGCACAACTCCTCCCAACTATTGATGGAGTTGTGTGGAAGGCTCATAAACCAGGACCGGGCGGTCCCAGTTAAAGCCACTGGAAAATAGTTGGCCATTACGGCCTCATTTCCTCCAGCTGCCAGGATAGTAGTGGAGTAAATCTGAAGAAATTCGATGGAATTAAGGGTCCTGTCAAACTTCTCTGGCAGGTGAGGCTGGAATTTCTGTGGCCACCTGACGATACGCAGATGCATGGCCAGGGCTGAACAGCCTCCTCCTACTCCTTCAGGAGCAGGAATGTCCTGAACTTCTCGTCTTTCACGAGCACGCTCGATATGGACTCGGCCGTCTTGTTGACGGTATCGGCGATCAAGCTCCGCCTGGAGGTCATGAGTTGAAAGCCTTGATACCGTGTGAGTGTGTCGTGCCCTAGAGGGCAACGATGTCACTTGCTGTGACGCAGCACGTCTCCTGTTGTTGGAAACGTGCGGACCAAGTCTGCCAGACAAGGTCCGTCGCTGTGACGGGGTCCGTCCTGAAGGAGGAGGACCCTGGTTACTAATGCGGTTGGTTGCTGCTGCAACCAAGTGTTCCACATCATCCCTCCACTGCTCCATTGCATCCCGGGATGCATCCGGAGGTGGTGGGCGCTGAAGGAGAGCACGTGCTGCATGGAGCGCGTGTTCCGGGTTGTCATGATTCGCCGACGCATTGATTGACGCCGGTGCACCATCGCGCTGCCCAACTTGATTTGCTGGTGGAGGCGGCGGTGGTGGAAGTGTGACTCCTGCTGAGGTTCCTACTGGTGGCTGCATATTGGAGGGATTGCCCCCAGCAGCTTGAACAGTGGGATGACCATTGGATGATTCAGCAGCTGAGTTCACCATTATTGAAATCGCTGGCCCCTACCTGGCGCCAACTGTCGATGGTTTTGATCTGGCAGATCTCCCGACACTACTTAAAGTGTTTGCAGAGTTTGAAGTTTGGTGTGGGCATGCAGAGATTCAAGAAGGTGAAATGTAAAATGACACAGGAGACACAAAGATTTACGTGGTTCGGGCCGCCTGAGCGTAATACCCTACTCCACGGGGTGTGTTGGTGTTGTATTGGATGTATGAACTCAACTCAGGTGACGTGAGTTGAGAGCGCGTGTGAGACGATCAGACCAGATGTCCTCTATGTATCGTCGGCCTGTCCTTTTATAGTACAAGGACAGGCCGTTACAAGTTGGCCTGGCCCGACATGTGGCCCCAGCGGCTACTCATATTGATACACATTTGATGCGCTTAATTACCCTTAATGACCGAGTTACAGGCTTTGACAGTGTTGTTACTGGTAATAAGGGTCGTCTGATCGTGTGTCATTAACATAGTATTAATGACACTTAATCGGGTCTTGAAGTCCTTGATTCCCCTTTGAAGATCCAGAGCCGTTGTGGATTCTACCGGAGGTTTGAGGCTGAAGATCAGACGGTTGTACACGTGGCAGCTCTGGAGCATACCGTGGGGAACAGATAGGTCCGGTGCCACCAAACACGTGTCAGTTCCGGAGCTTCCCTCGGTCTGGGGTTAGGTCCGGGGGTGCCGTTATGGTACATAGCCCGAAGCTTCCCCCTTGTGGGCGGTAGCTCCGGTTTGATGGTACACGTGGCGACCCTGGGACTAACCATGTTGGGGAAGCGGGTCTGGTTATGTCTGACATGTGGGCCTCCGAAGGTCTTCAAATCAAGTAGATGACATTTCCTTGAGATCTTTGCAATCTCAAGGGGTATACGGTACCCAGGGTACCGACAGGCTCAGTTGCTGCAAATGATACCTCCTACATGGCCATTTGCTGTGTGGGGGATGGACATTTTGGGACCTTTCCCAAAAGCCATCGGAGGTTACAAGTTCCTGTACATCGCCATCGACAAGTTCACTAAGTGGTCGGAAGCTACTCCGGTTGTTACAATTAACAAGCAATCTGCTATCAAGTTCTTGAAGTCCATAGTCTGCAAATTTGGAGTTCCGAACAGAGTCATAACTGACTACAGAACCCAATTCACAAGTGCAACATTGCAAGAGTACTGTGAAGATCTCGACATACAAGTAAGCTACGCTTCAGTAGCTCACCCGGAAAATAATGGCCAAACTGAGAGAGCAAATGCAGAGATACTAAAAGGACTCAAGACGCGCACATATGAGCGCCTGAAGAAATACGGAGCCATCTGGATAGAAGAGCTTCCATCTGCATTGTGGGCGAGCAGGACAACATTTAACCGGTCAACTAGGAGACACCCTTCTTCCTGGTGTACGGAGCTGAAGCGGTCCTTCCTCCAGAGATCACCATGGGGTCACTCCAGGTCCGAACCTTCGATGAAGTCGCACAGGACAAGTTCCCGCGTGGAGACGTAGACCTCGTCGACGAGGGAAGGTGCCAAGTAGCTGTTCGGAACACACGATAACGCCAGGCGCTCTGGCGCTATCATCAAAAGTTCATGCGCAACCGGCAGCTTGAAGGAGGTGATCTAGTGCTGTGGAGAATACTGACTCGAGAAGGGATGAACAAATTCTGAGTTATCAAAGTTTCTCGCCCCAGATGTGTTCGCTTGGCAACAGAGGATGGGACCCAACTTCCCAATCCATGGAATATCGAGCACCTCCATAAGTTTTATGCTTAGTTTGATGGAGGTGAGTCTGCATTTACACATAATGTAAATTATAGAGTCTATGAACAGAGTCGGATAGGTCCTAGACAAAAAGCACACTTAACTTGGTCATTGTACTTTGAGTGTAGCTTACCTATCCTGGGTTAGAACAAGATGAATAGCACACTTAGCTTTGTTCCGTACTCTAAGTGTGTCATTGTCTCCCCTGTAATTCAGACCTATAATGAAAAATATTTTTGTGTGAAAGCAGACTCCACATGCATTAATTTTGTACATGCTCCTTACTTTTATATCTTTTCCTTCTTCTCTATAACGAAGCTGTTCATTTCTTTTTGAAATTTAGTCCAGGTAATTCGCGTGGTATATAAGTTATATTTTTGATCTTCATTCGGATCATAGCATTGCTAGATGGTCTACTCGTCTGAAAACCAAAGCCAATGACGGGTCAGGAGTGTGCTATCGACTTAGACTAGTCAGGCACCCTAAGTACGCCACTCTACCTATATCCTAGCAGGTCCCAGTAGGGCGGGTTCAGAAGGCACTCGGATCTAAAGAGATTGCATCAATATACTTGTTATCATGCTTGAATTCTTTTGGATTTAAAATTCAAATAAGAACAATAAGCCACAAACCAATTATAGACAAAAGGACAAATTTTATTGCTTTTCTTGTCTTTATTGCGTAGGAAAAATAAAAAATACATGGCGATGGTGGACGATGTCGGAGATGCTAAGCTCTGACAACCCCAGGGGTCCCGCCGTCGACATTCTATATGTTGACAGTGGGCGCTGTCGAAGCTAGGAAGCTCTGACAACTCCCAGGGGGCCGCCGTTGACGTAAACAATTAACAGTGATCTAAATGAAGATGGTGGAGAAATCATCCCAAGGGGGCCCGCTGTCGACGCCACAAAGGGCCTTCGGAGGTGTCAGAACTAAACTTTGGACCTAAGAGCTAACGTTCTATTTACAAGTTTGAAGTGATCAAGTCGTCAAGTCATTGTCAAAACCTTATTGATACATGTCCGCAACCAAATTGTGCACATCTACCAGGGGGCCAACAATATAAAGGAAATGCATTGAAGATATATACAAAATGGGGAAAATGGAATTCATTCATTGAAAATACTAGATTTCATTGACTCAAAATTGGATAATTACAAGTGAAGGCAGAAGAAAAAAGCCCTAGCTACTGGAGGTCCTATGGAAGAACGAGGAAACTTTTTGGGCAACTTCTTGAACGTTGGCCCTGGCAGCATGCTCCTCTTCAACAACGGGTCCTTCGACTATTGAATCCAGAGACAGATGCAGGTCCCGGCTTTTGAAACACGTTAGCACATATTCGGCAACGTTCTTGGCCAGGGACTTCCCCTCTGTATCCATTGGTCGATGATGACATCACCCATTGCATCAAGTTTGTTGCCAGCAGAGCCCAATGCCACCAGCGCCTTATCCAGCTCTGGCTCCGGGTCATCCAGACGTACCGGACTAAAGCCAAGTGGCACCGGAGCTTTGTTAGCTCGCCCTAGAAAGTCCCAGACTCGCTGCGACTCAGTTGCTCTCGAGCTCCTTAATTCCTCAAGTGACCTTCTGGCAGTCACAAGCTCCGAACCTTCCCGAGCGAAGCGCACGACCTCCTTAGCATGCTGCTGGATACTTTCAGCCAGCTGCTTTTCACGATCATCAAGCTCCAACTCTCGGAGGTGGATGCAGTTCTGACGGTCCGCCAGGTCCTTCTTCCTGCCTTTCACCCTCTGCCCTCTGGTGGAGATGTCATTCTCTCTCTTGGAGACGTCTTTTCCCAACTGTCAAATCCTCTCTTTCTCTTGAAAGCACCACTCCTCAAACTATTTGGTGCGATTAGCCAAACTCTGCTCTCTTAGGGACAACCTCTGGGCGAGCTCCTCTTCCCTCTTTATGAGGTGTTCCTCTTTCTTCAGGAGCTTATCCTCCCTTTGATCGAGAGCTTCATGGCACTTGATGAGTACCTCATTTAACTCGTTGAGGCTGTGCAAGCGGTTATCAGGATCCTCATTGGTCTCCATAGCATGCTCAAAAATCTCCTGAGTCTTCACATCGATAGCCTTGATGGCAGCCTCACGCTCATTCAACAAGCGTCCCACCACATTAGTCGGGCCTTCTCCTCGTCAATCCGCTCCCGCTGATCCACAAGCCTTGATTGAGTCAGCTTGGTCTCGAAGTAAAGTCTGTTGCACCAACATCTCAGAGTGTGGCGCTCCTCTTCAAGGACCTTGCTATCATGGTCTAAGGCAAGCTAGACTTGATGGAGACTGGAGCAAGCGTTGTCTATCGACAACGCTAAAGGAATTGGCTCTGGACCAGCCTTGATCTCTTCCGCCAGCTCCAGCGGGTCTTCCAAGACGACTGAGGGGCACGAAGGCGCGAGCTCCCTCTCGAGCAACTCCACTTCAGCTGGACTGATCGTCTGAAGCTCCTCCACATCCATAGCCCTCGGAGCTGATGAGGAAGGCCCCCCTGCCGGATCATCAATTGTTGGCTTGGTGGGAGGAGGACCCGCAACCGCCTTCTCTAGGTGCTCTAGCTCGGACATAAGCACCTCCGGAGAAATCACCTCTGGGGTTGGCATTATAGCTTCGTCCGGGACTCTCACCACCTCCGGCTCAGACGCTGGAGCTTCAGCTACTTCCAGCTCAGCTGCTGGAGCTTCAGTTACCCCCGACTCAAATGCTGGAGATTTTACCATCTTTGGCTCCGATGTTGGAGCCTCAGCTACTAACGCTTCTTCACGAGTCTCTTCCCCATTGAATGTGGCCTAGAGGGGGGGGGGGGTGAATAGGCCTTTTTGAATTTTGTTGGAACATGCAACCTTAACAACAAGATCAAAACTCGAGATATCAGACTAGTCCAGTCAAGTGCGGACTAATCCGGTGTGTACCGGCTAGGTTAATCAAGTTTGATCGATTAATTTGATTCTAGGATGTATGCAGCGGAAATATACAGGTAATTGAAGTGTTGCACGATTATGAACTAGGGTGTACCATAAGTTAACCTTATGTTTAATGTTTCAACATAAAGTAAGAAAGATTAATTGAAACCCTAGTTTGATATGATGTATAAGAATGATGAACGCAAAGCAAGAACACAAGCAATTTATCCCGTGGTTCGGTTCTCACAGAGGCAACCTACATCCACGTTGAGGAGTCCACAAAAGGATCGGGTCTTCTCCAACCCTACCCTCGTAGGATCGCCACGAAGGCCAATCCTCTTCTCTTATCACAAAGGGTAAATAACCAAATCAAGGGGCCTTCTCACACGTTGAGGGCTCCCCTAGATTACAACAAGAACTCCACCAAGAACACACTCAAAAGATTACAATGAAAATCATAGGAGTGTGTTAGGGAATCAAACCAAGAGCTCAAGAGTGATGAATCGTGTCTCTCCAATGTTCCAAAGTGTATCCTCAAGGGATTGATCTTTGTGGCTTTTGATTTCGTGGAGAGATGTGTTTTTGAGACTCTTGGGAGGTGTGACGGCGCAGGGGTTCGAGAGAGATTAAAGTTGGGCCGTGCACATCTATTTATATGGGGTTTATAAAAGTGACCGTTAGAGTTTAGAAAGATCGGACTAGTCCATTGTGGACACCGGACTAGTCCGGTGTGCTGTGTGTAGCATACCCTAAGTGTCCCGAAATATCGGACTAGTCTGGCTAGGAGCGGACTTGTCCGATTTCGCTTCTGTAAATCTTCGGACTAGTCCGATAATCATCAGACTTGTCCGGATCAGTGAAACCCTAAGTGAATTGGGTGACAAGTCCGCACTTAGAGGACTTGTCCGATTTAGGTCAGAGGGTTTTTTGGACTAGTCTGTGCCAATATCGAACTTGTCCGATGTAGATCAGAATGATGTCAGACTAGTCCATTATGAGATCGGACTTATCCGATTTTGTGCAACTTGTGAAGTGTTTGGAGGACTAGTCCGCACTGGGGAGGACTAGTCCGATTCTAGTCAGAGAGATATCAGACTAGTCCGTGGTGATATCGGACTTGTCCAATCTTGTGTAGAAAGATATCAGACTTGTTCGGTGTCAATCGGACTAGTCCGGTCCTGTATAAATTTGTGCAATGTGTGTGTGTGTGTGTTTATTTGTGTTTGAGCTCTTGGGGTGTGTTTCCTTAACACACTCCATACACAATGATCTACTACACTTGTTCCTTGAGCTCTTTCCCACATTGCTGCTCATTCTCCCTTCTTTTTGGCACTTTGCTTATTTTCACATTAAAACCTGTGCTCATCTCAACAAAGTGGTTATGATCTCATTTGCTTGTCATAAATCATCCAAAACCCACAAGGGATTCCTAGATGCACTTTCAATCTCCCCCTTTTTGGTGATTGATGACAACCAATTGAGATTTCACAAAATATGACAAAAAGTTGAGATTTTCATAAAGTATGCACATATGAGTTTAAAATACATCAAGCAATGAAAACATTATCCATATGTGCATTCTTTATGGTGGGATGCATAACTAAGTGCATTGAAACACTAATCATGAAGAGAATGACATATTGACATTAACATACCAACAACAAGCATATATGTCATTCTAGGAGTAAAATCACAGATTTCATCAATTACTTGACAAGTAGTTCAAAACATTTCATCACAGGACCATAATTATCATAAGAGCATAGTAAAAGATTTACAACCCACAAATAGACAAAAAGCACAAGGGAATCTCTCTCCTCGCATCCTACAACTTAAGACCTAAGACCTAAGACTCTCCCTCAATCTCTCCCCCTTTAGCATCAAGAGACCAAAAATAAGGAGAGGAGGGCCCTAAAGTCTTCATGCCTCACTGTCGGTCCTCTCATCATCTTCATCTTCATCTTCATCTTCGGGTTGATGAGGAGGAGAAGGCGGAACGGAGCCACTCGAGCCCCCAATGCCAAAGTAGGCAAGATCGGAGGGAGTCAAGGGCCCGAGCTCAGTGTAGTCGGAGTCGGAATCATCAGAGATTACTGGAGATCCAATGGGCTTGATCTCCAGTTTCTGGCAAATCTGCTTCACATTTGCCTTGACATACTTCATGTCTTCTTTTCTTCTCTTGTTAAGCTTGTGGGCCTTCACCTCGGCCTTTCTACAGGAGGCAAAGATGGCAGCCAAGTATTTGAAGATGCCACTCGCAGATCCCTTTTGAGGAGCTGCCTAGTGGCAGGGGCAGCCCTAGCATCTCCACTTGTTCTTGCTGGAGCCTCAGGACTGGAGGCCGGAGATGGAGCAACCTGTATGCTTGGATTTTGAGGCATCTGGGGCCTCAAAGGAAGGTGCTTCACATCTTTGATGAATTCAATGCCAGTGACCTTCTCAATCATGAACATAAGATACGGAGCACATCCACATGACCTGTTGGGTGTGCAGGAGATGTTGACCATATCGTTCCAAATATAGTCAGCCACATCAAACTTACGGTCCTTACTTATGACTCTCATCAAGGTCTAGAGATAGCCATGCACACTCCCAGCATCCCCATCCTTGGGGGCAATGGTCTTCCTCAAGACACTGTTCAAGACCACAAAGAAAGGCTTCATGATCTTTGTGGAGGGAGGGTTGAACTTGGAGTTGGGCTCATAGAGGAATTTCATCTTGTCCTTCTCAATGACACCTATGTTGTGGATGACCAAGTTGTCATGGCTTGAGGTGTCAAGGTGTACCAGGCTTGCAAAGTCTTCATAAGTTATACAACACTTGGATCTGTGAGTCATCCAAGTAACACTCTCTTCATCATCACTTGAGAAATGGCAAGTCGCAAAGAATTGCGCGATGACCTCATCATTCCAATGTTCCTGAAGGCGAAGAGATCCTTCAGGCCATGCCTCTCAACTACCTCCACCACTTCAACAAACGGTGAGCAGCCCTTCTTCTCAAAGTGTGCCCAATCAATCCATTGGCTGCGCACTACAGGTGTCTTCATGGGGAGGCACACAGACTTGTAGAAATCTGCATGGAAATTGCTCCTAAATCTGCCATCGACAGCTTGCTTTGGACTGCTGTAGCAATCAACATCGCGGAACTTAGCCGTTGAGTCACTGCCCTTCCCATTGAACTTTTCTTCTGTGGGGTCCCGAGCCCCTTGCTTCGGAGCTAACATCTTCAGGGGGCCAATCGGGCCCGTTGCGATCCCCTTGCCCTTGCCCTTGGCTAGGCGGGCACTTGCCGAGCTAGGGCCACCACCAGCGGAAGCCCTGGAAGCAGACACCTTTCATCGAGCCACCCTCTTTTTAGACTGAGGAGGAGAGGGGGCTGGCTCGGAAGGTTGCTTCTTGCTTTGGTCCGTCGAGGACCAAAGTGGGGCTTCTTGTTCCATCTCGGCTTCAAAGTCGGAAACATCATCGTTCGAGTTCGACATGCCCTGAGAATGGATTATACAAGGTATGGATGAGAAATAATAACAAGGAATTGCATTGAGGAATTGAAAGGTTAGGTTTTGAGTTTAGAACAATCGGACAAGTCCGATGTATAGGCACGGACTAGTCCGGGTGACCGGACTTGTCCGTGCATGGACCGGACTAGTCCAGTATTCGTCCTCAAAAACCTAAGCAACAAGACAAATGGTGATTCCTAATGCACAACTATCTTGGCATCAATGTAATACATTAAGGGAGCATGTATATAGTGAGAGATGTTAGGCTATTCGATCAACAATGAAGAAAATAGAGATTTCTAGGGTTTGGGGGAAAATTACCGAAGAAATTGCTTGAATCTCGAAGAGGAGGGTGTTGAAGGCCGGACAAATCCGCGAACTTCAATCCTCGAGTGAGGAAGCTTGATTTCCACCCAAAATGTGGAGCTTTTTGATGGAGGAGATGCAAAATCGCCTTGGGGAGCTCGAGCGTGGAGAGAGGAAGCTTGAGGCAAGTGTTGGCGTGAGGAAATTCGGGTTTGGCGACAGCTAGGGTTAAGGACATGAAAAATCGGACAAGTCCTAAAATGATCGGACTAGTCCGAACTTTTCTAGAGGCTATATTGGACTAGTCCGTGGTCTGCCGGACTAGTCCAGCCTAACCGGCGCTCTGCGGACTAGTCTGCATGGGCAGACTAGTCCGGGTAACCACGGACTAGTTCGTGGTCACCAGGGAAGAATTTCTTAGCCCATTCGTATATATTCGAAGGTACTTATTTAGAAAAATAGGGAGGCAAATCAATTCATAATCTTGATGAATATGATCAGTAAGCATACAACAATCAAGCAATGACCATAATTCACCAAGATCTAGTAATTGATATAGTTTTTTGGAGAAAATTGAGAGAGATGATTTTCACAATCCAATCAACATGTTTTGAATAACTAATACATGTATGCAAATTTTCAAGCCACATTCCGAGCATCAAGGATATTTAGTTCATTTTGAAGCTCGCAAAAGCGTTTTTCATCAAGTGGCTTGGTGAATATGTTGGCTAACTGCTTTTCGATGTTGACATGGGAAATGGCTATATCTCCTTTCATGGAGTGGTCTCTCAAGAAGTGATGCCGGATGTCTATGTGTTTGGTTCTAGAGTGCTCAACTGGATTATGGGCAATTTTAATGACACTCTCATTATCACAAAGGAGTGGAATGCGGTTCATATTGTAACCGTAATCCCTTAGAGTTTGTCACATCTAAAGGAGTTGTGCACAACAACTCTCAGCTGCAACATACTCCGCTTCGGTTGTGGATAAAGCAATGGAGTTTTGTTTCTTGGAGGAGCAAAAAACTAGGGATCTACCTAGGAATTGGCATGTACCAGAGGTACTTTTTTCTATGTACTTTGCATCCGACATAATCTGCATCGGAGTAACCAATGAGATTGAATTTGGAGCCTTTTGGATACCAAAGACCAAGGTTGGGTGTATGAACTAAATATCTCAAGATCCTTTTTTCGGCTGTCGAGTGACACTCCTTAGGATTGGCTTGAAATATTGCACACAAACATACACTCAACATAATGTCTGGTCTAGATGCACATAAAAAGAGTAGAGATCCAATCATGGAGCGATATACCTTTTGATCCACACTAGTTCCATCTTCATTGAGATCCAAGTGGCCACTCATTGCCATGGGAGTCTTTATGGGCTTCGCCTTGTCCATCCCAAACTTCTTGAGTATGTCTTGAGTGTACTTAGTTTGGCTTATGAACGTCCCTTCCTTTTGTTGCCTCACTTGGAATCCCAAGAAGTACTTTAGCTCTCCCATCATAGACATCTCAAACCTATCTGTCATAATTTTACTAAACTCCTCACAAAAAGATCTGTTACTTGAACCAAAGATTATATCATCAACGTAGATTTGACAAACAAAGAGATCATCGTCAAAGTTCTTTGTAAACAATGTGTAATCTACTTTACATATCTTAAAGCCATTTTTAATTAAGAAATCTCTAAGACACTCATACCAAGCTCTAGGAGCTTGTTTGAGGCCGTAGAGAGCCTTATGCAATTTAAATACGTGGTCGGGGAACTCTTCATCTTCAAACCCGGGGGGTTGCTCCACATACACATCCTCCTTGATTGGTCCGTTGAGGAAGGCGCTTTTCACATCCATTTGATAGAGCTTGAAATCATGGTGAGTAGCATATGCAAGTAATATTCTAATGGACTCAAGTCTAGCTACAGGAGCAAAGGTTTCATCGAAATCCAAACCTTTGACTTGTGAATACCCTTTGGCCACAAGTCGTGCCTTGTTCCTCATCACCACCCCGTGTTCATCTTGTTTGTTGCGGAAGACCCATTTGGTGCCGACGACGTTGGATTTGGGTCTTTTGACTAGTTCCCACACCTTGTTACTTTTGAAATTGTTGAGTTCTTCTTGCATGGCCACTACCCAATCCTGATCCTTCAATGCATCCTCAACCCTGCGTGGTTCCAAAAAGGACACAAATGAGTAATGCTCACAAAAATTAGCCATGCGAGATCTAGTAGTTACTCCCTTTTGGATGTCACCGATGATGTTGTCGATTGGGTGATCCCTTTGGATGCATTGGTGTACTCTTGGGTGTGGTACTTGCTGTCTTGAACCTTCATCATCATCTTCTTCTCCCCCTAAATGGTTGCTCTCATTGACTTGTTGATCATTTTCACTTTCTTGAGGTTGATCTTGTATGGAAGCTCCCCCTTGATCAATGGTCTCCTCTTGTGGTTCATTTTCCTCATGCATATGTAGAGGTGGCTCTTGTGGTCGAACTTCGCCTAACGCCATTCTTTTCAATGCTTGACAAGGAGCTTCTTCTTTATCTAGCACACATGGATCAACTTGCTCCTTTTGGGAGCCATTAGTTTCATCGAACACTACATCACGTGCTACTTCAACAAGTCCGGAGGTCTTGTTGTAGACACGATAGGCGTAAGTGTTCAAATCATAACCAAGCAAGAAACCTTCACCGAACTTCGAAGCGAACTTTTAAGTCCTATGCTTCTTGTTCAAAATATAACATTTGGAACCAAAAACTCGAAAATACGAAATATTAGGCTTGTTACCGGTGAGTAGCTCATAAGATGTCTTCTTGAGTAGTCGATGAAGGTAAAGTCGATTTATGGCGTGGCAAGCGGTGTTGACCGCTTTCGCCCAAAATCGATCCGAGGTCTTGTACTCATCGAGCATTGTTCTCGCCATCTCTATGAGGGTTCGGTTCTTTCTTTCGGCAACTCCGTTTTGTTGAGGGGAGCACGGAGCTAAAAACTTGTGCTTTATGCCTTCTTCATCTAGGTACTCCTCCACTTGTGTGTTCTTGAACTCCGTGCCGTTGTCGCTTCGAATGTTCTTGATTGTCAATGAGAATTCATTTTGAGCTCGCTTGAACTTCTTGAGTATTCCTTGTGTTTCTGACTTATCATGTAAAAAGAAAACCCAAGTGAAGCGAGAAAAATCATCGACAACTACTAAACCATATTTGTTACCACTGATGCTTATGTAGGCGATTGGACAGAATAAGTCCATGTGAAGTAGCTCGAGCGGTCTTGTTGTAGTCATGACGTTCTTCGCGGGATGAGGTGCTCCAACTTGCTTCCCAGCTTGGCACGCGCTACAGGGCCTGTCTTTCTCAAAAAACAACATCCTTCAAACCTCGGATGTGATCGCCCTTGAGGAGTTTTTGAAGACTCCTTATACCAACATGCGCTAGCCGTCTATGCCACAGCCAACCCAGGTTGGTTTTTGCAATCAAGCATGTGTCAAGTTCGGCTTTATCCTTGTTGAAGTCAACAAGATAAAGCTTTCCCTTCAACATACCCTTGAATGCAATTGAACCATCACTCCTCCTGGAGACGGTCACACCCTCGTTAGTGAACAAGCAATTATAACCTTTGTCACATAATTCAGATATGGACAGCAGGTTATAATATAAGGAATCAACATGTAATACATGAGAAAGAGTGTGTTGTGGTGATATGGCAATTTTACCGGTACCGAGCACCTTTCATTGACCATTGTCTCCAAAATAGATGTCCTCGCTTGGATCCTCATTTGCTTCATATTCAACAAACATCCTTCTTTCTCCGGTCATATGGTTGGTGCAGCCACTGTCTAGCACCCATTTGGATCCACTAGAGGAATAGGCCTACAAAAACAAATTATGCCTTGGTTTTAGGTACCCAAGCTTGCTTGGGTCCTTTTAGGTTAGTCACAAGGGATTTGGGCACCCACACATGAGACTTGGTGTTCCCATGGCGTGGCCCAACATAACAAGCATAATTTTTTCCATAATTGCTTCTCATTAATACATAAGATTCATCGAAAGTTCTGAATAGCAACTTTTCTTGTTTATACACAGGACTAGTCTGGGAGGCCGGACTTGTCCGAATCCCGACCGGACTAGTCCGGTGGTCATGCGTGTTGTATTCATTAATCTTGGATCTTCCAGTTTGAGAGAGTCTTCCCTTTACAAAGACATTGCTATCCTTGTTATTCTTATGGCTTTCAGCTTGTTGCTTTTCACCATAAGAGTAACCAATGCCATATTTGACATTTGGAGGTCTTGTGACCAAGTATGCACTACGTGCATATTTGATCTTCTCCTTGTCAAATATGCCATTTTGTGCAGGATGCTTGTCCTTGGTAGAGGTTGACTTGTCTTTCAAACTGTTGTCAACTTTACCACATGTACAAGTAGAAATCAACTTTAATTTTAATGTGTTGAGAAGGTGAGCTTGAAGAGGATGAAGGGTCACCTTGCTTGAGTGACTCAACTTGCACCTCAAGGATCTCGTTAACCTTGATTAAGTTAGCAAGTTCTTCCTTGATTGCAGCGTTTGAATCGCTTAACTCCAAGCAAGTTTCCTTGCTTGAAGCTAATTCAATCTCTAGTGACTTGCTCCGCTCCTTTTCAAGTTCTAGAAGCTTGTCAAGTTTGACATATTCCTCCTTTTGGGAGATAATCATGTCTTCTTGACGATGTATCAACCTCTCCTTCTCAACAAGTTGATCAAGTAAAAATTTCATTTTTGTGGCAGTTTTCTTATCTAGTCCAATGAGCATGTCTTTATTATCGCTAGCAATTTCACTATCACTAGAATAAGAATGTACGGAAGAGGATTTTGTCATTAACTTGCGTTTACCTTCCTTTGCCATGAGACAAGTGTCATTTCCCTTCCATGCGCCGAGTGTAGGGAAGAGAGTGGACTTCTTAAATGTCTTCTCGATGGCTATGTTAGTCATCTCTTCTTCTTCTTCCGATGAGGACTCATCATTTGAGTCCCACTCTTTCCCTATATGCGCTTGTTCAGCTTGTTTCTTCTTCTTGAAGAATTTCTTGGGTTGAGGCTTGGCTTCTTTGGTCTTCTTCTTGTTCTCTTCATATGGACAATCAACTATAAAGTGGCTATACTCACCACAATCATAGCATGCCCGCCTCAACTTTGACTTAGATCTTTCCTTTGTATTTTCCCTCACTTGATTTGGCGCCTTGTATCTTCTTCATCATCTTCTTGAATTTCTTCATGAATAGTATCATGTCATCTTCATCCAAATCATTGCTCTCATCATCATCGTCTTCTAGTTGTGCTTCTCGCGCTTCTTTAGATAAGGGATTGAGGGTGGACTTCAAAGCAACCCCTTTCTTCTTTGCCGAGGTGAGGTTAGCAATTTCCTTGACATGCTTCGCTTGCTTTTCCATCATCTCGAAATTGATGATTTTTCCAAGTAGCTCATCCGGAGTCATTCTCTTGTATCCTGGGCTTTCTCTAATCATTGAGCATAAGGTGACGTTGCGAGACATGAAAACTCTAAGGATGAGCTTCACCACCTCGTGGTCGTTCCACTTCTTGCTTCCGTAAGATTGAACCTTGTTGATGAGCATTTTTAGTCGGTTATACATATCTTGAGGCGACTCATCTTCTTCGATTGCGAATCTTCCTAATTCGCCTTCGATCATCTCGATCTTCACTTCACGCACATGATGATCACCTTCATGTGCAGTTTGCAATGTGTCCCAGATCTCCTCTGCAATCTCGAGTCCATCCACCTTGGTGAACTCGTCTCGACTGAGCGAAGAGGTAATAACTGCCGCAGCTTGAGCATTTCGATGAATTGCCTGCTCTTGGCTTGGTGTGAGCTCTTCGTCGTCGTCTGGGATATCTATCCCTGTGCACACAATATGCCTTGGATTGAGAGAAATTAGATGCATTTTCATATTTTGCCTCCACATTGAATAATCACTTCCATCGAAGTGTGGGGCTTTTCCTAGAGGGATAGACAAATAATGATTATTGCTAAAATTAAGATGATCATAGTTAAAAGGATATCGGGAGTAGTTGGTGTGACTAGTCCCCTTCTTCTTCTTCTAGTCTTCGACCTTCACCTTCCCTTTGGAGAGGGTTTTCTTCCTTAGGAGCGCCTTGAGTTCCAGCGTCTCCTCATCATCATCCTCGAAGTATTGAATGGCTTCGAGGAGCTTCTCCAATTTCTGGTTCTTATCTTCATCAACCTTCTCTTGGTTGTTGCTCTTGTGTACGTCTTTTATGTCTGACATGATCTCTTCGAGCGATTAGTCTCCTTCTTAAAGAACCTTGCTCTGATACCAATTGAATGTGGCCTAGAGGCGGGATGAATAGGCCTTTTTGAATTTTGTTAGAACTTGCAACACTTAACAACAAGATCAAAACTCGAGATATCGGACTAGTCCGGTCAAGTGCGGACTAGTCTGGTGTGTACCGACTAGGTTAATCAAGTTTGATCGATTAATTTGATTCTAGGATGTATGCAGCAGAAATATACAGGTAATTGAAGTGTTACACAATTATGAGCTAGGGTATACCACAAGTTAACCTTATGTTTAATGTTTCAACATAAAGTAAGCAAGATTGATTGAAACCCTAGTTTGATATGATGTATAAGAATGATGAACGCAAAGCAAGAACACAAGCAATTTATCTCGTGGTTCGGTTCCCACAGAGACAACCTACATCCACGTTGAGGAGTCCACAAAAGGACCGGGTCTTCTCCAACCCTACCCTCGTCGGATCACCACGAAGGCCAATCCTCTTCTCTTATCACAAAGGGTAAATAACCAAATTCAAGTGGCCTTCTCACACGCTGAGGGCTTCCCTAGATTACAACAAGAACTCCACCAAGAACACACTCGAAAGATTACAATGAAAATCACAAGAGCGTGTTAGGGAATCAAACCAAGAGCTCAAGAGTGATAAATCATGTCTCTCTAATGTTCCAAAGTGTATCCTCAAAGGATTGATCTTTGTGGCTTTTGATTTCGTGGAGAGATGTGTTTTTGAGGCTCTTGGGAGGTGTGATGGCGCAGGGGTTCGAGAGAGATTAAAGTTGGGCCGTGCACATCTATTTATTTGGGGATTCTAAAAGTGACCGTTAGGATTTAGAAAGATCGGACTAGTCCGTGATGGACACCGGACTAGTCCGGTGTGCTGTGTGTAGCAAACCCTAAGTGTCCTGAAATATCGGACTAGTCCGGCTAGGAGTGGACTTGTCCAATTTTGCTTCTGGAAATCTTCGGACTAGTCCGATAATCATCAGACTTGTCCAGATCAGTGAAACCCTAAGTGAATTGGGTGACAAGTACGCACTTGGTGGACTTGTCCAATTTAGGTCAGAGGGTTTTTCGGACTAGTCCGTGCCAATATCGGACTTGTGCAATTTAGATCAGAATGATGTCAGACTAGTTCGTTATGAGATCGGACTTGTACGATTTTGTGCAACTTGTGAAGTGTTTGGAGGACTAGTCTGCACTGGGGAGGACTAGTCCGATTCTGGTCACAGAGATATCAGACTAGTCCGTGGTGATATTGGACTTGTCCGATCTTGTGCAAAAAGATATCAAACTTGTCCGCTGTCAATCGGACTAGTCCGGTCCTGTATAAATTTGTGCAATGTGTGTGTGTTTATTTGTGTTTGAGCTCTTGGGGTGTGTTTCCTTAACACACTCCATACACAATGATCTACTACACTTGTTCCTTGAGCTTTTTCCCACATTGCTCCTCATTCTCCCTTCTTTTTGGCACTTTGCTTATTTTCACATTAAAACCTGTGCTCATCTCAACAAAGTGGTTAGGATCTCATTTGCTTGTCATAAATCATCCAAAACCATGGTAACATCTGGCGTTGTCGCTGGACTTGTGTCCACGACAGTTGGCACTGGAGCTGTCGTGACCTCAGCCACCACTAGGGGAGGCACATGGGTCGATGCAGGAGCCTCTGCCCGCACAACCTCAGTTACTGCAGTAGGGGTCAGAGCTTCAGTTTTCTTTCTCGACACTCTGGAAACAAAAGATCAAAAAATTCAAAACATGGTAAAGATAAAAATATCAACTCAAGGTGAGAAGACGATGCTTACCTTGGGAAGTTTCCACTTTAGCCGCTGCGGAACTTCTTCTTCTATAGCCCGGACTCGGAGCCCACCAGACCTGGTGAGGCAGAGACTCCGAATCCAAGCCAACGCAAGAGTTGGAGTCGCCTCAGCTGGGACCTCCCTCGGCTGGGAAAGATCCCCGGACTTGGAGCCCATAGCTGACACTAGGGTCAGCTTCGATTCGCCGAAGCTAGTGCCCCTCACGGACGCCGGCTCCGAAGAAGGTTTGGCCGCCGAAGCTCGACTTGGTCAGGGGGAAGATGCAGCTGGAGATGGAGCCGACCTAACGGAGCTCCCATCATCGTGCCTCAACTTCCTCTTTCAGCTAGAAGATTCGGCTGGCTCTTTGCCCTTGCCCTTGCTGGCATCGTCAACCCTATGGCTTGGAGTAGCGGGAGCCTTCCTCTCCGAAGCTCTGGGAATAGAAATTTCGGAGGTCCCGCACTTCTCCACCAAGTCGAGGTCGTCCAACTCCGACATTCCCTTTCAAAGCTCCCTCCTAAACTTTGGAACCATGTTCAGAGGGAGAATGTCAGCTGGTGGAGTCAAGGCGTCCTGGGTGATGGCTCCGTTTTGAAGCTTCTAGAGATGGAGCTTCAAAGCCTCATCATCCAAATTAGTTCAAAAACCAGTTTCGATCCGGTTGTGATCCATCTCGCTGTTGAAAGCCCATGCGGGCCACTCCCTCATCTTCAGCGGAGCCCACCTGTTGACTAGGATGTTACCAAAGACCATCTGAGGGGTAACTCCACCAGTCACACATGGTTGGATCCTTGTCAAGACAGGTTTGTATGCTTCAAACAATACCGAAGCGGCATTCCAGGTGTCGGTTTTGACATTGGGGAGGCTGGTAGGCAACTCCAGCCTTCGTGATGATCCATCGTGATGACCACCCAGTTTTCTTCCAGTTGTCCCACTTCCCAGAGGGGAAGGTATTCAAGTACTTGAAGGGACAATTCTTGCACTTCACAAAGTAGTATAAGACGATCAACTCACTCCCCTTCCCAGTAGTGTGGACCATGAAGAAGGTCCAATAGAGCTCTATGCTTGGCGACACACTCACCCACATCTCGCAGAAGTGGATGAAACTCGCCACTAGCAAGAAAGATTGAGGGCCGAGGTGATGAAGCTGGAGCCCGCAGAAGTCCAGCAACATCAGAAGGATGCTCGAAAAAGGTGGGACCAGCCCCACCATGGCGTACCCCAAGAAGAAGATGATCTCTCTGGCGCTTTGCTTCTTAAAGGGAAGCTTGCCGAAGCGGATTGAGTTGTTGAAGGAGGCGCCTGACCACCCCATGTAGGTCTGAACCCTCGCCAAATCTTCATCACTCTTGATCTTGCTGCTGGGAAGACCTAACTCCATCACGGCAAAGCGGGGCGAAAGTTGGAAAAGCGATGCAAGGGCTGAGAGATTCTGAGCGCAAGTTCGAACGAAGGCGTAAAGAGTCCTCTAACCGTGCAGGCTTTCCTTCCTGAGTAAGCCTCCACAACGCTTGGAAGGAAACCGCGACGGGATCGAAATCTCATTTTGAAAATTTGCCCTGTCAATGACAAGCGGGCCCAAGTCCACTCCGGCAAAAAAGTCGCACCAGGTGAACCGTTGTCATGATGGGAAGTTGGAAACCCGAGAACAACGACCTGACAGGGCTGCAAAGGTTGCACTCAGAACTGCTACATTTTTTTGTATTGGAAACCGACGACCTTCAATTGCGTGAGATCTGCACGCTAGGATCTCACCTGCCGTATCAACAGAGGCCACACGTCAGCGGTTTAACTACAGATCGTCACCCCAACAACCCAGGAAAAGACCTTTGAAGCAATAGTGTGGGAATCGATGATGGCCCCACCTCGGGTATCGAAATATCTCCCAGAGGCTTGCCCGAGAGGCCACTGTTGGTACACTGGATACCAAGTACCCATAGTTACCATGATTAAAACTACGAAGTTGCACCTATCCGAGTTGAAGACTTCCGAAGGCCCCACGTGCCCCGCGGCACTAGACCTACCTCCCTTGTTTGGCTAGCTCTGACACTGCCACGTGTATCGCAGGGCCGGACCTAACTCCCTTCATAGGGAAGCTTCGGTCATGCCACATGTCTAGTGGCCCCGGACCTATCCCACAGTAGAGGGAAGCTCCAGTGCTTCCACGTGTTTAGCAGCTCCGGACCTGCCTCCCCACAGAGGGAAGCTCAGGAGCTGCCACGTGTTGAGCCTCCAGACCTAAGCCTATAACGAGAAGACTACTGGATCCCCAACGACATGGACATTCAAGAAGCCATTAAAATAGCTGTTACAAGACCTGATTAACGTGGCATTAACTCAGTATTAATGACACACGATCAGAGGACCTTCAAGGATGATAACGCCGCTATTAAGGTGCGCTATCACACAATTAATCACAATTTATACATGTAGATCGTGTATGGGTGACTAATTACAGCCGGGGCCACCTGTCGGGCCAGATGAACCATGTAGCGGCCAATCCTTAGCATATAAAAGGGTTGCACCGCACGATAGAACTAAGGTCCAACCAAACTCTCACGTATACTACGCATACAAACTCATCAACAACCACCCTGTGGAGTAGGGTATTACGCTCAGGCGTCCCGAACCACGTAAAATCCTCCGTGTCACCGTCTCACTCTTAATCTTACGCGCGCCCCAACCAAATACGAACCTACGCAGACTATGTTTCACTAGTACCGTTGGAAGTGTCTTAGTCTACACTTCGACAGTTACTTTAAATTCCATGTAAACATACTCAAAATTTCATGAAGACATATTCAACATAGTACAAATATACTGAAAATTAACTTAAACATGGCAAAAATTAAATTTTCACGTTGGTTACTTATTTAATTTCCATGTATAAACATATAATCTTAAAATTCTAGCAAATATAAACTGTCACGTTGGTTACTTATTTAAATTTACTTCAAAATAACAGCGGAAGCTTAATATACTTAATTTCTTAAATTCTGAAATTAATTGCAAAACACTTAATAGCAATTAATTGAATTAAAATAACTGAGAAAGTTCACTTAAAACATTAATTATCAGAAAATTACAGAAAATATGCAATAAAATATTACACAATCATCACACAAAATTTCTTAAATTTTCTTAGCTATTTAACTAAATTTTCTAATCATTTATTAATTTTTCTGGAATTATTTTTCCATACTAAATATGTTCTGAAAATGGAAATATGCTGAAAATGCTAAAGGGATCAAAATCCAAAATTCAGCCCACTGTCTAAAAAATGGCCCAGCCCAAACTTCTAAAAATGCTTAAAATAAATGGAAAATGACATCGCCCGACCCATCTGACATTCAGTCCAAGGCCAAAATTGTTCCAACTAAAAATTGCGAAATTCTCTAAAAATCAGAAGGGCAGCCCAATGGCCCATTACGCCAGCCCACATGGGCTCAGGGCCAATTTTCCTTACGTGGTGGGCGACGCACGTCATGGTCCGTTGGATTTCGATCCGATAGCTCCGGTCCCATGAGAACTTAAAACGCTGGCCAATCTGAGCCATCTGATGGTGATCCAACGATGGGGTGTTGATATCGGACGGTACTTAAGCCTGTCGGCCACCGTTTTACTCAAACCCTAAATCATTTTCGCCCTCTCACTCTCTCTCCTGTTCAGTTTGAGTGGCGGCGAGGCCGAGAGAGCGAGGCAACGGTGAGCTCGGGACCTCCGGTGCCACTGTGCCATCGGCGCCGACGAGAGAGCCCTACGGGGTCGTTCTTCATCGGTGTCGATGACGACGGTCGGTTTTGTCGTTGAGGAAAACCGATGCGCTCGCCAGATCTAAGAGAGAGAGGTCCGCTGCGGGGACTTTGGCACGACCGTGCCCTCGCCGCCGGCGAGCGATCGTGAGGTTTCTCATCGTCGGTCGAGGTCGCGTCGGTCGGTCGCCATCGAAGGAAACCCGCGGCTAGGGTTTTGACCCTAGCCTGGCGAGTTGGGTGTTCTGAGTGCTTATGTTTGCAGGTACTCCGGCGCTGCCAAGGCCTCCACGCTGGTGCGCACATCGTGTAGCCGGTGGTGAGGCGCGCCTAGGGTTAGGGTTTTTAACCCGACGCTCTAAGGCAGCGATGGCAGATAACGTGTGCGACTAGGGTTAGGGCTTTGATCTCGAAATCCTAGCGTTGTGCTTGAGGACCACGGCACCGCCATTGTCTCTCTGTTGGGAGATTCAATGGATGGCAGCCGTCGAGGGGAAAAGGCTGCTAGGGTTAGGGTTTCCCCTAACCCCGCACTGAGGAGGACTCGACGGTCGAAGCCACCCTATCCAGATAAGTTCTCTTCCCCATCTGATTCTTTAATTCGATTCAGGTTCTTTTCTGAGTTTTAAATCTTAGCTGAAATCAAACTAAAAATTGATTCCCCTCCTTCTAACTACTGCGAATTAACAACTTAATTGGAACTAATCTTAATTAACTGAGACTAAAATTGAATTAAAACATGATCAGAAACTTAATAATTCTGATTTAGATCTAATTACCCAATTAGTGTTTATCAGCACAACTCTTATACCATTTTTAGATCTAATAATGCTTAGGATCTCTACTGTGAATATCTAATCAGGATCTCTTAGACATAATCAATCATCAATCTAATTACTTAGGCTCATTTAACAATTGAACATGCAAACAGATCAATCATTGAGTGGAAGAGACTTAGGGGATTAGGGGAGAGAGATGAGAATTACCGTCAGAGGATCCACTTGATGCCATTGGGCTCAAGTGGATGATCGTTGAAGATTTGCCTGAGGCGGGATGACCGATGATGCAGGACGACGGTGGTGCAGTGGTGGCTTGGCGCAGGAGCGATGTCGGTGTTGGCAGCGACGGATCTCCAAAGAGGTGCGGACCTTTCTCCTCACTCGGTACCCTAATAGATCGGATTAGGGTTTGTGGGGAGAGGCGTCTAGCACACGATTGATTGGGGCAATCTGGCTCCGGCCCTCTCCCCTCTATTTATGTGGCGCATGTGAGAGGGGGCCGCACCGAACAAGTCGGTTGCACCCCCGATCAGGACGCGCGAGGGAGTCCAACTCGGAGGGTGTGGTTGTTCTCCACGTCACCTCTGAGATCATAACTAACAGTTTTAAGTCCAAAGATTTTCCATATTAGTAATATGCTCCTTTAGAGTTCTTCTAATAGTGTTTGACATTTAAACAGCAGAACTTTATTTAATTGAATCGTATATGTTGTTGTCTAAATGTCCCACAAACGGTAGGATTATATAATAACATAATAAATAAAGAAATAATAGATCAACTGATAAGTTTTCATGGTGAAAACAACCTACTGGGGTTCAATCGAATCCACCCGGTTCTAGGCCTCAACTCAGTATGAGTTTTGCATTTACGAGTTACGACTACTTATTATTTCAATAATAGCATACCTCCCGTTGATAATATGTTGTTTGTGGTGATTTTGTAAATATGGTCTAATATCTCGGAGGTGCTTATAAGAGTATAGTGTGTGTATTCACGCTCATACGTGTATTAAGTGTTTGTGTATGTATTATATATGTTTCATAAAGAAAAATATTGACTTTTACATCATCTTGGTAACTCGCCGGCCGTGGATCTTGTAACTTTTACAACAATGCGCTTTGTAGTGTTTCTGGTTTCAGTTTATCAGTAAATTTTTTATCAAGAAACAAGAGGAATCATGAAAAAATGATTTCATTGAGCACATAAAAAAATTGGTTCTAGCTTCTCTTTAGAAGATGATAGAACTAGTTTTATAAAAAGAACTTTGTATTTTTTCTTTCTTTTGAAATTCAGTTTTGTCTCTTGTATAAACTAAATAATCTAACAAAACATGATCATAGTAGCATCATAAGGCCCGTTTCTATTTCATAGCCAATATCATTCAGGAAAGTCGCACCATGGCTACAGAAATGGGTTTGCATACAGATAAGTATGCATGCATAGATTGATTGTTGGATAAGAGCAACAGAGGTATTGAGTATTGGTTTGATTAGAGGAGCATTTTTTAGGCCGAGCTGTGTTTATTTCGAGTCGTGCCTAATATACTGATGTTTAGTTTGAAGACAAGTTATCAGTCATGGCGCGGCATAGACAAATTTAACCTATGACAAAAAATAATTATCTGCAAATACAACATATATGTTGATCGACTCAAACTCGAATGAGTTTCTACACAATTTCCTATACCAATGGATATATAATCAGTTTGCACATAACGAGGTTTATTTGTTGATATGAAACAATCATCGAATAGAGAAAAAACTCCTCCGTTTCCTTAAAAAGGAATATTTGGTTTTATGGTGAATGCTAAGCATGTTCCTCGTAGCGACGAATCGAGAGGAAACTGGAGGTAATGAGTCGGTTTTCAAACGAGAACCAGAACGCATCAAAATTCCTTTTTTTATACGAGAACTCGAGTATGAAACGGTGTCATTTCTTAGCCACGAAGCAATAATATCACCGGCTGACTGGCCGGACAGATAACCGTTTGATCTTCTATAACCAATAATCAGACCGGTCGCACCGGTGACCTCTATACGGACCTCGACTCTAAAAATAGAGGTCGTAGACATTGTAGACCTCCGCACCGGTAACTCTATCGAGATCGCTATAATCCAGTTAGCTACAGAAAAACTCCAAAGCAAACGATGCTCTGTAGCAGCCTCTACGTGTGCCGGCACGGATCGACGGTTTTCTTCGCGCGTCCGCTGACGACGATGATGTCGGTCTCCCTCGATCCTCCCCGCCCATGGCCTCCTACGATGCCAAGCCCGCTTCTCCGGCCGCCGTGGATCTGCCCGCCAAGCTTGAGGAGAGAGGAGAGATGAGCTGTGGGCGGATGAGAGAGAAGGGCGGCGGGAAGAAGATAGGAGTTCTGGCTAGAGAGAAGGGCGGCGGGAGGAGAGGGGTGGGGCTGTGGCGAGAGAGGTCGTCGGAGTGGCTCCTGCCCGTGGAGCGACGGGGTCAGAGGATGGATAGGAAAAAAAGTGCCTTGGAACATTCCTGAGCGGGGGAGGATGGATCGGGGGAGCTAGCAGAGGATGGATGGAACGGTCACTCCTGACCGTGAGAGTGCCGGGAATGTTCCAGAGTCAGAGAGAGAAGACCGGGAAACAGAGAAAAAAAAGAAAAAGGAAATATAGAAAAAAGGAATATAAGATTGTGAATTAAGAGAGAAAAAAATAAAAAAAATGACTGTACTGTCTTTTTTCTAGTAACACAAGAAAAATATAGCAGTTATATGATAAAAAAGTTGAATGGAATGATATAATATAGATGTTAGTTGATATAGAGGTTGAATATAGAGATGAATGAGTGCGGAGAAGAAAACTGTAAAGGTAAGAATCTTTTAGAGGTGACTATAAAGAAGGAGAATATTCTTTTTAGAGGTGAGCTTTAGAGGTGGATGAGTGCGATCAGTCTCATAGACCGGCGGACGGTTGTCTCTTTGCGCAGTCAGCCACGTTTCTTAGACACGAAGTATATTTTATACTCCCTCCTTCTCGGAAAGTTTGTCGCTTTGTAGTTCATTTTTGAACTACAAAGCGACAAACTTTCCGGGACGGAGGAAGTAATAACAGATGGTCATTTGATCTTTCTACAATAACGGATGGGCAGACGGCTAATCGCCGGTCGCTCGGAGATGTAACAGGAACAAGCCCGTTTTCATTCAGTCATCAACTGCACATTGCATACAAAAGCTTAAAACGCTTCCCTCACGAGTTTACTAATCCATTAGATACATTACAAAAAATGACATAATCTAGCAGATTCCCAGCACAGGCAAGCACCATCAAGTCTTAATATTTTGAAGAAAAGATCATGTCAATGGCAAGAAAAAATAATACAATAGAAAATAGTCACACCTTAGATGTCATAAATAAAGTTAAAGCACATATTGATGCCCATAAAACGGTTCAGGCCTAATCGTGGATTCATGTGTAAGAAACGACACCTTTCCTCCTTTGAGTTAGTTGCAATACCTTTGTAGCCACGTTTTTTCTTTTGCACATTCCATTTTCTACGAAAACTCAGGAGCTCCCATGATACATTGTATAAGAAAATGAGAACCGAGCAGAGCTCTGGTGGTTGCCGTGGCGGATTGGCATGTAACCATAGCAGGTTCGATTCTTAAAATCGGCCTCCGTCTCTTACTACGGTTTATCTCTAAATAATATTTCAGATACATCTCGCACGTGATGACACAAAGGGAGTGTCACGTTCTCATCATACATCGAACTCCAGATGATTTCGGTGATCTTTCGAAGGACGTGATTGTTAAAATCATGTGTAGTTGTAGGGCTGGATGCGTGTGTAGGCGTTTGATGTGTACGTGGGTGGTGTGAGTGAGTGTGTACACATATGAACCGATACTATAGCTGTACACACTCGATAGAGAGGACTCAAATTTTCAAAAAAAGTATAAAAAAAACTTGACTTAGTTTATATGAGAAACCAGATTAAAAAATCGTTCAACAACACGGCGGATTATAAGACATCAGACACACTACCACTAGTTTCTTGGACACCTAGAGGACCCAACTACTAGTAAAAGTAACGTAATACAAGTTGCAGATAGACCTTTAAAAATAATGTTTTCAATGAGATGTGTGCAACAAATTGTAATTCGACGGCATGTACCTCAGACGCGTCTAGGGAGTGAGTGACCACGACGCACGGTGTTCGCGTCGTGGCGTGCGTGCATGTTCGCCAGGAGCACATCATAGGCGGAATACCCGATCATAGCGGGCGTGGCGAAGAGGGAGTAGTGCGTGTCACTCACGAAGTTCGTTGCATCGTGTGTGTGTTTGTTCACCTTTATTTTTGATCAATCAAACCATAAAACGTTGCCGCTTTTGCGGCACAAACACTCCAGTGCTGTCGAAGTGTGGAAACGACACTCCCCTCGGAGCTGCTACGAAGCAGCCTGTGGAAGTTCTTTTATCGGAGGGGCTAATGACTTTTGAGGTAGTCGAACGAAAAGGAGAAGGTGAAAATGGTGAACACGGAAGATTTACGTGGTTCGTGCCGCCAGAGTGCAATAGTCTACGTCCACGGGAGTGTGTTGTATTGCTCTTGTGAGTGTTGAGAGTCCAAGAGGACTTGGGTGCGTATGAGACGATGTGAGTGAAGTTATCCTAAGTCGATGGATGCCCAGTCCTTTTATAGTCCAAGACCGGACAATTACATGTGCGACCCGAGGCCCAACAGGTGGCTCCAAGAGATCTTAGCCCTATACAAAATCTAGAGCATTATGGCTACTTGCTGCTCCCTCTAACCGTGGCTTAAAGACTCGCCGTCCTACTGCAGCGAACGTCAGAGGCTAAGCATAGATGTTGATGATAGCAGGGAATGTCCCATCTATCGTGTCGCCGCAACCTACTCCGTCACCAGTGTGGTGGAGCTCTGTTGCACCTTCACAGTGATGTGATTGGGCACAGTACCACTTGACATGAGTGTGCGTCGCGCCTGTGTGCCTGCAGAAGGCGCGAGTCTTGAATGCACGACTGGGCGGGGCACATCGCTCTTTACTCCTGCGACCTACTGCCCAGAGCAGGTTGTAGGGCACGTGGCAGCACCGGAGCCTGCCTCTGCAGGGAGGCTAGGTCCGGAGCTGCAGCACACGTGGTGGGTCCGGAGCCCACCTCTGAGGAGAGTCGGGGTCCGGTCCCGTTGAACACGTGGCGGGTCCGGAGCTCGCTATTGAGGAGAGGCGAGGTCCGATCTCACTAGACACGTGGCAGCACTGGAGCTTTCTATTGCGGGAGGCCAGACCTGAAGACGCAAGGCACGTGGCGGGTGCAGAGCCCTCCTTTGAGGAGAGGCGAGATCCGGACCCGCTAGACACGTGGCAGCACCAGAGCCTGCCTCTATGGGGGAGGCCAGGCCTAGAGTCGCAGGACACATGGCGAATCTGGAATCCGCCTCTGGGGAGAGGCTGGGTCTGAGCCCGCTAGTCACGTGGCAGCACCTGAGCCTCCTTTAGCAGGGAGGCAAGGTCCTTAGCCATTTCCATCCTTTGCGCGTGGGTAAACAGTATACAGGATATCGGCAGTGGCCCTCGGGCCCACCTCAGGGGAGGTGGCGATCCCGAAGGTGGGACCTTATTTTTGTCTTCCCGCACGACCTTTTCGATCTTCTATCCGAGCAGTTGAAGTGGTGGCGCACCTCTGACACCGCAAACACGTGGTCATCCCTGGTTGACGGGACGTGGTGATGTGATCTTTGCTTGATGTGAGGCTTTAACCGCGGCGTTCCCGATGCAACCGTTGTGCTTTCGCTGTGCCCCTCCCACGAAACTGCCGAGTCGCCTCCTTGAGTGACTTATCGCTAGGACCCCGCCTTCTGACAGGTGACGTGGGTCCCTCTTGTCATTAGTTCCGCGGGTTGAGCAGGGTGTCACGGTCCCAGGCGGCCTGCACAAGGTGCTCCCAAGCGTTGCGGGAGTGGGTAAATGGAACCCTTTACACCCAAAGGTAGTTCCTCATTCGCTTCCTTGCACCCGAGCCTTTCGTCTTCTTCATTCGCTCACGAGCCCTCATCCTTTTCCAAGATCTTGCTCCCCACCCACTCCAGTGGCATCGAGCCTGCGCCCCTCGCGTCGAGAAGAGCAAGCATCTGAAGCTGGTGAAGTAGCTGCTCGACTGGCGCTCGGAGGAGCAGAAGCATTGGATCTGTTGCGGGTCCGTCCCGCTTGACTTGCGGCACAGTGAGATTGTTCTTTCCACCACGTATGTGTTGCCCGGGTTCACACTCCCGATGTCTTCTTTCTTTGTCACACTACTGGAGATCTACGGCCTCCAGCTTCACCACTTGTCTCCGAAATCTTCGCCTGGTGGCAGTCTTCGTGAACCTGTGCAAAATGTTCGCGGGTGCCTGGTCGTCAATGATGTTATTTTGATACTTCTTCATGCTGAGGTCCTCGGACAGGAGCACCATACAACTGGGAGGCTACTACTTCCGACACTGAACCAGGACCTCGATGAGGTACATCACTCCCTTCAACGCTGCTAGGTGGGAGCACTGGAGGGACGATTGGGTGATCGCGAAGACCGACGCCCACAACCGCATGGAAATACCGTCCGACGGCCCGACCTCCAAGCGCTCCTTCTGGGAGGAATGCCCGAAGCTATAGGAGGAGTATGCTGTGGTGCTGGCGCAACGGTTTTTGGCAGATCATGATCTGACTTCGCTGATGGTGCTGGCAGACTTCTTGTCCCGCCGCATGGCTCATCTCTAGCAATGCAATCGCCTGACGTGGTATTACAACGGAGCGCACGATTTTACTCGATTGGATACAGGTACCGGAACAGACTCAAGCACGAAGATGCTGGTCCGGATGATAGGGAGGTTGAGTTGTGACATGGGAAACGATGATTTCATCCCTCTGTGAGTGTCTTGCGTTCCAATCTTCATAGACCCTCCGCTGAGAGCGATATCGAGGGAGATCCCGACCCTGGATGACCTCGGCCTCGCCCTGCGACAAATTGGAGATGCGTCCAGAGGGATAGTCATCCCCGGCCAAAACAACTTCAGGACCAGCATGGGTCCTTGCCCACCCTGTGTTCTGATGCGAGGAAGGTGGGGGATCCAACCTCCAACAAGGGGGACCAGAAGGTGTGTTCTCCGACCCCGTCCCAAAGAAGCACTCCCGTACGCCGTCGAGGGGCTCCTACGCTTTGAGCCGATGTCCTGAGTCGTGCCTGCGCTCTCCACCGAGGGGTAGTGGTGCTTCGAGTGAGGATCTTGTCCCCCTGTCCAAAAGAAACGGATGCTGGAGTACGCAGACAGCATCCCAGTTTCGCAGCACCGAGCAGAGGGACCGCAGGTCATGGATGACCCCGCAGATGACTTGGTGCCGAGTGCTGGTGATGGCTCCGGCGGCGCCACAGCTGGGATGGTGCCGGTAGTCGCTGGTTCCACCGCACAGTCTAGGGCTAAGGGGCCCCGGGCGGCAACTGACCTCGATGGGGTTTCGACGAGAGGCTCTAGAGGCGGCTCCACTGATGCGGCATTTAGGGCTGCACCGACAAACATGGACACTGTTGTGCAACACCTGGCTAAGAAGCCTTGGGCCGTAAGTACCCCAAACGCGGGGGCGATGAAAGGCGGCAGCGGCAGCTCTAGTTGAGGTGTTGTTGGATCTGCACTGGCGAGCGCCACGATGATGCACGCCACTCCTTTGGTCTAGAAGCAAGGGGTGGAGGTGCCATCCACAGTGGCGGGGTCAAATGGCTCCAACCCCCCACACAAGCCGAGACTCCAAGCCCGTTGGAGCTTCTAGGGTCCCTAGTAAGGTGTTCTTGCCGAGTCTTGTATTATGGTTTTCTTTGCTTCTTTTGTCTATCTTTGTCTGGTTCCCGATCCTTAGGGTATCTCCAGAGGATGTGACACCCCTTCCACAGTAGGAAAGGGCGGATATGCCCCCCCCCCCCCCCCCCCCGAGGTGCCGAAGGATTGGCAACTGCATTGGCCCCCGAGCCAGCTTGGGGGACTGACCCACCGGCGTCCGAGACCATCACACGAACGAACACGACCATCCCTGGCAGCGACGCGACCGCTTGTAGTGGCGCATAGGTTCCCGTTCCGAAGGCAACACCGAGTGCATCTCTGACGACAGAGCCCGACACCGCGACCCTTCTCGAACATCCCGTGGGCAAGGGCGCTCCTGCCTCCGACGGCGCCATGGAATCTGCGCCAGAGGCGGTGCAGAGTGCAACTCTGGTGATAGAACCGGAAAACATGTCTCTGTATGAGCGTCTCGCGAGTGAGGTAGCTCCTGCCCCTGATGGCGCCAGGGGTATAGCGCCGGAGGTGAACTAGCTCCAGAGGTGCCACCAAAGCCAGCGTAGAGCACCAACACCCTGGCCCCGAGGCTAGCACTTCGGCAGTCGGGGCTGCACCAGGGGGCGACACTGCTGCTCCATGCAAAGTCGTGTCCCTCGCTTGGCCCTTAGCGGAGATGTCGTGGTCCTTGGTGGCATAGGTGGCCCCACTGGTGGTTGACGAGGAGCCCGAAGGGTTACGGGGCAACCCTTCCTCGCGACGGCAGAGCCCATCTCCCTCTCTGAGGTCATCGGAGTGGGCCACTTTGGCCTGCATAAGGCACATCACGCTTTTGACTGGGATTGGGAGAAGCTGCAGAGAAAGTAAGAGCGCCTCCAGGCATGGGCCAAGTTGCTGCGGTTCAAGATAAAGGAGGCCCGGAAGGAGGTGGAGAAGGAGCGGGATAAGCTAAAGGAGGAAGAGAAGGAGCTGGAGATGGAGCGAGCCCTGACCAAGCTGCTGGAAACAAAGTCCAAGGAGCTCTTGGCAGAGACCATGGAGGCTAACAGGGCTGCCAATGCCTGCCTCAACACCTGTGAGGAGCTTCGGTTGGGGCTCGCTCGTCGTCTCTGAGCGGGGGTGGGAGCAGCACGAGAAGGTAGAACAGGCCGAGGAGGCCTCTCGCAAGATCTAGTTGGATAAGGGCGATCTGAAGTCCCATGCGGAGGACCTTGACCGACATGAGGCCGACCTGTCGTCAGAGCGAGAGCGCTGGAGGAAGGAGTGCCGAGCTCTCTTCAAGCGCGAGCTCACTGTTGACCTCTAAAAGAACGACCTGGATCGTCGTGCCTAGGATCTTGATGTTAGGGAGAAGACACTGGCCGCCAAGGATAAGAAGTTCTCTGAGGGTGGACCAGAGGCGTTGACAGCAACGTAGCAGGAGGTGAAGGATCTTCGGGCCTCCCGTGCAGCCGAAGCGCAGAGGGTCTTGGACTTGCTGGGCCGCTTCGAGGCATCGTTGGTGCTCCTCGGCTTCAGCCCTGCACGCACGGGGGAGCAAGTGCAGGAGGTGAACTAGGCGTTCCCCGCCCTTGACTCAGCTGGCACCAAGATGCAGGCCCTAGGAGCAATCATCAACGACCAACTGGATACCAAGGGGAGGGCCCTGGTGAAGGAGGTGGCAGAGCACGTGTTGACGTGCCTCCGAAGCGGGGACCCCAATGCCTCCTTGGAGTCGATAGTCCGAGGCCCCATCGCGGAGAGGGAGGAGGCGGCCATGTCCGAAGTCGAGGACATCGCCAAACTCGTCACTTCGCGGTTCCAACGTTAGGCTAAAGACCCCTAGGTGCTTTTTTTAGCCTTCACATCTCCTAGGAGATTTTGTACCTTTGCCTTGTAAACAAAGTTGATGATTTTGAATATGTTGATAATCATGATGGACTTGAAGTTCTTTTTGCTTCATAGCTTGGTTCTCCAGGGTCCTGAGCCGTGCAAGGACCAGAAGAAAAACTTCGCTGGACTCATTGGGTAGTAGTAGACGCTACCCTCGGGTCCTTAGCTGCGCAAGGACCTGAGAAGGAACTTCACCATCGATTAGCTAGGTGTAGACGCTCCCCTCAGCCCCTTAGCAGCGCAAGGGCTTGAGAAGACATATAGGTGGCCATATGGGTCGGGGCAGATTGACCATCACAAAAGCCCGCAGAAAAAGCATGGCCTGAAAAAATCGGGCTCGGGCCGGACCGAAGCCCGGTGCGGGCCGGGCCCGGGCCTTGACATCCGGCCTATTGGGCTTATCGACACGACCTGTTTAGCCCCAGCACAACTGGCCCGTCGGGCTGGCTCGACCCAACACAGTCCATTTAGGCCCGAATGATGATTTTTCCGCTATTTTAGTGTATTTTTTAACTTAAACGGGCCACGGGCCAGCTCGTCCCGGCATGGTCCGTTTATGGCCCAACACGCTTAAAATGAATTTGAGTCGTGCCCGAGCCTGGACCTTCAACCCACGGGCCGCCCGACACGGCCCAAATTTTTTCCGGGTTATGCCGCACCGGGCCAGCCCGACACGACCTGTTGGCCACCTATAAGAAGACAGCTTAGCAACGGTCTTGTAATTCGATGTAGTGGACAGCTCCAACGCCTACGTGTAGACCCCCGTAGTGGCCCCCTGGTAGGTGTGGCTAACGGTTTGGGCACACCTACCATGTAGTTGAAGATGTCAATGACGGGCCCCCAACGAGGCATGGGAGTGCAATGAAAGACTTTGAAGGGCCCCCTCGGGAGAACCGGAGCTTGTGGATTGACGCCGTCGGGCCCCTGGGGGCGCTGGAACATTTCTTGGGGTCCGGGAGCGCCTTCCTTCCACGCAAAAGTGTCGACAGTGCCCCCCCTGGGAGGTGCTGCAGCTTGAGGTCCGATGATGCTCATGTAGAACGTCGAGGGAGGGAAATTGATGAGACCCAAGAAACCTGCACATATGTTGACGGTCGTTATATACCAATTTCAACCGTCAATTAACTCAATTATGTGAAGGTATTAATATTTCTTACACACATTATAGTTAGAAATAACTTAGTTCCACTTGTACTTGGAGAAAATAGTGCATGCAGGTATTTTATACATAATTGAGGTAAAAGAGGGGGAGCAATCCTATAAAATATCATCTCAACTAATCAAACACCAACATGTGGCACCACATGGATCAAATGGCCCACAAACAGAAGTATCCGAGGCCATCTAATGGTGTATCACCTATATCAGTAAGGGGGACCCACCTGTCAGGGACCTAGAGAAAACACAACCCCAACAAAGCCCTGACCAGGTCGGCCGAGGCCCCTAGTTAGTCGACCTGGTCCTGGCGCCAAACTCGGTCAACCGACACATGTTGGCTCCTCCCGACTTCCTAAATATGATTATGACTGATTCGCGTGCATTTGGTGGCGGGAACCGACCCTTCTCCTCCTATAAATAGGACCCTTCACCTCTCACTTCAAGACACACCACTTGAGCATCATTCTATTGTATACACTAGTTCTCATAGTTCCTTAGTGGAGGTTAGGCTGTAGAGAGGAGCCTCTAGTCCCAAGTACAAATTGGGAAAGGTATGGCTCATGTATCTTTTCTTGTATTCGTGACTTTATGCCTAATAAAGATATTATCTTTAGTGTTCCTTTATACATATGCTTGGATGAAGTGTTTCTTGTTTGATTGTGGATTCCATGTATGTGGTAGGAATAGTCTTTATGATCATGCCTCAATGTCATTATACTATCATCATAAACATTATAAACCCCCACTGTAGTCTAATTAGTTATGATATGATCATGTTAATATGAATAACTTATGATATGTCTCAACATTGGTTCAGCGATGTTTAGGTTAGTCATTGCCTTAGGATAGCTTGTGCCATGGCTCCTAAGGTATTTACTTAATATGCTAGAATGGTGCTATGATAGTTAAGTAGCGTTGGATGTCTCATAGACCCACAGATTGAAGAGGCAGGCAATAGGTGGTGACAGCCCTATCTGTCCTTTGTAAATCTCCATCTCCATATTCGGATATGCCACAGACTCTTGGTGGGAGTCGCCCTACTATTGCTAAGGGTAAGTCCGTACCCGATGTGTTGAACAACTTAGCATAAGGATTCACCATTGACATGCTCATTAGTATCTAAACTAGGCTATGTATATGTATTTTTGAAGCATTGTAGGAGCAACTCCTCAACTCTTAGCGTAATCTCCATTAGGACCCATTTACCCTTTAGAATAGATTGCTTAGGTGTGTCACACTACCCATATTATCAACTTACCTCTATCTTGATAATTGATCAGTATCCCATAGTTTGATCATAAGAATAGTGTCTTCTTTACTCCATTGCCTTCCTTTGGGATAAATACAATACCGTTGGGTGAAATGCTACACGACAGTTTCAGTGCGCTTGCAGATTTTTATCTATGATGTAAGAAACATCAACAAGCATTTCCAGCGCCATTGTTAGGGAATGCAACATAAGTGAAGGATAGCTATCACTTGTGATTATGTTATAGGTACTAACAGTTATTAGACAGGATTACCCTTGTTTATTTTATCCTTTTGTGTGAAAACTGCGTAGTGTTGGCTAACCGATTTCATGGGATGGCCAATGAGGACGCAAGAGCTCAACTGCATGATGATTTAAGGCATACCTCAACAAATGTTCGCTGGGAAACTCCATTGCCTTTCACACAAGAATTTTAGCTTCCAGTAGGATCCAAAGTCATCCATCCCCAATCTTGGGGGAGGCTCCAAGAGTTCTTCTTGGTTTGCCTCCATCATGGGGTGGATAGTTGGCCTTTCATCCAACACTCATGTCATGGGTTGGCTCCACCAATCCATGACACATTCGTGCTAGAGCTGAAGGAGTCCTATTCTCATTCATCACAGATGAGAATATGGTCTCCACTCAAGGGGTGGATTGAAGAATGCTCTGGTTCCCTTAGCTTGGCATGCACACCACTTAACAAGGTGGACATGCTAGTTATGGAACTACACCTCCCATTGAAGTATCATGAAGATCAAGCCAATGGAGAAGTGTTTGGAAATATCCAAGTCATGGATATTCACATGATTAGTGAAAATCCATGTCAACGTGGGCCACTTAGGGAATCATCTCCCTAACACCCATGAGGATTCTTCCTTTCAAACAACAACTCCAATGGCTATCACCTACAAGGAGGACAAGGGTGGAATCAACATCACCCTTGGAATCAAGGAGGCTATGGGGATTTCAATGGATTTAAGATCAACTAGCCTACCTTGAAGTATCTTGTCCACAGACAAGCAAGAAATCAAGACAACATTTACATGAAGCTTTTTGGCCAAGGACAAGAAACTTAAAAGAGCATTCAAGATCCAAGATATCCCACAATATCTTGTTGGGATTCCTATCCTTTGACCAAGCCCGTGCAACCTAAGGCAAATGACATTGTGGATGAAGCGTTTCTTGTTTGATTGTCGAGTCCACATGTCATCATGCCGAAGAAAGTCTTTGATCCAATATCAAAGTATGGGTTAACTAAAAGGAAGATCAAGAAGGTCCAAGTGGTACTCCTAAATATGGACAAGCCTAATCATGTTCAAGAAAGAATATCTTAAAGAGGGAAAAGCCGTCGCTACATAAACAAGTCTTCATCAAGATGACAGAGAGGCTAGGGCCACCATGTGGCTGACATGTCCAAATGACATCCAAAGTAATTTTGGCATGTGAAGCAGGAGAAGTTGTCTACATCTTCAACTCTGGGATTGGACAACAAATCACCGCACTGAACAGGACGGAGGTAAGTCCCAATCATCGAACTTCAAAAATTTGGTGAGTCCTTGCCAATAGGTTAATTGGTAGTTATCTCATATTCGATTTACCAATTGCATGTTTGAATTTCCCATCAAATCTTGCATTTGCATTTAGCATGTTTGAATTTCCACACTTGCATGTTGGAAAGTAAAATTCCCAAACAACATAAAACTAAAATTTTGAATTAAAAAAGAAATTTATTTGGATATGAACCTTGGGCGTAACCTATAACGCCCCGAGTATGAACACCCCTGGACGCTACTAAAACCATCTAAACATTCCTAGTAAGGAAAATATTAAAATTTTTGGCAGAGTCTCCTTTGAAAACACTATCATTCGCGGCAACAAAACACAATAATAGGCATAATATTATATAGCAACACTACTAAACTCAAATTCATTCCCACAAGTGAATTAAAGACCCAAATGATCACACCGCAATCTCAATGTCACAAAATTATGCAATTAACTAATAACATTGATAAACTAAGCTTATTAAATAGTTTGCGTGCTTAAGTGCATATGCTACCCTCTTCCCAATGCATGCTTGATCAACGGGTACCTAAAAACCAAATAAAACAAGAGTGAGTAAAACACTCAACAAGTACACTTAGAGCTTGAATAACAATAAAATCCAACTGAATGAAACATAGCGATACTTGAACTGGAAGTGAGGAACAATGAAATAGTAGTTTCCGTCTGAAATGGACGACACTTGAATTCTCCTTAGCATTTAACGGTAAAGCCGAGCAAGTGGGGCCAGCACTTACTCATAGGAACTGGAATATAAGAATGACTTCGGACTTAACCGGTACTTGAATGATCATTGAATGAATAACTTGAATCTTTGAACATGAATAAAATAGAAATATGAAGCAATTGGATCTCTAAACCTCAAATAATGAATTAAAGGCACGAGGAAGCTTAATCACAAGCAATTCATATATTTTAGAATAAAACCCGTCATGCACTTGCCTTAACCTCAACAAAAATGTGCAGACGCACGCTCGACCCAGAACCCTCCAAGTCTGTAAAATTTAAACTACACTTAGAGACATACCTATAATAAAACTGATTACAATGCAATTACCGATCTAATTGGACATATGAGTCCAGCATAAACATTGATTAAACGACCATCACAGGTAACACAAGAAATAGCAGTGACATGAATACTAATTAATCAGTAGTGACAACGATAATTCTTCTCATGGATCTTTAACTGTCTTGAGGCATAGGCAACCACTTTTCCTTCTTGTATACACAACCAAGTCCCATGCGACGGGCATCTGAATAGCCGGTGAAACGTCTACCAGCCTCAAAAAGGGCAAGGATAGGGGCAGTGACCAAATTTCCCTTCAATAATTGAAAGCCAAGCTCACCTTGGTGAGTCCACAAGAACTTGACATTCTTCTGGGTAAGTTGTATCATAGGCTTAGCAATGCTAGAGGAATCCTTTACAAAGCGACGGTAACAACCAACCATACCCAATAAACTCCTAACCTCCTTGACATTTGTTGGTCTTTCTCATTCAACTAATATAGAAAATTTTCTTGGATCCACTGAGATGCCATGTTGATTAATTACATGACCTATAAAGCAAACTTTTGCAAGACAGAACTCACAATTCTTCAATTTCTCGTAGAACTTATGACTTCTCAGAGTCTCAAGAATTCTCCTCAAATGCCTCTCATGTTCTTCTTCAGTCTTGGAGAAGACAAGTATATCATCAATAAAGACCACTACAACTCTTCCAATGCATGAAGCATATTATTCATCATCTCCATAAAATATGTGGATGCATTAGTGAGCCCAAAAGACATAACTCTGAACTCATAATGGACATACATGGTAGAAAAACGGTCTTCTCAATATCCTCCTCTAGAACTTGAATTTGGTTGTAGCTAGATTGAAGGTCAACCTTAGAAAAGACACTGGCTCCTATTAACCCATCGAACAACACATAATTGCGAGGAAAATGGTACTTGTTCTTAATCGTCACAACATTTAAGTCATGATAATCCACACACTTACGAGAACTTCCATCTTTCATCTTAGTGAACAATACTGGAGCTTTCCAAAGTGAAATACATCAGTGTATCAACTTTTTAGCCAATAGATCATCCAACTCCTTCCTCAACTCCTCTTGAAAAGGACGAGATAATTGGTATGGAGACAATGGATACAAGATGAGCGTCATGTATAAGATCCATGTGAAACTCGACTTCTCGCTTAGGTGGCATTCCAGGCACCTCATGAGGGAAGACATTAGCATAATCTCGCACTACTGGAATGTCCTTAATCACCAATGACTTTGTCGGCTTCTAAACAAGGCTTCATAGAAAGTCTATCTTTACATAACAACGACTAGGAAAAAGATTTGCCATCATAGGAAAATAATAGAGAGGTGCATCCATTTGAAAAGTGATAATCTTCCCAGATAGTACCTCTAATGTAACAGTCTTCAAAAAACAAGATATAATGGCTCAATAGCGGCATAGTCAATCCATGCCAAGGATAACATTAAAAACTGATAGTGGAATCACCATAAGATTAGCTACGAATTCATCACCTCCTATGGAAATAGTGCAATCAGGACACACCACTGAACTAGAAACCAAGCCTCGAGAAAAATTAACAAGAACCGATTGAGATATCTCTTGACTAGAATATTTAACTTTCTTACAAAATCAAGTAAAATGAATAAATATGTGACACTCGACTCAAAAGAGCATGAGTATCACGGGAGTAACCAATGAAAGTACCTGAAACCACACATAGAAGACTCAAAGAAGGTATAGACATGTTGTAGAATCCAGAGGGGTGGAAGTAGATTTAACCGCAATGTATTGAGTGGATTGAGCTAGAAAATTGGGAGGAGCATGTAGTTGCAGGGAACCATGTGGGGTAGGAAGTTGAGGCGCGGGCCAATAGAAGTACAGTGGAGGAAGGTACTACCCATAAAACGGTGAAAATAGAGCTACAGGACCAATAATCATTTAAATCTTGGTGTGACTAGCACTAATTGTAGGAGCTGACCTCTAGGGCTAACCATTGAAGTGGGCCCTAATGAAGAAAGACCTGACCTCTACAACTTGATAATAGAATCTAGTGCGTCTTGCAAACAATAACTTTATATTTATCTCTCCCACAAACATGTCATATCACGGAAAAACAACACTCTGCAATACGGTGGAGCTTCAAACACTTGAAACAAATCAAACCATGTTCTGGAGCTGGATGCATAAAGTGTCACTCAACGTGCGTTGTCCCATCAAAGACCGAGATTTTGAGTGCTTAGGTTTACAAACTGTTAAGAACATTTATTTGTCGTAGACCACTTGAAAGGGAGATGTTGAGCAGACTTCATACTGAACCCTTGATCACTACTGCTAGACTCCCCCTATGTCTCTATTATAGAATTGAAGATCAAGTTATGTCTTGATACCCCTATCATCCTCAACTACAATGATGTATGTGGTGGAGGATTTATTCCTTTCACCTTACTATATTAAGCATGACGTCGCATGAAGACTTCCGACAGTCCTCACACTAATCTCCCACAAGTCTAGGAACAGAGAGCAGAATATTGCTAAAATTCTTCTATCATAACCTCTCACGGGTGACAACACGTGGACTCCTCATCAGAGGCATAGATCTAATAATTGAACTATCAATAAGAGTGTGATTAATAACATAGAGCAATTACAAAAATAAACACAAGAGCGTAAATGCAACAAAAACATGAATGCAGAATATGCCCATGAAACCCATCCTATTGTGCATAAGTGTGTCAATTTTAATTGAAGATCTATTCTAGTTTTGTTTTTTATACTTGTTAGTCATTAAACTATAAAATTAAACTATAAAACTTAGGCTCTGAGTACCAACTGTAACGCCCCAAGTATGAACACCCCTGGACGCTACTAAAACCATCTAAACATTCTTAGTAAGGAAAATATTAAAAATTTCGGCATAATCTCCTTTGAAAACACTATCATTCGCGACAACAAAACACAATAATAGGCATAATATTATATAGCAACACTACTAAACTCAAATTCATTCCCACAGGTGAATTAAAGACCCAAATGATCACACCACAATCTCAATGTCACAAAATTATGCAATTAACTAAGAACATTGATAAAGTAAGCTTATTAAATAGTTTGCGTGCTTAAGTGCATATGCTACCCTCTTCCTAATGCATGCTTGATCAACGGGTACCTAAAAACCAAATAAAACAAGAGTGAGTAAAACACTCAACAAGTACACTTAGAGCTTGAATAACAATAGAATCCAACTGAATGAAACACAACGATACTTGAACTGGAAATGAGGAACAATGAAATAGTAGTTTCCGTCTGAAACGGACGACACTTGAATTATCCTTAGTATTTACCGGTAAAGCCGAGCAAGTGGGGCCAGCACTTACTCACATGAACTGGAATATAAGAACGACTCCAGACTTAACCAGCACTTGAATGATCATTGAATGAATAACTTGAATCTTAAACATGAATAAAATAGAAATATGAAGCAATTGGATCTTGAAACCTCAGATAACGAATTAAAGGCACGAGGAAGCTTAATCACAAGCAATTCATATATTTTAGAATAAAACCCGTCATGCACTTGCCTTAACCTCGACGAAAATATGCAGACGCATGCTCGACCCAGAACCCTCCAAGTCTGTAAAATTTAAACTACACTTAGAGACATACCTAGAATAAAACTGATAACAATGCAATTACCGATCTAATTGGACATATGAGTTCAACATAAACATTGATTAAACGGTCATCACAGGTAACACAAGAAATAGCAGTGACATGAATACTAATTAAGCAGCAGTGACAGCTAAATGCAATGACGATAACTACCGACCTGCAACAGCGTTTTTTAGCAGCGACAGAAATCAGTAAGTAGCAGAAGAGATCAATCTACAGAGAGAACACAACTATTTGGTTTATTCCAAGGAAGGAGTAGCTGGCTTGGTTTCCCACTGCAGAACAGCAAATCGCCAAGCACACTAAGCAAATCTCTAAGCGCAGGCAAGCAGCAACTAGCAAATTAGAGACAAAAAATTAAGCGGTGGTGAAGGGCAGCACCTAAGTCAACCTACCAGCAGTGGCGCTGGTTCAAGCGGCAGCACTAGGGTGGAGCAGGACGCACATACTCTGGATGGCAGCCTTAATTGATTTAAGCGGTGCAGCAACAATCAAATCAATTAGTGGCCACGGTAGCCAATCCAAACAGCAAGAAATCAGGCAGCTTACCTCCTCGATGCAGAGCTAACCGCAAGGACAAGCCGATCAGGAACGCTTGGTCTAAGGCAGAGGCAATGGAGGCCGCGGTGCTTGGATCAAAAACCCAGAGGCAAAGTTCTGGACACGATGGGGTGAGGATGAGAAGATGGCGGCGCTGGTAGGAGGAAAAATCTAGACTTTCTTTTATATATAGTTGACCTAGTTTGCTATCTGACGGTTGAAATTAAATCGGATCATAACTGATGCATCCGGCCTCCGAATCAATAGTATGAGTGGTCAACGGAATCGTCTCAATGAGCTCTACGTATCTACGGTCTCCGATCGTCCATCTGATCAAGGATTCAATAAGTCAAATTTTGGTCAACCCTCTATTGTTTCTCGTCACAAGGTTAATTTTTCTTAAATGGTTTATTATTTCTGATGTGATATTTTTTCCTTAAATATTTGGGATATTACATTCCCCCCCTTCAACAGAATTCACCCTCAAATTCTTTATTGTCACGATAGGGAAAATGATGTGAAACTGATAATTTGAAGGAAACTATAAATGCTCACCACTTTTGAATAGTTCCATCTCAGACTCAAGCTCCCAGGTGGCTTCACGCTCAGTTTGGTTTGTCCATAGGACCTTCACAAACTTGAATGATTTGCATCTAGGCACCCTCTCAGAGTCCTCCAAAATCCTCATAGGACGAGATTCAACTGATAGATCTTGTTCAATAGTTGCTCGCTCTATGACTATGTGATGCTCTAGATCCCTTAGAACTTTCTCAACATTGAGACATGAAATACATTGTGAACTCCTTTCATTGACTCTGACAACTCTAATTGATATGCTAATTTTCCCACTCGTTGTTTGATAACAAAAGGTCCAGTATATCTCGGACTAAGCTTTCCCTTAGTACCAAATCTCACAACACCCTTGGTAGGCGACACCCTTAGAAGAACCTCATCACCTTCTTGAAAATCCAAGTATCGCCTTCTAATGTCAGTGTAGCTCTTCTACCTCCTTTGTGCTGCCAGAATGTGTTCTCGAATCTCAGCAACTCGCTGAGTCGATTGTTGAACCCAATCTGGACCTAAAACAACTTTCCCACCAACCGCATCCCAACAAAGGGGCGACCTACACTTTCTTCCATAAAGAGCCTAATATGGAGCACATCGAATGCTAGAGTGATAGATGTTATTGTAGTAAAACTCCACAAGAGGTAAGTGGTCTTCCCAACTTCCTTGCCAAGATAGTATGCATGATCTGAGCATATCTTCCAGGGTTTGAATCGTACGCTCTGACTGTCCATCTGTCTGAGGGTGAACAGCGGTGCTCATCCTTAGTGTTGTGCCTAATGCTAATTGTAAGCTCTCCCATAGCTTGCAAACAAACTTAGCATCCCTGTCTAAAACAATGGTGCGAGATACACCATGCAGTCGCACTGCTTCTCTCATATAAAATAGGAACCAAATCACTCTCTAAACAAGTGGACCGAATATGAATAAAGTGATCCACTTTACTAAAACCGATCAACTACCACCCAAATAGTATCTCTTCCTCTTGGAGAACGTGGTAAGCCAACAAAAAAAAAATCCATAGTGATGTCCTCCCACGACCACACAAGATTCCTTCATTCGTTGACAAACCCCACATGAAGCCGCATACTTCGCTACATCCACCTTCATTCTCTTGCAGCAATAGATCTTCAAATCATAGTACATCTTATTCTCTCCAGGATGCACGGTATAACGAGCACGATGTGCCTCTTTTAAGAATATCTTCCTTAACTTGAGAGGTTTGTGGCACGCATAAGCGACCACAAAATCGAACAGTCCCAATGGCATCTAAGGTGAAATCCTCGACCTTTCCTTTTTGAATTCGTTTCTTAGAGTCTAGCAACAGGCGATCTCGTTGTTGTGCCTCTAAAACTTGTTCTGGGATATCTGACGATAAGATTAGTTGAGTCCCTACCTCCTCAACTCCAACTTAGCAATAAGCAATAGCCATCCTCTTAAAATCAGCTATTAAAGAATTCATAGTAGGAGTAGCAGTACGACTTATTGCATCAACCACCACATTTGCTTTATCAGGTGTGTACTAAATATTCAAGTCATAGTCCTTGATCAACTTCAACCATCTTTGTTGCCTAAAATTTAAGTCATTCTGAGTGAATATATACTTCAAGCTCTTATGATCAATGAAAATGTCATAAGACTCCCCATATAAATAATGTATCCAGATTTTCAATGCGGAAACTACAACAATAAGTTCTAAATCATTGGTGCGATAATTCTTCTCATGGATCTTTAACTGTCTTGAGGCATAGGCAATCACTTTTCCTTCTTGTATACACAACCAAGTCCCACACGAGGGGCATCTGAATAGACGGTGAAACATCTACCAGCCTCAAAAAGGGCAAGGATAGGGGCAGTGACTAACTTTCCCTTCAATAATTGAAAGCAAAGCTCACCTTGGTGAGTCCACACGAACTTGGCATTCTTCTGGGTAAGTTGTATCATAGGCTTAGCAATTCTAGAGGAATCCTTTACAAAGCAACGGTAATAACCAACTATACCCAATAAACTCCTAACCTCCTTGACATTTGTTGGTCTTTCTCATTCAACTATTATAGAAAATTTGCTTGGATCCACTGAGATGCCATGTTGATTAATTACATGACCTATAAAGCCAACTTTTGCAAGCCAGAACTCACACTTCTTCAATTTTGCATAGAACTTATGACTTCTCAGAGTCTCAAGAACTCTCCTCAAATGCTTCTCATGTTCTTCTTCAGTCTTGGAGAAGACGATTATATCATCAATAATGACCACTACAACTCTTCCAATCCATGAAGCATATTATTCATCGTCTCCATAAAATATGTGGATGCATTAGTGGGCCCAAAAGACATAACTCTGAACTCATAATGGACATACATGGTAGAAAAACGGTCTTCTCGATATCCTCCTCTAGAACTTGAATTTGGTTGTAGCTAGATTGAAGGTCAATCTTAGAAAAGACACTGGCTCCTATTAACCCATCAAACAACACATCAATGCGAGGTAACTGGTACTTGTTCCTAATCGTCACAACATTTAAGTCATGATAATCCACACACTTACGCCAACTTCCATCTTTCATCTTGGTGAACAATACTGGAGCTTGCCAAGTTGAAATACATCAGTGTATCAACTTCTTAGCCAATAGATCATCCAGCTCCTTCCTCAACTCCTCTTGAAAAGGACGAGATAATTGGTATGGAGACAATGGATACAAGATGAGCGTCAGGTATAAGATCCATGTGAAACTCGACTTCTCGCTTAGGTGGCATTCCAGACACCTCATGAGGGAAGACATTAGCATAATCTCGCACTACTGGAATGTCTTTAATCACCAATGACTTTGTCAGCTTCTAAACAAGGCTTCATAGAAAGTCTATCTTTACATAACAACGACTAGGAAAAAGATTTATCATCATAGGAAAATAACGAAGAGGTGCATCCATTTGAAAAGTGATAATCTTCCCAAATAGTACCTCTAATGTAACAGTCTTCCAAAAACAAGATATAATGGCTCAATAGCGGCATAGTCAATCCATGCCAAGAATAACATTAAAAACTGATAGTGGAATCACCATAAGATTAACTACGAATTCATCACCTACTATGGAAATAGTGCAACTAGGACACACCAGTGAACTAGAAACCAAGCCTCGAGGAAAATTAACAAGAACCGATTGAGATATCTCTTGACTAGAATATTCATCATTCTTACAAAATCAAGTAAAATGAATAAATATGTGACACTCGACTAAAAAGAGCATGAGTATCACGGGATTCGACAATGAAAGTACCTGAAACCACACGTAGAAGACTCAAAGAAGGTATAGACATGTTGTAGAATCCAGAGGGGTGGAAGTAGATTTAACCGCAATGTATTGAGTGGATTGAGCTAGAAAATTGGGAGGAGCATGTAGTTGCAGGGAAACATGTGGGGTAGGAAGTTGAGGCGCGGGCCAATAGAAGTACAGTGGAGGAAGGTACTACCCATAAAACGGTGAAAATAGAGCTACAGGACCGATAATCATTTGAATCGTGGTGTGACTAGCACTAATTGTAGGAGCTGACCTCTAGGGCTAACCATTGAAGTGGGTTCTAATGAAGAAAGACCTGACCTCTACAACTTGATAATAGAATCTAGTGCGTCTTGCAAACAATAACTTTATATTTATCTCTCCCACAAACATGTCATATCACAGAAAAACAACACTCTGCAGTACGGTGGAGCTTCTAACAACCATGTTCTGGAGCTGGATGCATAAAGTGTCACTCAACGTGTGTTGTCCCATCAAAGATCGATATTTTGAGTGCTTAGGTCCACAAACTGTTAAGAAGATTTATTTGCCGTAGACCACTTGAAAGGGAGATGTTGAGCAGACTTCATACTGAACCCTTGATCACTACTGCTAGACTCCCCCTATGTCTCTATTATAGAATTGAAGATCAAATTATGTCTTGATACCCCTATCATCCTCAACTACAATGATGTATGTGGTGGAAGATTTATTCCTTTCACCTTACTATATTAAGCATGACGTCGCATGAAGACTTCCTACAGTCCTCACACTAATCTCCCACAAGTCTAGGAACAGAGAGCAGAATATTGCTAAAATTCTTCTATCATAACCTCTCACGGGTGACAACACGTGGACTCCTCATCAGAGGCATAGATATAATAATTGAAATATCAATAAGAGTATTATTAATAACATAGCGCAATTACAAAAATAAACACAAGAGAATAAATGCAACGGAAACATGAATGCAGAATATGCCCATGAAACCCATCCTATTGTGCATAAGTGTGTCAATTTTAATTGAAGATCTATGCTAGTTTTGTTTTTTTATACTTTTTAGTCATTAAACTATAAAATTAAACTATAAAACCTAGGCTCTGAGTACCAACTGTAACGCCCCAAGTATGAACACCCCTGGACGCTACTAAAACCATCTAAACATTCCTAGTAAGGAAAATATTAAAAATTTCGGCAGAGTCTCATTTGAAAACACTATCATTCGCGGCAACAAAACACAATAATAGGCATAATATTATATAGAAACACTACTAAATTCAAATTTATTCCCACAGGTGAATTAAAGACCCAAATGATCACACCACAATCTCAATGTCACAAAATTATACAATTAACTAAGAACATTGATAAAGTAAGCTTATTAAATAGTTTGCGTGCTTAAGTGCATATGCTACCCTCTTCCCAATGCATGCTTGATTAACGGGTACCTAAAAACCAAATAAAACAAGAGTGAGTAAAACACTCAACAAGTACACTTAGAGCTTGAATAACAATAGAATCCAACTGAATGAAACATATCGGTACTTGAACTAGAAATGAGGAACAATGAAATAGTAGTTTCCGTCTGAAACGGACGACACTTGAATTCTCCTTAGCATTTACTGGTAAAGCCGAGCAAGTGGGGCCAACACTTACTCACAGGAACTGGAATATAAGAACGACTTTGGACTTAACCGGTACTTGAATGATCATTGAATGAATAACTTGAATCTTGAACATGAATAAAATAGAAATATGAAGCAATTGGATCTTAAAACCTCAAATAACGAATTAAAGGCACGAGGAAGCTTAATCACAAGCAATTCATATATTTTATAATAAAACCCGTCATGCACTTGCCTTAATCTCGACAAAAATGTGCAGACGCACGCTCGACCCAGAACCCTCCAAGTCTGTAAAATTTAAACTACACTTAGAGACATACCTAGAATAAAACTGATTACAATGCAATTACCTATCTAATTGGACATATGAGTCCAACATAAACATTGATTAAACGGCCATCACAGGTAACACAAGAAATAGCAGTGACATGAATACTAATTAAGCAACAGTGACAACTAAATGCAATGACGATAACTACCGACCTGCAACAGCGTTTTTTTAGCAGCGACAGAAATCAGTAAGTAGCAGAAGAGATCAACCTACAGAGAGAACACAACTATTTGGTTTATTCCACGACAGAGTAGCTGGCTTGGTTTCCCACTGTAGAACAGCAAATCGCCAAGCACACTAAGCAAATCTCTAAGCGCAGGCAAGCAGCAACTAGCAAATTAGAGACAAAAAATTAAGCGGTGGTGAAGGGCAGCACCTAAGTCAACCTACCAGCAGTGGCGCTGGTTCAAGCGGCAGCACTAGGGTGGAGCAGGACTCTGGATGGCAGCCTTAATTGATTTAAGCGGTGCAGCAACAATCAAATCAATTAGTGGCCACGGTAGCCAATCCAAATGGCAAGTTAAATCAGGCAGCTTACCTCCTCGATGCAGAGCTAACCGCAAGGACAAGCCGATCAGGAACGCTTGGTCTAAGGCAGAGGCAATGGAGGTGGCAGCGCTTGGATAAAAAACACAGAGGCAAAGTTCTGGACGCGATGGGGTGAGGATGAGAAGATGGCGGCGCTGGTAAGAGGAAAAATTTAGACTTTCTTTTATATATAGTTGACCTAGTTTGCTATCTGACGGTTGAAATTAAATCGGATCAAAGACGATGCATCCGGCCTCCGAATCAATAGTATGAGTAGTCAACGGAATCGTCTCAATGAGCTCTACGCATCTACAGTCTCCGATCGTCCATCTGATCAAGGATTCAATAAGTCAAACATTGGTCAACCCTCTAGTGTTTCTCGTCATAAGGTTAATTTTTCTTAAATGGTTTATTATTTCTGATGTGGTGTTTTTTTCATTAAATATTCGGGATATTACATAACTACTTGAATTCATCTTCGTAATTCAAACCAAAAAATATTTCCCTCAAAATTAAATGCATTTGCAAGTTGTTTCAAGTTGGACAAAACAATTTGACAGAGGGGTACAATATGTTTTTGAGCTAATGTAACCCGTTTTTGAGCTGTTGTTTGTTCTTGATTTAATGTAGCCAAGACAAAATTTATAAAAAGGTTGGAACATCCCATCAAGCGCATATCCCTCCATCGATCACATTTTGAGTTCATGGTGGAGGAATGCTCAAAATGGTGGCCCAGTCGAGGAGCAAGATGAAGCTCATTCAACTCCAACCTCAACTTGGCAGAAGACATTGAATATGAAGGCTACACCAAAATCCATGGTCGTGAGTTTCTCACACAAGGACCTTCAACCCAGACTGCTCTTCAATTGAGGTACAAATTTGATTTTTTTTTGAATTGCATTAGGATTGAATGATTTTTGCTTACATTATTAAGGAAGGTTTACACCTTCTCATCGTTCAATTCTTATGCATTCTCACGAGAGTAAGAGCTGAGATTGCTCTTTTTGATTCTTCAAAAAGGAATGTCACCTCACTTGGGAATAAATTTAAACAAGTACCTAGAATTTCATGAGCATTTCTAAGATTGACTTAGACATTTTCTTCCTAGGTAATGCTTATGTAATGACTTAATAGTTGAATTGGTATGTAGCAACCTAGTAATAGTGATATCCATAATTTTGATCTGAAATTCATTCATACTCACTAAATTTCAATTTCCTAGGCAGGAAATAAAAATATTCAGGAGGATAAAATTGAAAATCTTGTTTGTAATGATCCACATGATAAATATTTGCTCTTGTAAAAAGCTATGATGGTTAAATTACAAGATGAATGGATCCATATAGTGTATTTATACCACTTGCATTGCTATGAGTAGGAGCTTTAGAAAATGTGCAAATTGATTTATCCATAAAGCCCCACTCCTATCAATGAATAATACATTGTTCATGAATGAAATTGGACCCAATGGATCTTTGGTATTGTTCTTCCCCGTACGTACAAATGAAGATTCGGTTACCTAACCCAGAAATTCATTTGTACAAGTATCAGCAGCTAACCATTCCTCTCTATCATAGAGGGGAAGTTTGCAGGAGTAAAATAACTATACAGGCATTCAAAGATCCGATTGTTGAAATCCATAGAGGATTCCATTTCAACATCTCTTAGCCAAGGAGGAAATTAGGATGGTTGCTACCTATCAGAAATTAAGCCCAAAGGTCAACCATAACTATACGAGACCAGAGATTTGAAATGGTAACCCTCCATGAGCGCTCAATGGGCTGCTATGAATATGTGAGAGCATTATGCTCTCAACTATTCTAAGCACTCTTCAAGCTCAAGGGAATTGCCACCATCATTGGGTGTAAGTTATTTATTTGTGGCTAAAAGGCATGATGTACCTTAACCAAGGAATGAAAAGATCACACTCAATGTATATTGGGTGCAAGTTGTTCCTATGTGGCTAAATGGTATGTTATACCATAGTCAAGGAACAATAGATCACACTCAACCCGTGTTGAGTGCACGTCATCCCTTTGTGGTTATAGGTATGTTGTACCTTAGCCACGGAATAACGGATTATACTCAACACATGTTGGATACATGTCATTCCTTTGTGGCTAAAGGTTATCACTAACTTAGCCAAGGAGTGAATGATCACACCCAATGCATGAGAGGTACAAGCTACTCCTATATGGCAAGAAGGTATGATACACCTTAGCCAAAGAATGATGAAACACACTCAACGCATGTTGAGTGCACATCATTCCTTTGTAGCCAAGGGTTATCATTACCTTAGCCAATGAATAACAAGATACATCCAACCTATGGAAACCTTGAGGTGTGGATGAGCGACATCGACAACTCTCTCCTCGATCACACTCATGGAATCCATGGAAGGCAACCCAACATCGATACTCAACCCTCCAATGTCAAAGCCATGCTGCAAAAAAGGTTATCCGTTGTTAGGGTTTCAACCCCTGTCGCGGACCTTGACCAAGAACAAGCTTGGGGGAGGACCCCCACTTGAGGTAACTTGTATCACACTCCATTTGCATTCCTTTATTTTATTTCTTTCTTTCCACCACATTTGCATATAATAATAATAATGTAGTATAGGTTATGATAATAAAATAAAAGATGTGTGGTAATAATATTTTTACTTTGCATATATTGAAATGATGAATAGTTGCTCTGTTTTATTTTCTCTAGTCCCTTGCATACAACTTAGTATTCTCCAAGCATTAGGTTTATTGGCCTAGATATTCTTACCTAAAACTTGGAAGTTGTGAGTAGCAAAAGCTAAGTCTAATTATAGGTTGTTGTGGGATATGATATAGTGATAAGAGCTGCTAATATCCTAGTCGAAAGTGAAACTTGATTTCACGGAGAAAATTTAAAATGGAAGTTCCTCATTTGATAGAAATTCCTACCAAAGCCATATGATGATTTGAATTAGATAAACCTTATGCATATGCTATTTGCCTTCACATTAAGCTTGGTCAAACTAGTATAGACATATCTGAGAATATTTTCATACTTTTAAGATCAAAATTACTCTGATACATGCTATACTTCTACACTAGAATATAGCAAAATTCCTTCATACCGTCATTCCACAATAAAAAGAGAAACTCCATGCCTTTCATGCTTAGTATTATCTTCATGTTTATTGCATAAAAAAGTAGTAGAAGACATGGATACAAGAAAAATGCATGCTTACATCATAAACATGAGAAAAAAAGAGAAAAAAATAGCCATGTTTCACCCCTGCAATTAAGAGAGTCTACACAAATAGGAGTTATCTCAAAATCCAAATCCACTCCACAAATATTCCATCACACTTGCACAAATCTTGATCAAAAGTATGATTTGTTTTCTCCTAAGGCTTACTCTTTTGACTTAATGTGTTACAAATATACCTACTCTTGATCCCTACCAAGCTCCACATACAAGTCTTATTTAGATGTAGGAAAAGAAAGACATTGCTTTGGTGAGGATACAAATGCCACTTCCCACATAGGAGTGATTGACTGCATCATTTGAGGAACTTAAATCCAAACACCATTTGAAATTCTTCGGAAATTTGGGTGGAACTCATACATTAGGTGATGCATGCTCATTTTGCTGTTCTATCCTCCAACCACCCAAGAAAAGGATGAGGCATAAGCCCCATAAAGACTAAGAAAAAGGGTGAGGTACCATAACCAATTTATTCAATACCAGGTAGAATATTTTGGTGTGCACTTGGTACTTTTGCAGAATAGGACATTGTAGCAATTCCTGATCAACAAACTAAGTCTTTATCTTTGCTTCGGGACGAGCAAAGGGTAAGCTTGGGGGAGTCTGTTGGCGATCGTTATATGCTAATTTCAACTGTCAATATAACTCAATTATGTGAAGGAATGAATATTTCTACACACATTATAGTTAGAAAACACGTAGTTACACTTGTACTTGGAGAAAATAGTGCATGCAGGTATTTTATACATAATTGAGATAAAAGAGGGGGAGCAATCCTATAAAATATCATCCCAGCCAATCAAGCACCGACAAGTGGCACCACATGAATTCTAATGGCCCATAAAGAGAAGTATCCGATGCCATCCAATGGTGTATCACCTATATCTGTAAGGGGGACTGAAAGCAGCCTAGAGGGGAGGGGGTGAATAGGAAATAATCGAAAATCTAGACTTAATTAAAAACTGTTCTATTAATACAAGTCGAACTTGCCTGATTGGAAGTCGGACTTGTCTGAATGAAGTTGGACAAGTCTGACTCAGTTTGGATTAGTCCGACTGAATCTACAGGAAAATACTAAAAAGAAAGTTTTTATGCAATCTAGTGAATGAAAATACATCCCAGCAGTTCTAGTAGTTGATGGAAACAAGATTTAGTGCTAGAAATGATGTAAACCTAGATGATGACTAGGAAGTAGGAACTTTGCAGATACGAAAATGAAGACAATGGACAAGAGATTTTTCTCCCGAGGTTTGACTTCATGAAGAAACCTACATCCCCGTTGAGGAGTACACGAAGGATCGGGCCTAACAGCCCTAACCTCGCCAAGACACCTCAAAGGTCATGTATTGGATGTTCCACTATCACAAGAGATTACAAACTTCCTCGAATCAAGAAATCACACGAGAAACCACGGGGCGGTGCCTAACCATATAGGGGAGAACCCCAAGAGTAACAAACACGCAATCACAAAGAAACTCAGCGAATCAAATGTTGTTCAACCCCCTATGGACTTTTCTTGCCAAGTCTCACAACCACTCCTACACTCTTCCACAAAAACTTTGGATTTGGGCTCAAGGGGGTGAAGAACAAGGAAGGAGGCTTTCTTGAGGGCTTGAGGTGGCTTTGAGAGTTTTTGTAGGGTTAGGCTTAGATTGGGGGTGAAATCCCGAACTATTTATACTCCAAAAGTGTTTTTAGCCATTAGGTGACAGCCCACGTCGGACAAGTCTGACATAACCTCGAACATCCGACCTGCTGATATCAGAGACAGGACAACTAGCCAATTTGATTTGAAACTGCACGCAAAAGCCGCGTCGGACAAGTGCGACTAATCTTGAATATGTCTGACCTACAAGGGGATACTTTTCAACTCAGACTAATCCGAGACACTAAGTTTGAAAAGTCTACCTCATACATGTCCGACCAACTTCGGGCATGCCTGAAATCCAACAGAGACTTTCCGGACTTTTCTAAACCCCATCTCGGACAATTCAGAGTTTCAGACACTTAGAAAATTTTCAAAGTCAAGTACCTCGGACATGTTCAACCCGCTTCAGACATGTCTGAATTAGAACAGAGAGGTTTCGGACATGTTCGACATACAGATTCGGACATGTCTAAATTCCACCAGAGAGGTTTTGGACTTAGCCGTCCCAAGGCATCGAAAAAGTCTGACCCCTGACACTTAGGGTTTTCCTAAAACGTACCGAAGAGGTTGAGCTCCCATTTGACTCACTAGGTTTCCACGTGTCGTGTCCCTCTTAATAGTACGGATTTTCCTATGACTCAAGGAGAAATAGAAAACCTATTTCTACTCCACTTTTTATGCCTTTTCTCCTTCTTCGTGAATTTCACTCCGTACTAAATTTTCTGCACGAACTCAAGCAAACTCATTAGATCTTTAATTGTTTGTTATTAATCAACCAAAACCCACAAGGGACCTAGATGCACTTTCAGGGACCCAACTGTCATGGACTTGGAGAAAACACAGCCGCAACGGAGCCCTGACTAGGTCGGGCGACCCCCCTATTCGGCCGACCTGGTCCTGGCGCCAAACTCGCTCAATCGACACATGGCAATAAAGTTGTAACGCCACGAACCAGTATTTCGTGGCAACAAATCCTAATGCAACGACTGTGTCCTGTGGCAATAAAGCTATAACGCCATGAACCAGTAATTCGTGGCAACAAATCCTAAAGCAACAACTGTGTTCCGTGGCAATAAAGCTATAACGCCACGAACCAGTAATTTGTGGCAACAGATCCTAATGCAGCGATTGAGTTCTGTGGCAATAAAGCTGTAACGCCACAAACTAGAGTATCGTGGCAACACATCCTAATGCAACAATTCTATTTCGTTGCATTACGGTCCAAATGCAACTGTTTGCTGATTCGTGGCAACAGATCCTAATGCAACGGCTGTGTTCTATGGCAATAAAGCTATAACGCCACTAACCAATAATTCGTGGCAATAGATCCTAATGCAACGACTGTGTTCCGTGGCAATAAAGCTGTAACGCCACGAACCAGTATTTCGTGGCAACACATCCTAATGCAACGATTCTGTTTCGTTGCATTACGGTCCAAATGCAACTGTTTGCTGATTCGTGGCAACAGATCCTACTGCAACGACTGTGTTCCCTGGCAATAAAGCTGTAACGCCACAAACCAGTATTTCGTGGCAACAGATCCTAATGCAACGACTATGTTCCATGGCAATAAAGGTGTAACGCCACGAACCAGTAATTCATGGCAACAGATCCTAATGCAACGATTGTGTTCTGTGGCAATAAAGCTGTAACACCATGAACTAATATTTCGTGGCAACACATCCTAATGCAACGATTCTGTTTCGTTGCATTACGGTCCAAATGCAACTGTTTGCTGACTCGTGGCAACAGATCCTAATGCAACGACTGTGTTCCATGGCAATAAAGCTGTAATGCCACGAACCAGTATTTCGTGGCAACAGATCCTAATGCAACGACTGTGTTCCGTGGCAATAAAGCTGTAACGCCGCAAACCAGTAATTCGTGGCAACAAATCCTAATGCAACGATTCTGTTTTGTTGCATTACGGTCCAAATGCAATTGTTTGCTGATTCGTGGTAACAGATCCTAATGCAACGACTGTGTTCCGTGGCAATAAAGCTATAATGACACTAACCAGTAATTTGTGGCAACAGATCCTAATGCAACGACTGTGTTCCGTGACAATAAAGCTGTAACGCCACGAACCAGTATTTCGTGGCAACAGATCCTAATGCAACGACTCTGTTCCATGGCAATAAAGCTGTAACGCCACGAACCAGTAATTCGTGGCAACAAATCCTAATGCAACGACTGTTTTCCGTGGCAATAAAGCTGTAACGCCACGAACCAGTATTTCGTGGCAACAGATCCTAATGCAACGATTGTGATCCGTTGCATTAGCATCCTGATGCCACGAACTAGTGAATCGTTGCAAAAGATCCTAATGCAACGATTGTGTTCCGTGGCGATAGATCCTAGTGCCACGATCTAGTGAATCGTGGCAAAAAGCCAAGCTTAGTGCAACGATTTAGTATTCGTTGCAGTACAATCGTTGCAACAGGTCGGAATCCTTGTAGTGCGTGTTGGCTCCTTCTGACTTCCTAAAGAGATTATGACTGATTCACGTGCATTTGGTGGCGGGAAGCGATCCTTATCCACCTATAAATAGAACCCCTTAGCCCTCACTTCAAGACATACCACTTGAGCATCATTCTATTGTATACACTAGTTCTCCTTCTTCCTTAGTGGAGGTAAGGCTGTAGAGAGGAGCCTCTAGTCCCAAGTCCAAATTGGGAAGGGTATGGCTCATGTATCTTTTCTTGTATTTGTGACTTTATGCCTAATAAGGATATTATCTTTAGTCTTCCTTTATACATATGCTTGGATGAAGCGTTTCTTGTTTGATTGTGGATTCAATGTATGTGTTAGGAATAGTCTTTATGATCATGCCTTAATGTCATTATACTATCATCATAAACACTATAAAGACCCACTTTAGTCTAATTAGTTATGATATGATCATGTTAATATGAATAACTTATGCTATGTATCAACATTGGTTCAACAATGTTTAGGTTAGTCATTGCCTTTGGATGGCTTGTGCCATGGCTCTTAAGGTATTTACTTAATATGCTAGCATGGTGCTAGGATAGTTAAGTAGCGTTGGATGTCTCATAGACCCACAGATTGAAGAGGTAGGCAGTAGGTGGTGACAGTCCTATCTTTCCTTTGAAATCCTCCATGTTCGGCTATGCCACATGCTCTTGGTAGGAGTCGCCCTAGTATTGCTAGCGGTAATCCCGTGCCCGATGTGTTGAAAAACTGAGCTTAAGGATTTACCATTAACATGCTAAATAGTATCTAAACTAGGATATTTATATGTATATTAGAAGCATTTTAGGAGCAACTCCTCAACTCTTAGCTTAATCTCTATTAGGACCCATTTACCCTTTAGAATAGATTGCTTAGGTGTGTGTCACACTACCTGTATTATCAACTTACCCCTGTCTTGATAATTGATTAGTATCCCATAGTTTGATCATAAGAATATTGTCTACTTTACTCTATTGCCTTCCTTTGGGATAAATACGATACCCTTGGGAATACTCTTGAATGAAATGCTACATGACAGTTTCCGTGCGCTTGCAGATTTTTATCTATGACGTAAGAAACGTCAACAACATACACGACAAAGAAGAAGTAATTGCGTTCGCCAGTCACTTCATCCCCGCCCTTAGTTTTGTTATGTCTTACGGTACTTAGCCAGGGTATGGGGCATGGTTAATTCAGTGTAACAGCGTCCGGGGCATGGTTGTTGCCTTGCTTAGGGCATGTGTTGTCTGACCCCCTGTACTCAGTTGTAGCGCTTGAGAGGCAAGGTGCACACACTTAGGGGGCAGGACCAGGCTAAGCAGGCTAGACACCCTGTACCTCCACCTTGGCGTTAGCCTTTCAGGGGAGAGAACCATTCAGCGCTATGGGACCCCGAGCAAGAAAACGATCGCGGGATCCCAAACACATCGGAGGTACCTCATGCAGACCTGTCTACAGCAAGATAACATAACTTCAACTAGGACAAGACAAGTAAATGGTGACCGCGCATATAAAGGATGATATGCGGTAACGAGCATAATCTCATTAACATAAAATCAAAGTGTAATTTAATGAACATGAACATGCACATAGTAATACAAAGATCTTTTGCAATCATGACATTTCATAGGAGGAGACATGCTTTACAAGAAGGCAACAATGTGCTTCGGATGACAAGGGAGGCAAAGTGTAGACACTTAGGGTACAAAACTAGGCTAAGCAAGCTGTACACTCTAGACCGATCCCACCAGAGCTTGGTTGCTTTGAACGCTTCTCCTAGACGCTGTGGCACCATTTACAGAGAAAAGAAAATTGTCCTACCACTGTACTAAGGGTAAAACTTATGGAGGTGCTCTATGTTCCACGGGTTGTGTAGTGGCTCTCCATTGTCCGTAGTTAGGCGGACTCACCTGGGGCGGCTAACTTCTGTCACTCGGAAGGGACCCTCCAGCCGGGGGAGAGTTTGTTTGCCCCTTCACGAGAAAGCATGCGCTGCAACACTAGGTCACCCACCTTCAACTCCCTACTCTACACGAACCGTTCGTGGTAGCACTGGAGCGCTCGTCGGTACTGTGTATATCGGACAATTGCTCGCCACCTTCCCTTGTTGACAAGGTCGATGTATTCACACCACAACTGGTCTTGCGCGGCTTCATGATATGCCTAGACACGGGGGGAGCCCATGGTCATCTCTGGGGGGAGGACGACCTCAGCCCCGTACACCAGGAAGAAGGGCGTTTCCCCCGTGGCTTGGTTGGGTGATGTTCGGCTAGCCCACAGTGCCCACGAAAGCTTGTCTACCCACTTGGCACCATGCTTATCCAAGCTTGCATAGGTACGCGTCTTGAGTGCTCTGAGTATCTCAGTGTTAGCCCTCTCGACCTGTCGTTGCTCTTTGGATGAGCGACGAACGCATAGCAAACTTGGATGCCAAGGTCTTCACAGTATTCTTAGAACATTGCACTGGTGAACTAGGTCCTGTTGTCGGCGATGATCCTGTTCGTTACCCCAAACCTGCAGACAATCGACTTGATGAATTTGACTATGGACTGCTTGTTGATGGTGACTACAAGGGAAGCTTCCGACCACTTGGTGAACTTCTCTACGGTGGTGTAGAGGTACCGTTACCCTGTAACGGTCCGGGAAATGGTCCCAGGTTATCCATCCCCCACACCATGAATGACCATGAGGGCAGGATCATTTGGAGCGTCTGCGCTGGTGTGTGGATCTTCTTAGCGTGGAACTGGCACGCCTTGCATCTCTTTACAAGCTTGACGACATCCTAGAGAGATGTCGGCCAGTAGAAGCCATCATGGAAGGATTTAACGACCAACATGCGGGAAGACGCGTGGTTCCTGCACTCGTCTCCATGGATCTCTGCGAGCAAGTCGCAGCCCTCCTCCCGGGTTTTGCACTGCAATAAAACTCCATTGGCACCACGCTGGTAGAGACCCCCTCCACCATCTTATATCTCTTAGCCAACCAAATGACCCATTTAGTGTATGCATGTTCATCAGGAAGGATGTTGTCTTTCAAGTAGTCCTGGATCTCCGTGATCCATGAATCGAAACCTACTTGAGCTTCTTGATCTTGGACGACGAGTTGCATAGAGTCCCAGGTGATGCATACGATCTTTGGCGGGCTCCATGGTTCGGGACTACCAGCTTTGAGGTGCTAGTCTTGCCCCCTTCGCCTGATTCGACAGGCTAGGTTGTAGGTCACAATAACTTCCTTTCAAAAACCTCCTCAAGCACCAAAGCCCAAGTGGAGGATTTTGTTGATAGGACATCGGCAACAACATTGTTGGTGCGGGGGATATGGCACAAGTTCAAGGTTTGGAAGTCCTTCTCAGCCTTCTGCACATGTAGGAGGTAAGCTGCCAGCTGGGAAACATTAGCAGCATTCTCCCCGAACATGATTGAGGATTAGCTAGGAATCTCCCTTGACCAACAATTGGTGGACACCAAGAGACAGCGCAGTCTTCAGCCTGAAGATGAGGGCTTCATACTCCACCATGTTGTTGGTTGCCTTGAAGTTGAATCGCACCATGTACTTGAACTGCTCCCCCGTCGACGTGAGGAGTAGGACCCCGACTTCGGCTCCCTGCTTGTGCGAGGATTCATCGAAGTAGAGCGTCCAGTGGGGCTTGGTGAAGACCAGAACCTTGGGCTCCGACTCGCCGTTGTCGAGCCCTCTAGGTTGCTTTATGATGGCATCCACTCAGCTATGAAGTCAGCCAACACCTGACTCTTTACCGAATGGTGCGGTAAGAAGTCGAGCTTGAACTCTGCTAACTCTGCAACACTCTTAGCAACATTGCAAGTTGCATTGGGGCTGTGGAGCACAACCCTTAGTGGGAAAGAGATCAGCACTAAAATCCTGTGGGCTTGGAAGTAATGGCGAAGCTTTCTTGACGGCATGAGGACTGCATACAGTAGTTTGTGTACCTCAAGGTGTCTTGTCTTGGCGTCGTGGAGGACTTCGCTGATGTGGTCTGACGTGTTTTCTTCCATCAGAACAGGACCGTGGGGCTCCTGGCCTCCGAAGTCTGGATCTGCCTCCAGGGGCTGGGACCTGGATGCCTCCTGGTTGTTGGGCCCCTTGTGGAGTCCGAACTAGCCTCCAGGGGCTGGGACCCAAAAGTGCCTTGGTTGTCAGAGCCCCCTGCAGGGTCCAAAACTTGGGGCTCGGCACCAGCGGTAGGTGTCTCTCATGACACTTGAGGTTGCTAGGGCTCCAATCACTCCACGAACAACACCATGCTCACCACCTCTACAGAGGTTCATCGGGCTTCAGAGCTACCATGATTGGCAGCTACTAAGGTGCCACTTCAGCTCCTGGAACGCCTCTTCTACCTCTTCGGTCCAGACAAAGGGTCTGAACTTGCATAGGAGCTTGAAGAACGGGAGAGCCCGCTCAGCTAGTTTAGAGATAAACTGGCTGAGCGTGGCCAAACATCCCATGACCTTCTGCACGTCCTTTGTGACACTCGGTTCCTAAAGTGAACCAAGTGCACGCATATGTGTGCCCAAGACGTTGATCACACATACACGACAAACCCAAAAACAATATACAAAAAATTACCACGGCACAAACTAGAAAGTAAGTACTTTTAATACAATACTCAAATAGTTCTCCAAATTACAAACTCTAATGATATTAACTAATAATATCGCATCGGAAATAACCTAAACTAAGCAAACTAAGCAAATGGGATAGCGCGACTCCAAGCATAACCACAAACAGTCAACACCAGCACACAACGTAGAACTTAGTATTATCCTCGTGGTACTCCCAAACATCACCTGAAACTATTGGTGGAGGAATTGCAAGGGCGAGCACATGTCGTACTCAGCAAGTGTAGAAAAATAATGACATGTATCTTAAACAAGGAATGATAATAAATAATGGCTATTTGCTAAAAAGTACATTTAAAACTTGTAAAAAGAGCATCCTACAATGTCTATGTGAATTAATCCCATCGCATCCCCAAATAATTACCAATTATGAGTCGAACACCACCATTTACCATCATATCACATCCATCAATATTTATCCATCCATATACCAGATTCTTACCATCATCATCAACCATGTCCATTTATTACAACCCAAACCATAACCATATCCCAGGGTCCCTCTGATCATGTAGGTCATCCAGGTGCTCATAACCGGGAGCACGGCTATCATGATAGTTTTTTAACACTCTGCAGAGGTTGTACCGCTTTACCCATAAGTTTGTGATTTCATCACCCGTCGGGGACTAAAGGAACCTCCCTTATGCAAAATACACTACCTTAGGTGTATGTCCAAGATATCACAAAATAGCCTTTACAAAGTGATTACTCTCGAACCCACTAAGGTTTCACCGGTGGTGATGTCTCCAACTGAGCACATCCAACCAAGAGTTCCCTCTTTTGCCGTTCGGATCCTAGGGCAGTTCGGCCAACCCAACTGACTCCCATTCTCTGAGCCTTCCTAATGATCCTAACGGTACTGGCAATACACTAATTATTCAGCTAAGCCGCACCCATACTTTACCTTGTGGTGGCACTGTAGTCCGGACTTATTCTCGCATGAACAGGTCCTTAGATCCAAGGCAAGCAAAACCACTGTTGACAGCTGTTATATACCAATTCCATCCGTCAATTTAACTCAATTATGTGAAGGATTGATCATTTCTTGCATACATCACCTTTCTATCTAACCCAATTCCACTTGGACTTGGAGAAATATGTGTATGCAACATTTTACGCAGGAAATGAGGAAATGTAGAGGGACCAATTCTATAAAATATCATCCCAGCCAATCAGGCGATGACACGTGGCATCCCATGGATCAAATGGCCCACAAACAGAAGTATCCAAGGATATCCAACGGTGTATGACCCATATACATCAATAAAACCCACCTGGCAGCCACCTGGAGAAAGCACACGAGAAACGGTGCAATGACCAGGTCGGCCAAACCAGGGGGTCGGCCGACCTGGTCTTTGCACCAAACTCGGTCATCCTCCACGTGTTGGCTCCTCCTGGCTCCCTGGAGTCAATGGTGACTGATTTGCGCGCTTTTGGTGGCGGGAACCGACCTCAACACTAGTATAAATAGGACCCCTACCCCTCACTTCAACACACATCACTTGAGCTTCATCTCTATTGTACACACTATCATCCATAGTCTTAGAGGAGTTAGGTTGTAGAGAGAAGAGTCTCTAGTCCCAAGCCCAAATTGGGAAAGGAGTAAGGAGTCTCTCTCTTCCCAATCCTACATTGGGAAAGGTATGGCTCATGTATTCTTTCTTGTATTTGTGACTTTATGCATAATAAAGATAGTATCTTTAGTCTTTGCTTATACATATTCTTGGGCAAAGCATTTTTTGTTTGGTTGTGGAGTCCATGTATGTGGAAGGTAGAGCTTCTATGACTGTTTCATCATGAACATATCTCATTATCATAGACTTTATAGACCCCCACTATAGTCTAGTTAATTATAACATAACTAGGTTAGTATGGATAATTATGTTGTGTATCAACATTGGTTCAATGATGATTCAATTCATTGCCTTAGGATGGCTTGTGCCTAGGCTCTTAAGGTAATTACTTAATATGCTAGTATGGTGCTAGGATAGCTAAGTAGCATTAGATGTCTCATAGACCCACGGATTGAAGAGGTAGGCAGTAGGTGGTGACAGCCCTATCTGTCCTTTGTAATCCTCCACGTTCGGCTATGCCACAAGCTCTTGGCGGGAGTCGCCCTAGTATTGCTAGGGGTAAGCCCATGCCCGATGTGTTGAACCACATAGCATAAGTATTCACTATTGATCTAGCTTATGAATAATTAGTTTAGACTATGTATATGTACAATAGAGCATAGTAGGAGTACCTCCAAAACTCTCAACCTTAACTAACCTCTAGGATCCTCTTACCCCCCTTAGACTTGAAAGCTTTTGCGTGTGTCACACTACCTCCACTATTATTTTATCCATCCTTACTAGATTCTTACCTAGACATTTCTACCCTTTCCACGCGATGATTGTTATATCTCTACCCCGCCTTCCTTTGGGATCAAATAAATGACACCCTTGGGAATACTCTTAAGGGGAAATGCTACAATGATATCTCCGTGCGCTTGCGGAATTCACTCTGTGATCCAATAGAACCATTAACAAGCATTTCTGACACATCAGTTGGAGAAGTTTAAGTTAATGGTGCATAAGTAATACCAACAAGCATTTCTGACACCATTGCCGGGGATGATTTGTTAGTATATCTTAGGAGCCATCAACAAGCATTTCTGGCACCGTTGCCGGGGAAGGCAAATAGATATATAACATGACTAAGTGAATAGGATAGAATCCTAGGTAGGATTTTACTAGGATAACCATTCTTTGTTTTTGCATTTTAAATTTGAAAATAGGGTAGTGTATGTCTGGTTTCTGCCTGCCGAAAAACTTTGTTGAAGATCCAGAATCTCTTCTGAGAGACCGACCCCGTGTTGTTACTCCTCAGAAGATTCAAGAGGCAAAGCAAGCCAGCATTTCTGTACCAACAATCCAAACGCCAATGGCTCAGAAGACCCTTCGTGAGTTCTCAGCTCCGTCTGCTAACATTGTGCCTATTGGGCCCACTGTGAACACGGGAGATGTGAACTTCGAGATCAAAACTGGCCTTATCACTATGGTGCAAGCCAACCCATTCTGCGGGAAGGCTAACGAGAATGCAAGTGCTCACCTGCAACAATTCCTCGAGATCTGCAACACTTTTAAGATCAAGGACGTGTCTCCGGATGCGGTCCGTCGGAGACTGTTCCCGTTCTCTCTCCTTGGGAGATAAAAGTAGTGGTTCTACGCGAACTGAAGTGTTGTAGACACTTGGGAGAAGTGTTCTACGACATTCCTCGCAAAATTCTTCCTATTGGGCAAAACCAATGCCCTACGTGGAAGGATTTCCAGCTTTCAGCAAGAGCTCAAGGAATCTATTCCCAAGGCATGAGAAAGGTTTCAGGAGTACATCCTAGCCTGTCCCCACCATGGGATGGATGACTGGCTCCTTACTCAGAATTTCTATAACGGGCTGATCCCATCAGCTTGTGACCATTTGGATGCTGCTGTGGAGCCTTCTTCTCATTGATGGTGCCAAAAGCTAAAGATCTTATTGAGAAGATGGTGTCCAACATGGGATGGAACGATGAGCATCTCCATACCCGACAGTCGAGGCATGCACACCTTGAAGGAGGTGGACATGATCGCTGCAAAATTGGACCTCCTAATAAAGAAAATTGATGGACAAGCCAGCGGTGAAGTGTCTGGCAATGCCTATGCCCTAGACTCTCACATCACGTGTGAAGTCTGTGGCAACACGGGTCATATGGGCAATGATTGCCCAGAAACTCGTGAGGTTGCCTTATACCTCTCCAACAACGGAAATTTCAACAACAACAATGGATATCGTCCAGGAGGTCAAGTGTGGGGTCAACAACACCCATTCTTTCAAGGAGGTACAACAACAATGGCAACCCTAGAAATCAGCCCAACTTGAGAGAACTTTCCATTAGCCAGCTCAAGATCAACGATGCCCTATCCAAGAAGCTGTCAGCTAATGACAAGACCCTAGAGAATATCAATGCAATGATGGAAGGACTATACTCAGCCTTCAAGAATCAACTGAGCGTCAACAATGCTCGAGACTCAATTGGCTCAGCTGGCAGCTGCTATTCCTCTAATGGAGAATGGAAAGATGCCAGGCCAGCCAGAACCTTCGACAAAAAATGTCAACATGATTTCCTTACGAGAAAGCAGCTGGCAGAAGGACCTTGGATGTCCTACCATTTCATGCTCAATTGGGGCTCACCACTTTGACAAGACACTTTGTGATCTAGGAGCAAGTGTTAGTGTGATGCCCAAGGTTGTGTTCGACCAGCTGAACTTCACAGAGCTGACCCCAACACCAATGCAACTACAACTGGCTGACTCTTTAGTCCGTTATCCAGCGGGTATTGCTGAAGATGTCCCGGTGAATATCCGGAACTGCTTCATACCCGTGGATTTTGTGGTGCTAGACATGGACACCGAGAAAGATACACCACTCATTCTTTGGCGCCCATTCCTAAGCACTACAAAATCTCACATAGATGTGGGAGCTCCACTTCCATATCAATGGAAAGGAGGAAACGTTTAACTTTTGGCCAAGATCAGAACAATGCTCCATGATTCGAATCAAGTATGGGCCGAATGATAAACACATCAGAGAGGTCAAAGTCACACCTCCAAAGGTGGACTCACTCATTGCATTCATGAGAAGATTAATCTACGAGGAGAATCCGTTGTTTCGACCATGCCAATATCCAAAGGCGACGGAATGGTCTGGACCTTCCTGAAGGACCAAGTCCACCAAGCCGCCAAAGAAGGAATGGTAGAAGAAGAAAGACAAGCCATCCGAGCCCATCCCTCCGGGCCCAGATGTGAAATGAAGACGAAGGAATGTCCATCTCATCGGACGGTGGTGAGACCTACGCCAGTAGGTTAAATTGGTAATTATCCCAATTTGTTTTTTTTTTCTTTCTTTTTTCCACCCCATTTCAATTTTTCCCATTGCATATTTGATTTTTCCTAGCAAGTTGAGAATCTTATATTCTCAATTATCATTTTTTCTTTCTTTCTTTTCAAAAGAAATTTTTATTGGATTTGAAAAAAGGTTTTTATTTGAAAAACAAATTTTTCTGAGTTGCACATGTGGCATTTCACCAACGTGCTAACTTTATAGCCGTTGGGGAGCCACTTGCCAAAAGGGGATCCAGGGGGGCCACCTGTCAGGTCGGCCGAACCCCCTGGTCGGCTGAACAGGGAGTGGAGCCAAATTGGCTCCCCTTCCTCCAACGGCTATATTTTGAACGCCAAGTTACCATTGGAGGGTGCACCCTTTAAATTGTGGCCGTGAGGAGCACCTCTCTTCACACACCACATCATTTTGCACCTCCCCAATCACTCTTTAGCTCAACTTGTTTTTCTTGCTCTTCATTGCAACACTCTTGCTCAAATCCATCCCCAAAAACATTTTCTTTTGTTTGCATTTGCATTTTACACTCAAGCTTTCAAGAGGAGAAAATTCGTTGAGAGTTTTGTTTTCCAAACATCGCTTCTCTTCGGATTTTTCTCGCCTTGTTTTGTTCTTGCTTTTTGAACTCAAAAAGACATGAAGAGGTTGTTTGGAAAGAGGAATGGGGCTGCAAGCTCAAGCCATGGTGAAGGTTCTAGTGCACGCCTCTCTTCCATGGGTACAAGCCCAAGGAGGAGAAGTGTGTGTGAGGACACTCCCATGGAAGAGAGAAGCAACCCACACCAACTTCTTCATGACAACAACCTCGACATACGAAGCGAAGTTGAAGATCAAGCACGCAGGCTTCTCCAAGATCGTGAGTTCTGCCACACAAAGGCTTACAATCCACATTTGATCTCCAAAATAGGTATGGAGTCCGAATTTCTTTCCATTTGACATGCAATTGGATTTGATGACTTTGCTCACATAGAGGAGAAAGGTTCACGCCTTCTCACTATCCAATTCCTTTGCACGGTAAGAATAGGATTTAACTGTATTACTTTTAAATTATTTCAAAAAGAATACAACATCATATGGAAAGAATTAGGTAGCATCCTGGGCTTCCATAAACGGTGTTTGCTAGATTTAGACAATTCGCCTAAGTTTAACAAACAAAGTTTTTGGCATGAGCTAACTAGTGAGGTCACATGTAGGGCTCCTAGGAATAGCCACATCCAAGACCCTACCTTACGCTTCATGCATAGATGGGTGACTATGACTATGTTCCCTAGGGGAGATGTTAGGGTTGTGTGAGATGATGAATTGAAAATTTTGTTTGCCATGACTAAAAAGATAAAAGTTGCTCCAGTCAAAGCCATGATGACACAATGGTTAGATTACATTTCAAAATCAGGACCAATTGAATGCACTTCATTGATTACTCATATTGCTGATAGGGTAGGAGCACTTAAATACTCTTCATTTGAATATATTGAGACTGAAAGAGAATTAATTGATGAAGAATATTTAGTGCAAGGACATACCCTTAAGCATGATCATGATGGCTCCTTGATATTTTTCTATCCCGGCTTTATCAATGAAATTCGGTTACCTAACCCGGATTTTCATTTGTACAAATGCCGGAGGCTAACCATTAATCTTCTTCCCCTTGAGGAAGCAATAAGAAGTAATGTCTCTGACAGGGTAACAAGGAATCGTGCGAGGGCTACAGCCACAGGCATGCCATCGATAATCTCTCCGGTCTATGAATACCAAGAGGAAGAGAACCCAACGGGTTATGCGCCCGGATGGACTCAACCCCCGACGTATGAGACTGGGGGATCATCTTGGCAAGAATGGCAAAGGGATCCACCCTTATCCTCTTCAAGCTCTAGCAGCTTGCCCCCAACGTCCATGAGAGGACGTCGTTCCTTTTCGGCTAGAAGTCATCATGACTATAGCCAAGGAATGACGGACCTCACTAGACGTATGGGAGAACTTGAAGTGAGAACGGGTGACATCTACAGCACACTCCAAGAGCATGTTCAAGGTACCCAGGATTGGCACCAACACATGGATGCTCAATTCACCAACTTCAACACGGCGCTACAACAACAAGCTGATCTTGCAGCGTACTTCCGTCGTCAAGGGTTCAACCCTTATCATGGAGGTAGTTGAAGAACAAGCTTGGGGGAGGACCCCCACTTAAGGTAACATGTATCACATTCCTTGCATATTTATTTTCCATCCATCCATCATCCACCTTGCATTAAAAAAAAGGTTAGATTTGCTTTCATCAAATAAAGATGTGCGGTAAGAATGACGTAGAATTCACATAGATAAAATGATGAATAGTTGCTCTGTTTTATTTTCCTAAGTCTCTAGTTTACAACTTGATACTCTCCGAATATTGCTTTCATTTTTTGAAATACTTTTACCTTAATTTGGAAGTTGTGGGTAGCAAAAGCTTAATCTAATTCTAGGTTGTTGCAAGATTAAAATTGGCAATAGGGCTGCTAGTCCTAGTTTGAAAGTAAAACATAGATTTCCGGAGAAATTCTATCAATATTTAAGTTTCCCTCATTTGATTGGAAATACCTACCAAAGCCATATGAGATTCATACATAGACAAAACCTTATGCATATGCTATTCGCTTTCACATTGAGCCTAGTCAAACTAGTATAGACCTATGTGAGAAATCATTCAACTCTTTTTGAATTCAAGACTTCACTTGCACATGCTATACTTCTACACTAGAAGTAAGCAAAACGCCCATCATATCCACCATACCACAACAAAAAGAGAAACTTCATGTTATTCATGTTTAGCACTCTCTTCAAAATTCATTGCAAAGAAAGGGAGTAGAAGACATGGCAACAAAAAGAAAAAAAGCATGCTTATAGCATAAGCATGAGAAAAAAAGTAGCCATGTTTCATCCCTACAAAAGAAAGAGAGAATATACCAAAAAGAAGTTATCTCAAGTATCCATTTCCACTCCATCACACATGCACTAGTCTTGAATCAAAAAGTTTGATTTGAGTTCTCCTAAGGCTTACTCTTTTGACTTAGCAATATATGTGATGCAAATATGCCTACTTACTTTCTTTACCAAGCTCCACATACAAGCCATATTCAATGAGTAGGAATAGTAGAGGCATAATGCTTTGGTGAGGAAATATTTCCACTATCCACAAAGGAGTGACTGAGAGAATCAAATTGAGGTACTTAATATCTAAATTGAATTCTCTGGGATTTAAGTGGAACTTGATTTCTAGGCTATGTTTGCTCCAATTGCTATTCTACCTTTCAACTACTCATGAATATGAAAAAGCATAAGCCCCATGATAACTTAAGAAAGGTAGGGTATCACAGCCAATTTATGCAATACTAGGTAGAGTATGTTGTTGTGCATTAGAAACATTTGAAAATAAGATATTGTAGCAACTCCTGATCATCAACCTAAAGTATTTACTTTGCTCGGGATGAGCAAAGGATAAGCTTGGGGGAGTTTGTTGAAGGCTGTTATATACCAATTTCATCCGTCAATATAACTCAATTATGTGAAGGATTGATCATTTCTTGCACACATCACCTTTCTATCTAACCCAATTCCACTTGGACTTGGAGAAATATGCGTATGCAGCATTTTATGCAGGAAATGAGGAAATGTAGAGGGACCAATCCTATAAAATATCATCCCAGCCAATGAAGCGACGACATGTGGCATCCCATGGATGAAATGGCCCACAAACAGAAGTATCCAAGGAGATCCAACGGTGTATCACCCATATACATCAATGGGACCCGCCTGGAGAAAGCACACGAGAAATGGTGCAATGACCAGGTCGGCCGAACCAGGGGGTCGG